>CM022874.1:27085745-27133057 GCA_012654025.1 Pachypsylla venusta
GACCAAGTGTAAAGTCGGTATTACTTTAAGAGTATTGAAACAGAAGAACGTGCAATAATAAATTTAAGTGCGGGATATACAGCAGCAACAATAAACTTGGCCACAATAATAGATATCACTACTTTCATAGGCGGAATTTTTTGGGAAAGTGGACGGAACTTGGCCTTTTTTCAATGATAATTTTTTTGTGAGATATATAAAGTGAATGTCTGTTTGTTTGTTTGTTCGCTTATAACTTACGAACTAGAGCTTGGAATTACACGAAACTTTGCACACTTATTTCTTTTTACCCGGGGAAGGTTATAGGCACGGTATTGTCCGGCCATTGTAGTTACGGCCGATTTTTCGGCCGATATTCCAATTTCTTGCTCAAAATTTTCGGAATTTTGGCCAATATCTTAAGATTTGTCGCGACAACATATCAACTCAAAGCGAGAAACTTTTAGGTAACATCTTTAACCTTCATTTAAGACATATTTTGCAAAATTGTGACTAGCCATTCGAGGGTTACAAGTTCGAATACGGGTTCGAGCACAATAAAATTTTGACAATACTCATTGTTTAGCCAAAACGGTAAGAGATAGAAAACCTGAGACCCCAGAAAAATTATCACAGTTCAAAAATAACGGTTGTATTTGAGTTACGGCCGATTTTCCGATTTTTTTATGGGAAATCATAGAATACTATAAGAAAAGAAACGGTAATAGATATATAACATTTGATAGGAATGGACCCCTCCCCCCCATAAAAAAACAAAGACTGCGAGTCCAGAAAAAATATCAGAGTTGAAAGCCCTCCAACCGTTTTTGAGTTACGGCCGATTTTCAATTTTTGTATGGAAATTCAAATTTTTGTTTGATTTAAATAAAATTATGTACAAAAGCGGTTATTGCCGATATAATTTAATAGAATTGAATACCAAGTTTGTTGGGTGGAACGTGTTGGGAGTAGTATTGGGTTAGGTTCCAAAAAAAAATAAAATGCGTGTTGAAGTCTGCGCAAGGTTAGGCTGGTTCGCAGACCCAGCCTAAATTCAGCACATCAACACGCATTTTTTTTTGGTACCTAACCCAATACTACTCCCAACAAGTTCAACACAGCTTACCAACCGCGTTACTACTCCCCATGTTCTACATATAGGTTAACAAACGTATATGTAATATGTAATCCATGTGTATGCTCTGATCGCGTTTAAACGGTTGCACGTCGATTATTATAAATGAAAAGTCAGATTTATTATCATTTTTTTCTCTCATCTTCTCGAAACGAAGTTTGGGTACTCAGCTAGTAGTACATATAATGTTGAGGTTTTTTTTATGTCTGTTGTTTTTCAATTATTGTGAGACGTAGATATTTATTGCTACTCTTAACGTCCTTTTTACATGATTCATTTGGGGGATTTTAACACTTACAAAGTATTAGTAGCACTAAGATCTTTCAAATCATATTGATACTCAAATCCAGGAATAAATTGAAGTGCCAGGTACACAAAATATATTTTATTCCCATTCAGAAAAATTCACTCATAACAAACATCATAATAGTTATCAGGATTAGGAATTGATTAATAATTGTCAAGCACTTGCCTGACAAGCACGAAGACGTGGGTTTAATTCTCATCTGAGAAAGGATATTTTAACCTTTTGACCACATAAAAGTTCAGTTCTATTGGTTAGGTGGTAGAAAATGCCCTGGACATTAATTTCGGGTAGTGGTTAACTTCCACTGAATATTTTTTTTGTATGAACATACCCATACAGGTAACATCTGATAGGGGTATATCATGTATAGGTATATGAAGAGTCTATTTGGAGGCGACTTTACTGTCGCAATTTTTTTTCCTATTTGATCATGGAGTATCTCTGCTTATCAAATATGCATTATTTTCATCCATAACAAGTACTTAAAAAAAATTAAAAATTTCAATTAACCAAAAAAATAATAACAACTTTTAATATTTAAAATTTTAATAGCAACGCGCATATTTTTGATGGATTACTAAAAGTTGATTTTTTTAAAATAAATAAAATTTCTAAAAAAACACCTAAAAGTAAGTAAATAATGGCAGATGAGCTATCAACTTCTTCCTCTTGTTGGGGATATATTTTGAGTGTTATTTTTGTGACGTTATTTAAAATTCCCTTGGTATTGGGGAGGAAAAGAAAAATAAGATAATTTAACATTTTTTAATTAAAGTAAAAAAAAAGTATATATTATATATATTCAAACGAAAGACAAATGAAGTAAAAAAAAGAAAGGAAAAGAGATGATGGAGGAGGAGCAAGATAAAGAGGGAGAACGAAATGTTTCATTAAAATATCGGTGAAAGAAATTATTGACTGTTGATAAATGACCTTACCAAAGCTTTCTCTGAACATTTCCACTTTGGTAACAGTTACCTTTGTAAACTCCAGAGATATTGTATCATAAAATTGATTAAAAACTAATTTTTTAAAACTTTACGCGGAAGATAAGTATATTGCAGAGCCATCCTATTGAGAGCATTTATTTGAAACCGAGTTATCCTCAATTGATGGGAAACGACTTGAAGAATAGCGTGTACTATAGGGTACCCTAATTTGTTCTTTTGGAAATTTCAGAGATAGAAGAGAGTTAGCCTTGGACACTTCAGGCATATGGTATGAAATGAAAATGATAAAAAACATTTCATTTTATGTTCTATAATTTGGGGGCCTCTTGTATAATGGTAACGAAGCATGAGAGAAATCTGCCATGTGAGGTCAAGAGAGTCTATATTGGGATTCTCTTTGATTTCGATGTATTTATCATCGATGTACACCTGTTTTCTGTATTCAACTACATATTAATAAATATAAATATTCATTTTTATCTATGAAATCATCATATTCTATATAAAAAAAAAAAAAAAAAAAAAAAAAAAAAAAAAAACAAATTAAAAAAGTNCCCTTTTTCCCCCGCGGCGGGCGCCCCAATTGGAATATTTAAAAATCCTTTCTTAGTGCGCATCTAAGACCTAAGTGCGACCTACATGCCAAATTTCAGCCTCCTAGGACGTACCAGTGGGGAGAAATCGCGATGAGTGTTAAGTCAGTGTCTTTCTCTTTTATATATAGATAGAAGATAGATTAGTGTTTAAAGAATTACACTAGAAAACATACCTACTCGAAAATACTGGTTAGCCTTTGTCGAAATAAATAAAAGAAAATGGAGATCAAGATTTCATCTGGAATAATGTTACTGCAGGTACATCTTTTACTAATACGAAGTGCACCTTAGTGTTGCATCTGGGTGCCTTATAAATTTTTATATCTATAGGGCAAATGAATACCTAGTCATATATTATGACAGACGATCCAACAAAATGAGTGTAATAAGTCTCTCATGTGAAGTATTATTAACAACTGAGAGGCAACTTATTACAACAGATTTGGCTCAATTTAAACTTTTACTCAAACAGTAGCTACTGATTTGTTTTCATGAGGATGTAAGTGCACCGAGAGACTATCAACAACAATCAATGAGTACATTGTGTGGGTTCCCATGCAGTAACCCATCTGAGTAACATACTAAAAATTGACAATGCTCCTGGTGCTCAATTTTGTCAGGGTAATGGGATGATTAATACGTATATGAAAACAATAGAAAAGAAAAGCAAAGTTTTCATTGACAGATACATGTTTGAAGATACTAGTTCTCTACCCTAGTCAACTTTCCCAACATTAGTCAACTTAAATTTCTTAATAAAATCGCTTAACTAATATGTTCGAAAATTTAAATAAAACGCTTTGAATTTTTAATATTTACATTAGCAGAAAACCATTTACTCTGAGAGAAAGTAAAAATTAAAAAATAATTCGGAAGGGTGAGGTGAATGTATAAGAAGAAGACGGACAAAAAATGAAGAAAGAGTTTTCAAAAAAATATATAATATATTTAAAAAAGGAAGAAAGGGGAAGAAGTTTTCCTTGAACAATAACTAATTAGCGCGAAGAGAGGGGAGGGGGTTATGCATAAGAAAACGAAAAAAAAAAGTTTGGTGCGAGAGAGAGGGAGAGGAGAAAAAATAACAGCGAGTGTGTTTGCTATCAAAGAAATCGATGGAGGTCTTTGCAAGAGTTAATGAGAAAAAAAAGAAAAAAGTAAGAAAAAAATGTACACAGGGGTGTTTAAAAGATGGGGTAAAAAAACACAAAGTGAACTTAGCTCACGCATAGATACGGAGGGCACGGGTGGTGGGTTCGAGAGGAGAATAAGAAATGTGAATATTGATGAAGCTCTTCCCCCTCTGCAGGATCTTCCTTATTTTTGGAACTATCAGCAAATAGTCTATCATTCGGAGACCACATGGGTGTTTCTTAAGTCAACTGAGATGTGCCGCTGAATGATAATTTTTGCATACGTGCTATTCAATGATGTACGTATTTAGTTATGCATATAAACACGGATTTTTGGGGGTTTATTATAACCTTCAAGATTTTTTTTATAACAAACTGTATACATTATTTCAAAATACTTAATTTTGATCCTGCAAATACAGAATCTGAATTTTTCTTTCGGTCCCTAGCAAACGTAAGAACACTGAACTTGCCGCCAAATATTAAAAATTGGTATTCCCATTGTTTTGCAGCTTGGTTTGCCGTATTATTGCATAGGTCTTCCGTTATACTTACATTTTCCCCATGTTTTCACAAATCAATCTTCTTTTTGCTCTCCCCCTCACTCGCAGAATCCTTGTTCAGATATAAAACCGTATCAAAGCAGAATAATACTGAATCCTGAAATTCTCGTTCTTAATCTATGGAAGGCCCTGCATATGGTGTAAAGTTCCATTAAACAATGGAAATTGAAAGCTTCAGTAGCAAACAGAATATTATAATTAGTGCTGTAGTCTCATACATATAACTACCATTGAATTCGATGACACTATTTTCGTTTATCAATACTGAATCCCGTTGCTCTGTAATGTTTTGCAACACTGTCCTCGATTGCATAAAGAACAGAACCATTATTGCATAATTTCATTTGTCTTGAAACGTATTTTTTTTTTGTTCTTCGAATTTCAAGAAACTGAGAAATGCATTTTCATTCACACTTGACGTTCTTCTTTTGAACACCTTTTAATTTTTATTTACTCAGAACTCCTGTCACATTTTATTATTTCTTCATTTTTTAAAATGCTTTAAAAGGTTTTTTCCCTTATGATGATTCAATTATGTCGGGGACAAAAAGTGGAGAAAAAAATGTTTCACCATTTCATAAAAGAATTTTAATAGAGAAAAGATCGAAATAGATAAACTTACTAAAGATTATGCAGAATATATTTATTGTACAATGGACAAGGAGTATTCTGAAACTTTTAATGGTGCTTTACCATTCTTATTTGATGAATTTTGGCTTGGCAAAGATATTTCCTTAATTAATTTTGGCTTTGGAAAAGATGGACAATATATGGACCAAGTCTTTGACCTATTTCCAAAAGCAAAATTCAGAGTAAAGACTCACTGGAATAATTAAAATATCTTTTACCTGATTGCATTATCTACTTGTCTTTAAAAATGTCAACACTCCTCCAGATTCAGACATTGTTTTATAGACATGTAAAATAAAAATAATAACATTTTATAGTAAAATAAAAGATATTTTTCATAATCAGTCCAATATCAATTAATGAAATTGGGATACTACATACATCAAGAAAACCACAATGACGGTTAAAATTACCTACTATATCTTCAATGGACTAAAAAATGTCCGAATTTTCTGCATGATTACAATACTTTATCTCCTATGGGAGCAGATAGAAAAGACATTGTAAACGTTGTTTAGAGTTAAATAGTTTCGTCCTCTCCTGAGAACATCGTCAGAGCTATAGTCAGAGAAATGATCTTATGAGGTATGTGATCATTTCTCTGTCACTAGCTCCGACCTCCAAAGATGTTCTCAGGGGGGATGAAACTAGTTAGCTTTAAATGAAAACTTTGAATTTTTTTAGTCGAGTGAAGATATAGTAATTTTTAAATTCATTTTTCCAATATTAGTAAGGATTAATTAAAAATTACCTCATGATGTCGATATTATCTACTACTTGTCGATATTACCATAGCTACCTAATTATATTCAGGAGACTTTTTTTTCTGCTGAGTAATTGGGTATTACAATCAGACTAGAAATTGGATAGAAACTTTTTCAAATTATCAACTCTACCAGGCTTCGAATCCAGGTACCTCCTTGGGGCAAAGCGAGTGTGATCTCTGCCAAGGAGACGGCATATTTCAATATTTGGTCTTTTATTTCTAATAATGATTTTTTTTAAAACAGTATTTTACATTGTAGTCATCAAAATTTTAGTTTCGAACCAACATCCCGCTGGTTACGAATTTTCTTTCATACTGAGCTTCTGAGGCTGACAGTTCAAGTGTAGATCTCATTGATATGTTACGATATTCGGCAAATGTCATTTCTACCTGAGAGTGAAGAATTATGTAAATGCAAAGCAAAAGAAGAGTAAATTTAGAACAGAAGTTATATAGGGGGGATTTTATATTCTGGTATTTCCAGGGGTTCATTATTGAAAATGACTTTTTGATGGTCGCTACTCGAACTGTCTTTATTAACCTATAGTGAGCTTGGATTGTGAATTGTAAAAGAACAATCAAGAACAACAACAAATAGGAGTCACGAGAAATCAGAACAGAGCTCAACTTAAATGAGACTTTCATAAATTATTTCGGTATAACTATTTGCTGGTTGAGCTAAATAAATACAGTATGCATGAAAGACAGAATTGCACATCATTGATGTTTTGTTAGGGACAATTTTCACAGATTGTTGTTTCACAGCACTTGATCAAAAACTTAGTATACGGAAACGCAAAATGTTATGCCTTTGGAAAGATAGGTACTATAGTAAAAAAAAAATCATTTAAATCGAAGATTCTAGCAAAAAATAAATTTTAATCAAAAGATATAATCGTAGCCGTACATTTACATTTTCATCTTTAAGACATTTACATTTCTAACTTAGCCGATCTTGTGCTTTTAATATCTTATTTTCATTTGGTCTTTCTTCTTAGTCTAATGCATCCCATCAATTTGACGAAGTTCAAATCAAACTAATCATTTTTTCTAGGTCCATTTTAGCTGTTTTCTTCTTTTCTTTTGTCCATAGTTCTAGTTTGATTTCTTATTCATACTTTCTGCTATTTTTAATTTCTCTGGACTTATTCTTAACAATCAGTTTTCCGTGCCTTCGCTTTGTACTTATATCTATACTTATGAAATTATGATATACCTATATCACTGACTTCTGTTTGACTTTTTGTTTTACCACCCTGTATATAAAATATAGATAATTGCAAAATTGATAGAGTTTACAATAATGCACAAAATATTACCGCGGATTGACTTTTGTTGCACAACAATTAACAAGTTCAAACATTTCGTTATTGTCATTATGATGTTTGATGTGGTGCCGTCATATCAAAGGAATACAAACTCTTCCATCAAGTTGCAATCAGATGGACTTTGTTGAGCAACAAGTTCAATCATTTCGTTATTGTCATTATGATGTTTGATGTGGTGCCGTCATATCAAAGGAATACAAACTCTTCCATCAAGTTGCAATCAGATGGACTTTGTTGAGCAACAAGTTCAAACATTTCGTTATTGTCATTATGATGTTTGATGTGGTGCCGTCATATCAAAGGAATACAAACTCTTCCATCAAGTTGCAATCAGATGGACTTTGTTGAGCAACAAGTTCAAACATTTCGTTATTGTCATTATGATGTTTGATGTGGTGCCGTCATATCAAAGGAATACAAACTCTTCCATCAAGTTGCAATCAGATGGACTTTGTTGAGCAACAAGTTCAAACATTTCGTTATTGTCATTATGATGTTTGATGTGGTGCCGTCATATCAAAGGAATACAAACTCTTCCATCAAGTTGCAATCAGATGGACTTTGTTGAGCAACAAGTTCAAACATTTCGTTATTGTCATTATGATGTTTGATGTGGTGCCGTCATATCAAAGGAATACAAACTCTTCCATCAAGTTGCAATCAGATGGACTTTGTTGAGCAACAAGTTCAAACATTTCGTTATTGTCATTATGATGTTTGATGTGGTGCCGTCATATCAAAGGAATACAAACTCTTCCATCAAGTTGCAATCAGATGGACTTTGTTGAGCAACAAGTTCAAACATTTCGTTATTGTCATTATGATGTTTGATGTGGTGCCGTCATATCAAAGGAATACAAACTCTTCCATCAAGTTGCAATCAGATGGACTTTGTTGAGCAACAAGTTCAAACATTTCGTTATTGTCATTATGATGTTTGATGTGGTGCCGTCATATCAAAGGAATACAAACTCTTCCATCAAGTTGCAATCAGATGGACTTTGTTGAGCAACAAGTTCAAACATTTCGTTATTGTCATTATGATGTTTGATGTGGTGCCGTCATATCAAAGGAATACAAACTCTTCCATCAAGTTGCAATCAGATGGACTTTGTTGAGCAACAAGTTCAAACATTTCGTTATTGTCATTATGATGTTTGATGTGGTGCCGTCATATCAAAGGAATACAAACTCTTCCATCAAGTTGCAATCAGATGGACTTTGTTGAGCAACAAGTTCAAACATTTCGTTATTGTCATTATGATGTTTGATGTGGTGCCGTCATATCAAAGGAATACAAACTCTTCCATCAAGTTGCAATCAGATGGACTTTGTTGAGCAACAAGTTCAAACATTTCGTTATTGTCATTATGATGTTTGATGTGGTGCCGTCATATCAAAGGAATACAAACTCTTCCATCAAGTTGCAATCAGATGGACTTTGTTGAGCAACAAGTTCAAACATTTCGTTATTGTCATTATGATGTTTGATGTGGTGCCGTCATATCAAAGGAATACAAACTCTTCCATCAAGTTGCAATCAGATGGACTTTGTTGAGCAACAAGTTCAAACATTTCGTTATTGTCATTATGATGTTTGATGTGGTGCCGTCATATCAAAGGAATACAAACTCTTCCATCAAGTTGCAATCAGATGGACTTTGTTGAGCAACAAGTTCAAACATTTCGTTATTGTCATTATGATGTTTGATGTGGTGCCGTCATATCAAAGGAATACAAACTCTTCCATCAAGTTGCAATCAGATGGACTTTGTTGAGCAACAAGTTCAAACATTTCGTTATTGTCATTATGATGTTTGATGTGGTGCCGTCATATCAAAGGAATACAAACTCTTCCATCAAGTTGCAATCAGATGGACTTTGTTGAGCAACAAGTTCAAACATTTCGTTATTGTCATTATGATGTTTGATGTGGTGCCGTCATATCAAAGGAATACAAACTCTTCCATCAAGTTGCAATCAGATGGACTTTGTTGAGCAACAAGTTCAAACATTTCGTTATTGTCATTATGATGTTTGATGTGGTGCCGTCATATCAAAGGAATACAAACTCTTCCATCAAGTTGCAATCAGATGGACTTTGTTGAGCAACAAGTTCAAACATTTCGTTATTGTCATTATGATGTTTGATGTGGTGCCGTCATATCAAAGGAATACAAACTCTTCCATCAAGTTGCAATCAGATGGACTTTGTTGAGCAACAAGTTCAAACATTTCGTTATTGTCATTATGATGTTTGATGTGGTGCCGTCATATCAAAGGAATACAAACTCTTCCATCAAGTTGCAATCAGATGGACTTTGTTGAGCAACAAGTTCAAACATTTCGTTATTGTCATTATGATGTTTGATGTGGTGCCGTCATATCAAAGGAATACAAACTCTTCCATCAAGTTGCAATCAGATGGACTTTGTTGAGCAACAAGTTCAAACATTTCGTTATTGTCATTATGATGTTTGATGTGGTGCCGTCATATCAAAGGAATACAAACTCTTCCATCAAGTTGCAATCAGATGGACTTTGTTGAGCAACAAGTTCAAACATTTCGTTATTGTCATTATGATGTTTGATGTGGTGCCGTCATATCAAAGGAATACAAACTCTTCCATCAAGTTGCAATCAGATGGACTTTGTTGAGCAACAAGTTCAAACATTTCGTTATTGTCATTATGATGTTTGATGTGGTGCCGTCATATCAAAGGAATACAAACTCTTCCATCAAGTTGCAATCAGATGGACTTTGTTGAGCAACAAGTTCAAACATTTCGTTATTGTCATTATGATGTTTGATGTGGTGCCGTCATATCAAAGGAATACAAACTCTTCCATCAAGTTGCAATCAGATGGACTTTGTTGAGCAACAAGTTCAAACATTTCGTTATTGTCATTATGATGTTTGATGTGGTGCCGTCATATCAAAGGAATACAAACTCTTCCATCAAGTTGCAATCAGATGGACTTTGTTGAGCAACAAGTTCAAACATTTCGTTATTGTCATTATGATGTTTGATGTGGTGCCGTCATATCAAAGGAATACAAACTCTTCCATCAAGTTGCAATCAGATGGACTTTGTTGAGCAACAAGTTCAAACATTTCGTTATTGTCATTATGATGTTTGATGTGGTGCCGTCATATCAAAGGAATACAAACTCTTCCATCAAGTTGCAATCAGATGGACTTTGTTGAGCAACAAGTTCAAACATTTCGTTATTGTCATTATGATGTTTGATGTGGTGCCGTCATATCAAAGGAATACAAACTCTTCCATCAAGTTGCAATCAGATGGACTTTGTTGAGCAACAAGTTCAAACATTTCGTTATTGTCATTATGATGTTTGATGTGGTGCCGTCATATCAAAGGAATACAAACTCTTCCATCAAGTTGCAATCAGATGGACTTTGTTGAGCAACANGTAGTGTATCTATCTACAAAGACTACGGAGAAACGTTTTGGAGTAGATATACAAAGGATGGAAACGAAAGAGGAATTGGAAATCAAAATAGTTTATCCAATAATTAGAGGGCTATAGCAAAGCAATATTCTGTCGGTCAAATGAGATGTACGAGTATACACGTTGTGTATGTATCTACAAATACTACGGAGAAACGTTTTGGAGAAGATATACAAAGGATGGAAACGAAATAGTTTATCCCATAATCAGAGGGCTACAGCAAAGCAATATTCTATTGATCAAATGAGATGTACGAGTATACACGTAGTGTATCTATCTACAAAGACTGCGGAGAAACGTTTTGAGTAGTTATACAAAGGATGGAAATGAAAGAGAAATTGGAAATCAAAATAGTTTATCCCATAATTAAAGGGCTACAGCAAAGCAATATTCTGTCGGTCAAATGAGATGTACTAGTATACAATATACACTTTGTGTATGTATCTTTATGTTTGTCTGAATGATTTAACCAAGACGCTATGAGCTATTAATGGCGGATCCAGGTGGAGGGGGTGGGGGCGAAGGGGCGATCGCCCCACCAGAGTCCATTTTTTTTCCATTGAAACAAAAAACAAACATATTCTGGTATCATTTTCCTAATAAAATTGTACGAAAATGCATATTAATTAATAAGAATAAACTTTTGTATGAGAACATATTATGCATATACAAATACAGTCTCACTAATAGATTATATTGCGATTGCATTTCTTGGAACTGCTCAGAGGAGACGTGTCCATGTGTATAGGTCCCACGCTGAGTTCTTTTCGAGCAGTTGACGACATGCTAATTGGAACCTAACTTTACTCCGGAGTGTTCATCGTCCAGCTCTGTCGCTATCGATGCACAGTGCACATTATGTACGGTTATACGATATCGCCACGAAGTTTATTATAGAATCGTGGCCGACCGTAATCGTCCACCCCTTACCGATCGTTCTGTATCCGCCCCTGAGCTATCGATGGAAATTGACCCTCCCAAAACAGGAGACCAAGAAATGTCAAACCTTTTTGAGATAAGGCTATTTTTTCTGCCAAATTCAGCTAGAAAAAGGCAGAACGTATTTTGTAACATTATTTATTTTATCAACTCAAAGACAAAAAGATATGGTCGATAATTACTAATTGAACTGTTGAGCGTGTGAATCTGCTTGTGTTGTATAAGTCAAGGACTGTATTCCACCCCAATTGTTTTGCTAATTTTTCAACAATTTTTGAATGCGCAAAAATTTGCGGTGTATTTGGCCTCCACCCTGCCCACAGTAATTTAATAGGTACTTTGAAGCGCTTGACTATTTACATGTAGGAAGTTCTTTTTCGAAACTTCTAATGGTTATAATACTTTGGAGCCAAAGATTTAATTTTTCCGTATCTGGGGTGGAGATAACTACTCTTGCGCATTCATTTGCTAATACCTGAAATTTTTTATTTTGAAATGTTAAGGAAAACAAATTCTATTGTCACCAATAAATAATGGGTGACACAAAATTCACTTATGTCCAAGTTAGGGATTGAAAATTGTTGTTGCTACAAAAAATAGTATTTTGTTCCTAAGCAGTACGTGCTTCTGTGGGTAATCGTTTTTTCACATATTTTCATGCCCTGTAATTGCACCAATATATCTAATAAGGGGACATGTTGCATCAAGCAACGCACTACATTCTTTATACTATAGAGTTTTCAAAACGGACCTTTATGAGTTCCTTCATAGTTCTATTGTCCGGATTAAATGAGAGATTTTTTGACTTTTGGATCGCGATAACAAAATCGTGTTAAAAAATTCGAAAGGAAATTCAAAATCGTGTTAAAAAATTCTCGTTGGGTTTTACAATTTGTTATCGTAAGGCTTTTATTAAAGGATGACAATGAAAAACATGTTGAAATCCAAAGCTAACAGCTTCCAAATCTCCACTTCCGCATCCCATCCCAAGATGTTATGGAAAGGTAAGATTAGGTAAACGAGGGAAGAAGAGTCAGAAGAGTCAACATAATCATGTCTGGAGGAGAAGAAATGTGTGAAGCCCTGGAGTATGGAGTACAATCATATTATGTCAGAGAGGGGAAAGAGGGAAACATTTTTCCCACATAAACACTCAATGCAAGGTAAACATATTATATCCCTTATTTTCTATTTTTTTCGTCAGGGCCCTGAATTACAAATATCAAATTGAATGCTTAAAATTAAATATTCAAATAAGTTTTTTGGTAAAAATTTAAATACTTTGACAGAGTGAGTACGTTTTTTTTCGGCAGAAATGATTGACAATAAGAAAAGATTGTCAGATGCTGCGCCCGCGCCGGTAGAAATACAGAGGATTATGAGCTACACAATCCTCTGTAACCTTACCCAAAGCCACAAACCCATCCTCAAATAAATAAATGTGAGGTGTTGGTGTTGGAAGCTTTAACTAGTAGATCTGAGAACAGTACACCTCACTCACTTCAGGCGGACACCATTTTGTCCTAGTTAGCTCAATAGGGCCCAACCAAATCAACCAACTCTATGTATAATATAAATATCCAATTCATCAAAATCGGATATGGTATATAGTGTTCGATACATATCGTAGAATCAATAAAGAATGCAAAAAAAGCAGTCGCGTTCAAAGTAGACCCCTTATTTCATTTGGTCAAAAATCAATGATTACCTATGTGCGAGTGTGCCAGATGAAAGCTATGGACATGCATTTTTATAATGATTCTTTCAGATTTTAAATTTATTTATGAACTTTAAATCTGGGGAATTTGAGATAGTTGTGCATCGAATTTTTCTGTTTTCTGAAATAATCATGGGTAGACAATTTCAAGATGGCGACATTTGCTATGAATCCAACCTCTTCGACTCATAGTAATTTTACATAATCTATGTATATAGCAAAATGTCTTCAAATAAGCAGCTTCATCACCATTTAATAGCTCTCTATATGTATACCGATGCGCAGAATGAGCACTGAAGTTATTTTGATTAAACCGAGGAGGGATAATCTAGAAACGTAGCTGACAATACCTTTATGCCTAATATATGATTTAAACTAATTGGATTATGATAGACATTAGGAAAATCCTAAAATTTTTGGTATTTTCCCAAAAGATTGACACACAGATACACGTGGAAACATTTTTTTCCTTTCATGTCTTAAACTCAAAGAAATTAAATTCTGAGAAATCCTCATTTTCTTGAAATCAGTTTTAAATTTTAATATGTAGAACCTTTTAAAATCACGAAAATGTCTAAAACCACGCCTGAATATACATTTTTCTTTGTAAAAACATCAAGTTTTCTCTCACAATCAATTACCTATACAAAGCCTTTACCTTTCCTACTTTGCCACCATCAAGTCTGACATCACCATCTGACTTTTAACCAAGTGTTTTCTTTATACTTAAAAGATTAAGTATTTTGTTTAAGTACTTGAGAAACATATACCGAACAAAATCTGTGTAATAAATGTCTAATAAGCACGGACTTATGTACGAAGCATACAGGGTGTACAAATATTTTAGTTCAAGATTTAAATCAATCAATAGTTCGATGGTGGACGTATGTATGAGACTGCTGCTTTTCATAAATTGCTATCAGCTGCTAAAGTAATGTATTATAACCAAATATATAGTCTTGGAGGCTAATAATTTACATGGGTCACCAAAACCATTTCTAACCCGGCAATATGCTTCCATTAGTAACACAAGTAAATGATAATATCGCTTTCTGTTTTATTATATACCATCAACTCGATGGACTTGATACTTGTGGGTGTTACCCTCAAGTATTTCCTTATGATTTCATGTTTTATCTATTTTTCATATTGGAAGTTATAAGTATGTTATTAAATGGCTTGAAAGATTTTACGCCTTCGGAAGATTTCCCGTATCCAGAAATACACTCAATTTGAGTTAAAATAATTCAAAGATGCACAGTAAAATGAATGATAATGAAATGAAAAATTGAAGAGAATCTGTTCGAATATTTAACTTTATAGACCTGGGATATTGGGAAAAACTATTAATTTAAACTGACCTAGTTTAAAAGTGACATGAGTAAATTAGAATAAGAAAACTTTTCTAGTGACACAATTTTAACGGAATACTCATACTTTTTGATGTGACTGATATAAAAAAAAAAAAAAAAAAAAAAAAAAAAAAAAGGAGATATGCTGTTCGCCTATAAAACAGAACTATTTTTGATAATATGTACCATTTTGAACTATACCGCCCAGCAATTCGCACAAAAAAAACCAACATATTTTCGAGATTTTTAAGGAATTGATTGGGGAAAAACAGAGAGCGTTAAATATATAAATAATCCATACTAAAATAAGATTAAACCCAAATGATGAAATAAAATCATTTCGTACAATCTTATATTTGTAACAATGAAAGATGAAAAAC
Source organism: Pachypsylla venusta (assembly GCA_012654025.1). Lineage (NCBI taxonomy): Eukaryota > Metazoa > Arthropoda > Insecta > Hemiptera > Aphalaridae > Pachypsylla > Pachypsylla venusta. Next base: position 27,100,992 of record CM022874.1, read on the forward strand.
CAAAAAGAAAATGGGAAAAATAAACAATAATGAAACGCGAACAAAAAAACAGGACATTGTAAGAAATATGAGAATAAACAAACACAAGAGAAGAGAAAATAGAAGAGAGAAAGAAAGCTATTAATATGACTAATTAATCACCAGGGAAAAGAATTAAAACAATAAAAAACGAAAGAAAAGGAGAAGAGAAGAAAAAAATGTACCACGCCCTGAATGACGAGCTTATATGTCTCGGGATTATCCGTCGTTAGGTGTACACCGTCTTACCTATATTCCTCATTACCGGGTGGGACGTCTTCTAATTCCTGACTTTTGAAACTATTGTTGTGGAAATAATAGAAGGAAACATAAATTTGTAGCTATTAGTATTTACAAGAAATAGAAATGATGAAAACACTTTCCTTTAAGTTCTACGATTTTCATCATTTCCACTTCTTGCATTTACTAGTTTTACAAAGAGTTGTAAAGTGTTTCTTTCTTTGATATTGGTATTTATGTTCGGAAAAACAATGTTTATATAATCATGTGGAAGTGATTAAAAAAAAGGACAGACATAGTCTAGAGGCAGCAGAAATATATGGGGAAATTAGTAGTATGAATCAAAGAAGTTGGGTAAAAAAGAATTCCATTGAATCAAGACGAATAAAGCTAGTAGGCCACATAATCGGATACTATAGATTCATAAACAACATTTATTTCATCAGAGTTAAAAACCTTTAAAACACTTTGAACTTTCAAACACAAATAGATGAAAATGAAAAATATAGATTTCTAGAATATTTTTCTTCGATTTTTCCATACCCGTTTCTCGTTTTATTCCATTAATTTTAGTATGAAGAATAAGTGAGATACACCGATTTTTTTTTTAGCCTTATTTAATAGTGAGGACAACTTTTGACTGAAACATTAACTGAGCTAAGATATAGCAGGAGTAAGGACCAAAGTAGATTGCTTGTTCTTTAATTTTGATTTCTTGAGATGTGATGAGTAGAATACAAGTTGGGCAGTTATGACGGGCATTCTATGTAAAATAGAATACATTAATTCTTAAATGCTTTCTAAATTTTTAGTGCTTTCTATATTTTTAGTTTTGTATATGTGGAATAGGGTTAATATTAAATTATGTGGAAATGAATCCTTTGTGAATTCTGTTTCCATTTCTGCTGCATATACTGGATGGTCCTGCAGATCTTAAATTAATGTTATGAGTTATGAGAGATGTTCCTATATTTCAGAATGTTATGCAGACATGCTATGAAAATTTATATTGAACATATCCTTTGCGATATTTCGCCTTTCCGCATGAATAGCTAAATTATGGCCAATTTCAAAATTACATTTATGCATTTAAAGAGACGTTAATTAAAATTAAAAAAAAACCTTTATGCATAAATATGGAGCATATGGATTACATTATATGTTCATTATTACCTATGATAATCATAATCATACATGGAATCATCATCGTGTTCGATGCTAGTCAAATGTATGAGACTATAGCTAAATTTTTGAATTGTCATCATATAATGCATAAAATGTCATTATAAAATTATTTAAAAATATTAGTGAAAGAATAAAAAATTTCTTCAACACTAAAATGCTACACTATCACTAAATAACAAAGGCTAAAGTCTATAAATCATCTAACGTGGAAAAGCCATATGCCCGTGGTGGTCAATGACTATAGCGGAGCCTGCTTATATTATAAGTGTACATTTACATTATATACTTATATTATAAGTGTACATTATGTATATTTCTCTGATAAATGCCATATTGTTTTACAAGGGATATCAATCTCCAAAGGTATACATCTTTTGCATTACAATGAAATAATAAATGAATTTCAAATGAAAAGGAGTTCACAAAAGAAATAAGAAAGTTCTACCCGCACCCCGTATGTATGTAAGGTACCTTTTCCATTCTTCCCGCCCTCCCCCGATCGCAACGTCTCCGTCTTACACCTTAATGACGTAAGCAATGAGTGAGATAAAAAACAAAAGGGCAGTATTTTACACAAGCATTTTTTTATAGATATATATATAAACATTTTTTATCTTTCTTTATTTCTTATTTTTTTCTCACATGCGCGTAAATGAAATCGATTAAAAATGTACGGTCGTCTTTCGTCTTAAAAAACACAATTTTTTGGGTGGTATTACCAGTGGGTTGAAGTTATTATTATGGATGTATATGAGACCCTTGGGAATAAAAAAGAAAAGCTCTGTGGAAGGGAGGAATGTACGTGTATATGCATAAAAATTTTTGATATAAAAAAAATTACTTATAATTCATTATTACTTCATTTTAAGAACATTTACGTGTTTTTCATATTTTGTAAGCATTTTTTACCTTCATGAACAGACATACGATCCATTAGAAATATCTTGCGTGCTCGATAAGCATTATTTGTAGTCAATCATAAATTAAAATTTCAACAATTCTTTTTTATTGAAAAAAAAAAGAATGAATTATGAAGAAAAAAAAATATACTCAAAAAGACCTGTCCATTGACAGGGGGATGAATATGAAATTATGTATCCATTCTATTTTGCGATCTTTTGCGTTAGATTTCTTTTCTAAAAGAATCTATGTAGGTGTAAGTGTGATATGTGAGTAACATACACCAGTCCTCCAGTCCATATGTAAAATCCTAACGATGTTTCTAATTAGGAACACAGAATTTACTTCTGTCTAATGCCATTGGACAGTATTCCATTTGAAATAGAAAAAAGTATTTTCAAGTTGTAAAATGTTTATTTTATTGGGTTATCGTCTCTTTTACATCTATTGGGCATTCGAGAGGGGGATTTTATTCTCTATTCGGAAATAGTCAGAATCACGGGAATAGTCTGAATCATGGGAATATTCAGAATCACGAGATCGGAAACCTATGTTGTCACTCACTTAATAAAATGTAGTTGAATTTATAACTAATTTATTTTAGTCATTTAGATACTCCATTATGAATTAGCACAGATTTAAAATATTCTTAATAATGGTAAAAATTTTTTCTAGCGTGTATTTTAATTTAACATCTACGTCATTTGAGAGGGGGATTTTATCCTCCATGTGCTGGAAACTTATATAACAGATACTCACAAAGATCAATCTCAGCCGGGGTTGGACCGGGAATAGCCAGAATCACGAATGCGCGAACCTACGTGGTTATTTATTTACTGAGTAAAACCTAGCTTGACATTGCTCAACTTCAGTGATCTGTCCGAAACTGTTGCATTCAACGTGCTATTGACTCTGGCTGATGTTATATTTTTTAAAACTGGTCAGAGAAAAATCGTTTAGAATGATATAAAACTCTGCCTATTTTGAGAGCTATGTGTGGTCAGGCCCCCGAGGCACAGTTAACACAACGAAAATGTAAAATACTATGAGGTGGGTTAATTAGAACAATAATAAACATCATGTCTGACAGTAGTATCATTTTATAATACTGTCTGAATTAATTTAGATGTACAGGTAAAATTTTGACAACATATCTTTTGATAATACTGTAATAGGGCGAAAGACTGTCTGAAGAGTTTATATTGTGTTAACCCGAACGATCACGCAACACCAGAATGGAACTTATTAGTTTTGCTTCATAACAACACTTTACATACAGAATCACAGAATAGAAGTTAGCTTCACAGAACACAAAATGGTCGAACATTTGGTAATTAGTTCACTAAAGTTGAAATTGGTCAAGTTAGAAATTTTAAATAAATAGAAAATTAGAAATAAAACTTTTGAAAAAGAAAAGAAATTTAGAATTTTGGTGAGGAAAACTTTTTACCTCAATATTTTATTTGTTTTGGCTTTGTTTACAATTAACTGTTGAGATATAAGTTATTCCGACAAAACATGATGAGGATACCTAAATTCAAGCTGTAAAATGTAAATGTATATTTCTTTGTGTTATTATGTCACAATATTTGTGGACATCATAGCATTACAAGGTATAACATTCACTCCAATATCACTAAGATAAGTTACACTTTAACATTTTTTACCTTATAATGCTACCACTTGACGCTATTACCATAGCTTCTCAATTGTCCTCAGGAGGCTGAGTTACCCCCAAACACAACCAGACTAAGTAGAAAATTCGATAAAACCTTTTTCAAATTTTCGACCCGTCCAGGAATCGAAGTGTGATGTGTGAGTGTGATGCGCACTCTGCCACGAGTGTGATGCGCACTCTGCCACGGAGATGTCAAATTCAGGGCTGTATCCAGAAGGGGTGCGTGATTCGGGATTCTAAAATCGACAAGTTTTACAAGAATAGCCTAGAAAAAACAAGATTTACAAGAAAATTGTACTCGTACAATAATTAGTGATATACAGGGTGAATTGGAAATTGGAATAACACAAGCCAAAGATATGTAGAACACGTCATTTTTAACACAAACCAATTTAATGGGTGTAGCCGTTTTCCTTTCGTTTTCAAGTTGGTGGCCATTTTATAAATTTCAACTATAACCCAAAAAGTAGCCCACAACTTTTTTTCGGTTTCAAATAGAAAATTATAGGGTAATTTTTTTGCTACTTGTTTTTTGTCGTTTATATCTGTGACATTTCAAGCGTGATTCACTTTAATGGACATCAATTCACCAAATCGTATCCATAGAGTGCGTACCGAAGAGAATATTGCTGCTGTATCCGCTAGTGTTAATGAAGATCGCAATATGTCCATCCGGCGTCGATCGCAGCAATTGGGTTTCTGTTATTCGACCACCTGGTCAGATCAGACTTATTTTTTTGCCAAAGATGCAAGAATTGGAATTGGTCGACATGTGGTTCCATCTGGACACGGTGTCACATGCCACACTGCACGCCAAACCATGCATCACTTCAGAGGCGAATTGGCTGAGCAATCCATCTCATGTTTTTGTCCAGTCAATTGGCCACCAAGATCGTGTGATTTGACCCCATTAGACTATTTTTTGTTGGGCTATGTTAAGTCTCTTGTCTATAGCGACAATCCAACCACGATTGCTGCTTTGGAAGCCAACGTTCAACGCGTCATTGGTGAGATTCCGGCCGAAATGTGTAAAAAAGTGTGCCAAAATGGGACCTCCAGAATGTACCACTTGAAGCGTAGCCTCGGGCAACATTTAAGTGAAATTATCTTTAAAAAAAACGTAAATGGCAGGAAATGATTTATCGATCCAAATAAAAATTTCATTAAGTTTTGAAAATTTTCTGTGTTGTTTTGAATTTTCAAATTTAAAACAGCGAAAAAGTGCAAACTTCTCCTAAATAATATTATAAAAAAATAATTCGAAACTTGCAATCTAATGTGGGATTTGTATCGCTCGTCTCAAAAACTTACTTTTTTTATTTTTTCAAGATTTGGCACTCAAATTTGGCCCGAAAAATTTCGATTCATAAATGAGCATTTATTAGATAAAACGAAAAAAAGCGCCGTTTTATCGCAAGTTCTGAATTTTTTCGCAGTAAACATTTGGAACAACGAAATTTTACTAAATTGGGTATAGTATTTTGTGCTGGAAAAGACATAATTCTGCCTACCCTGGGCCTGTGATAATTTTATTCTGTTTCACACTGTATATGTATTCTTAGAACCATGTCAACTATTCTTAGAAACATGTCAACTATCAATAATGACGTCAGTATAATTCTAGTAGATAGTAAAGCTGGTAAATTTCAACAACCTCATATATGATTTATTTTACAACGTGTAAGGTGAATTATTGAAAATAGGTGCGAATAATAAGCCGAATCGCTTTTTGTTGTTTCTTATGAATAAATAGTGCATAACAATACAGCTCATTTTTGGCGGTACTTTCCGCCACTCTCTTTTATTCTATCTTGATGGAAGTGAAAAGAGTTTCCCATTATTATAAAGCTATATTATTAATAATTAAATGTACACACAAATAAAATAATTATTTAATGATAAAAGATTTTAATTTGTCTTCATTTTATATTAAATTAAAAAGAAATTCTACCTTCTATAACATCCTAAAAATTATCTTTACAAAAACCCTTTTCCGGAAAGAAAATAATACAAAAAAACAGGAGTAAACAAAAGAAAGAAAAAGAAAAACTTGGAGTTTTCCCATTGTTACAAAAGACAAAAATAAAAAAAGGACGAATGAGATATAAAAAGAAAATATAAAGCTGTTCCGGTATAATTTTCCGGTCAACATAACAGACCAAGAATAATAATTTTCAGGTTTACATTGAGACTCCATAAACCTGTACTTGTTCCTTCCTTAATTTTAAAACAGAAATTTTAACTTTTGGAAATCAGGATGAGATTGTACTTTCAGTAAAGAAATTTTCCGTTTCTTCTTTTGGAACAATACTGCTTATAGCTGGGAAATATTTTGGAAAACAAAAGCCAAAATTCACACCGTAGTGAAATGTTAGAGCGGCTCTATCGAATCGTGCGTACGAGTATACAGCATGTGTGTATGTTTTTTGGATTTTCGTAATTTTTCTTTAAAAAAAATACGTTAGCAAAATTAAAGGGAAGAAAAACTGGTTTGTATGCCTCTCGTCCATCAAGCACAACGGTAAAAACAACACAGGTCATAATAGTTGCTGTATCTTTGAGAATATGAATAAATTAATATGAATTGGAAAATCTCACGTTTTTGCTTCATGAATCGCCAAAAATTTGTTTTTTTTTTTTCAACATAATCCAACTAAATAACGTCTATGGCATGTCAAATATATTACCGAAGTTAAGCTAATTGTGTTTAAACCTCTTTCTCCGAAACTAAAAACAACTTAGTTTCACGCCCTCGTGATGTTGGCTATGCTCGGCCATGCTCGGCCCAACAGGCTGGGTGAGGTCAATGTGTGTTTGTAAATTTTCAATCGAATGGAGAGTAAAACCTCCGTTCCGAATGACCAATAGCCATAGGCGCTTTTCCAGATAGTGAAAAATGGACATTAGCGTTACAAATTAATATAATTTAGATTTTCCCAAGACAATTACAAAAAAAAAAAAAAAAAAAAAAAAAAAAAAAAAAAAAAAATGAAAGCAGAATATTGATAAGGAAATACTTATGTGTACCTACCTGTGTTGTATAATGCAGTTTTCTTGCTCAATCTTCTCAAAAGAAATAATCCAATAACTCACATTAACTGTTTGCATCGCCGATCATTCCGCTGCGCTGTAGGCATTGAATAATAACTCAATTCCCTTCTACCGATCACTGGTGACAATTACAGCTTCAATCCAGCTTGAACCAATCCTCGTTATTGATCTTATTGACAACAGCCGAATTGATTTGATAATTATTCCTTTTCGTAGGCCGCAACCAATTTATACAGGGTATAAATTGTGATTTATAGTCATTGACCGAACAAATTGAGGTTTTGTTGAACTACGATTGTCTGTTTATAATTTCTGCGATAACTCTTTTCATTAATCTTGATACGAGTGGTGTATATAAGAAATCCAGTTGACACGCAACACTTTAAAATAATTGAAGAAAGAAGGAGAAGAAGAATCTTGATATGAATATGAACATTCGGTATATACGTTCATGGAAGTATACATGTACGTTAGTTTTTAGGCCCTACTAGACCACCCCGGTCATTAAGGCGCCTATTATTTGAGTGAGATTTACAGCTTATAGAACGACTATCTTATAAATTTGGTATAACACAAACTCATTCAGGCCCACCGAGAGGGAAGTGGGAATGGGGGGAATCCTCCCGGTCCCGGGTTTTTGGAGGGGCCCAAAATTGCAAGGTGCTAAAAAAAATATTTTTAGCTAGTTTATACAGTTTATAACTTGATTTATTTGATTCATTAATAGAAGTAATTTAACATCACTAGTTTAGATTATATAAACGATTATATAAAAGTATATATTATATAAAATATAAGTATACATCATGGATACTTATATTTAATGTTTATCTGCTTTTGAAGATTCATGGATTTTTGAATAGGGGCCCGTACCTTTCAGTCACGGGCCCGAATTTTTTCTTGGCAGTGCAACACCTATTTATTGGATTTATTTCGACAAAATCTCGCTAAAATTATGCACATTCATTTCTGGCTACCCTGTATATTATTTCCTTAACGTCAGTTAATTCTTTTCAATCTAGGAAGTTATCAATATTTCATTCACTGATTAGTCGGGACGGACGGTCGGTCGGGTGGTTATTTCAAGGGCCATTTAACTTATCTTTAATAATCTTAGAGATATATTTTTTATGACTATCGGATGTCACTGAATCATTTTGAGCTAATTGGTTTGCATTCGTCTAAGTTTCATTATTGAATTGTTCCCGGAGAGCTCGGTTTTGTTTACAGTTGTATCTCTATGTTCAATGGGGCAGTTGGTTCTTTAGTTCTAATTAGATGTTTTTACTATGATTGCTAATGTTATACTAAGAGAGTGAATTGTTTCACATAACTGTTAGATTCAGAAAATTGTTACGTTTATATTCCTGTCGAAGTGGTAATGAATAGCTTCCATCCCAATTCAAACAGCATTCGATTTTTGTAATACTCTAAAATACTTTTTATAACATAATACTTTCTATAAAAATGTATTAAACTAGTTGTTCTTGAGGGCCATATTCTGACTACCATAAAGCCCTTGTTGGCCGATAAGGCTCAAAATTCTTATCAGGCACATCTAATGAGCGAAATGAATACCAAGATTATTTAAAAACGCACAGAGCATTCGATAGTTCCCGTGTAACTTACAGACAGACAAACAGAGATGGGCTTCTCGAGAATTGTTCAAAACATTGATAATGAGCTTTATTAAAGTTTATCAATTTTTGTTTTTAAAAAAACCTTTAACATATTTGACATCCTATATTGGGCCATAATACAGGGTGGGCCAAAAGTCACAATGGGGCTTATTTATATATAAATTTTTTTTTCCAGATTTATAAAATACACAAAATGGAATTTTTTTACACTAATTATGGAAAATAATGTCACTTAAAAGATTAAAGTCAGCTTCGCAACGTTTTAAAATTTTCCTTTCAAAATTTGTGGCTGTAGCGTTCAAATGTCTGCAACAATGTTGGCTTAAGTCAAGGATTGTCTCTGTCTTGTTAACATATATACTCGCTCCTTCAAATAACCCCAAAGAAAATAGTCGGGTGCTGACAAATCTGGCGAACGCGCTGGCCAATTAATTTCTGGAAATTATTCTCTCTTTAAAAATTTGACTTAAAAGATAATTGATCGCTAATTTAAATACTAAATTTCTATTATTTTGGTTCTTTGTTCAGTTGCGAAACTCTCCAGGTGTTATTTATATAATTTGAATATATATATATATACATGAAAAAGTTATTAAATTTTTAAACCCCATGGTGACTTTTGGCCACCCTGTATGTGTTTTAGAACGTTGCTCCAGCGTAACCTGATACACGCTTTAGCGGGAGAATTTTATATTTACCAAAATTTAAAATGGTCTTGGGAGTTGATTGGGAATAATAATTACAATATACTGCTCTCAGTAGAAACCTAAATAAAAATATTCAAGTATTTCAGATGTGTATCTTGGTATTTCTAGATTATCTTTGTATCACAATTATTAAACCTATTAATGTATTCTATTGTTTGTATGAAGATCAATATTTATTATTAGTTGTCCATCTTATCTGTGTGGTAACCCTCACAATGAGATCTCCATGTTGAGGATATTAATTGATTTCCTGAATCACATCAATGGTTTTAATAATAATATTCCTTATTGTCCAAAGACATAATTTTAAAATTTATATTTAGTTGTCCATCTTATTAGTGTGGTATCCCTCACAGTGAGATCTCCATGTTGAGGATATTAATTGATTTTCTGAATCACATCAAGGGGTTTAATATTTCTTATTGTCCAAAGACATAATTTCAATATTTATTATTAGTTGTCCAATCCTTATTGTCCGAAGATACATTTTGTTTAACCTAGAAAGAAAAAAACATATTGAGATTGTGGGAAGTAACTTGCGAATGACCCAGTGACATCATCAAGGACCGAGTTAATCTTAATGTGAAAAATATGCTGAAAGCAATTGTTCAATAACAATTATTTTTTGGGATCCTCATAGTAATTATTATACCCCAATTTATTTAAGGCTTCTGGTTACCATCGGAATAAATTGTAGCTCTAGAAGTGTGTGATCAGGTATGGTGCTCAAGACTTGTATAGTCTCATACAATTAGCCAACAGCTAATATGATGATATCACCTGATGAGGTATGGTGCTCAAGAATTGTATAGTCTCATACAATTAGCCAACAGCTAATATGATGATGTCACCTGATGAGGTATGGTGGCCAAGATTTGTATAGTCTCATACAACTAGCCAACAGCTAATATGATGATGTCTCCTGATGAGGTATGGTGCTCAAGACTTGTATAGTCTCATAAATTAGTCAACAGCTAATATGATGATGTCACCTGATGAGGTATGGTGCTCAAGACTTGTATAGTTTCATACAATTAGTCAACAGGTAATATAATGATGTCACCCGATGAGGTATAGTTCTCAAGACATTTATAGTCTCATACAATTAGCCAACAGCTAATATGATGATGTCACCTGATGAGGAATGGTGCTCAAGACTTGTATAGTCTCATTCAATTAGCCAACAGCTAATAATATATGATGATGTCACCTGATGAGGAATGGTGCTCAAGACTTGTATAGTCTCATTCAATTAGCCAACAGCTAATATGATGATGTTACCTGATGAGATATGGTGCTCAAGACTTGTATAGTCTCATACAAACAGATCTAGAATTTCACTCTAAAAGGTAGGTACATCAAATCCGGAAATGAAACAGTCTTCATATTTTCTTCATTCTTGAGCATGTTCTGAGATATTAAAATTTCTGAACGAAGATATCTGATAATGATGATTAGAAGAAAGACAAATTTATGGCTTACTCAAATGAATGGAATACAGAATAATTTATAAGGTTACTGTCCATATATAAATAACTCAACATGATTGTAATGGAAGACCTGGGTCACCAGAGTGGAGAGGTCGGACCAATTAAAGAGGTTCTGAATGAATCATATTGCACAGACGTATAATTTTCAAAACAAGTCCATCATATCATTATACGAAGGACAGCACAAACATTCTCATCAAGACATCATCAGAAGGAGAGTAACAAGGGGTTCCGTTATGAATATTTTTGGATGCTGCAAATGTGGTTGGGGGCGGTATTCGTAAGGCCGGATAATGCTTTCAAAATTAATAACAAACAACATAACAAATGATGGGCTGAAATTCTATCCGTGAGAGATCAGTTTTATTTCTGATGATAAACATGTTTACCAGTAATCTGATACCTCTTACCGGATTGGATTTTTCACACCTAAACAATTATAGTCACTTTCTTCATTCGCAATACCCGATTATTAGACGTAGAGTTTCCGAGTTCTCAAAGTTAATAAAATGTAATTTTATAGTCGTGTATGCAAATTTAGATGTCAGTTCTTAAAAAGATTTTTTTTTAGTGAAGGAAGATTATTCAAGATAAGGTGAGCAGAAGAAAATTTTAGTCACAATAATTGTTTAGCCCAAACGGCAAGAGATTTTGAAAAATTGATGAGAATGGACCCTCACAAAACCATAGGCTGAGACTGAAGAATTTTTTTTAGGCTCGTATTCAAGCTGCAACCAATTTTCTGATTTTATATAAAAAAAAATCATAGAATACGAGAACGGACATAACTCTAAAGCACTAAGCGAAGCTTGGGAGGGCTTTGGAATCTACCAAATCTATTTACTCCTATTTCATCTTACTTGTGTTAGAAACCCCTGCTGAATTAACAATCAGATTTTTCAAACAAAAACAAAGTTGTGTTCTAAGTTTGAAAAGAATAAATAAAAAATAAAATTATTACAAATTACAAACAATACACGATTTTTACGACTTGGGTCATGCATTCATAAAAAACATATTACAAGTATCTCTAACCAATTACATGATAACTTCTCTCAGTCCTATTAACCATTAACTTGGTAATTGCTACAGCTTGACTTGTAGTTTTTTGAATGGAATAAGAGTTTAACTTACATTATAAACCGAGGTTCTTTTTATTTGTCATTTGATTATAATTCCAAGTCTCTTAGGTATAAGTTATCCAAAACTCTCTTGAAAATTACGTCTATGAAACAACTATCATAATAAAAAAGAAAGAAAACTTAAATGCTAGTCATTCCAGATTTGATAAATATTACATGATAGCGAAAATTATAAGGATTACATTAAGAAAAACCACTTGGAAAGTCAAATTATATATAGTATTTGGGATGTTTGTAGTCATAGTGAAACATAAATTTTGAAAAATGTTTTGTATCAAACTACAAATATAAAATTAGTCACGAGCGCTTTCATCCCTTTGAGTTGACCAGAAGATGTCGTAACGGACGTAAGCGCTCGTGACACATTTTATATTTGTACTTTGATAGAAACATTTTTAGAAATTTATACTCGGAAATCATTGAATTAAATAAAAGTGGAGTAAACCCCTCATGGACATCAAGAGACACATAATAGTCGATACTTGTAAGTGAAATACATTTTATGAGTTTGGCAAACATTTTGTTTATAAAAATAACTCTATGTTTTCGTTAGTACACACAGTTCATAAGATTATTTCTCTAACATTATCTCTGATGTCTGATTATTTTCTAAAGTGCATATTATGAAGTTAATTACTTCTTCATATTTCGAAAACTGAAGATTTTTTATTTTAGCAACCTTAAATATCTCAATGTCATCGAACGAAACACTTAACACTGCTGAACAAAAATAGAAGATGTCCAGCACAGCGTAGGCAAAGCTCTTTGAAATGGCATATTTTACTTTTGAAAATAGAAATTGTATTCTAGTTGAGAATGAGGTACGAGTATTTACCAATTTCACCTAGTAAAGTAATAATGGGATTATCAGACTCTAAAGGTTGTTTCTTAGGATGACCATGTTCAATAAACCTTCCACCGACAAGAATACTATTTCAATCTAGTCTATTGTAAGGGTAAAATCGTCCATTCTTTCATTAGACATATCTATTTTCATTAAAAGAAACTGCAAAGGAAAATATCCATCTTCTTTTGTTCAATGCTCAGGATATATAACAGCTAAGATATATTTACAAAGAGGAGCTTTGGGTTACATATTTACGCTTACGGCGTTCAAAACGAAAGGCTACGTACAAGAAGAAAGTAGTGGCTTTTCCAATGAAATATAATGCTTTGTCCATCCATTTCCTTTGTTAACTCCGTGCCTTCATTTACATAACAATTCTTTTAAAGTTTATTTTTCCCTTTTTCCACAAGGATTTTCATTTTCTTTTGATTTCGAACGAGGTCTTTTTCTTTTCCTTCCTTTCTTAAGGTTTCATAAAACAAACTTAATTTGTGGATTTTTCAAAAACAAATTAATGTGTAGGGATAGGGTTACCAAATTCGTACCGTAGAAATAATGAATTTCAGGAATGAGGATTAATAATCCTTACGGTCGTAATATGCAAAATAGATGGGTGTAGGACTTCAAAATTGGTTTTTCATAGATAGAAGAAATTTCGTTCCAAAGACAACATGACCTTTTTTATGATAAGGCTGATCTAATAGGGTTGATTTAATTCAAATCTAGGATCGAATCAAATCTTTTCGAACCTGAAAATCCAGGATCAATTTAATAATATAAAACGAGAATGCAGTTCACAATATATGGTAAACGTTGCACGAGTGGTCACCAGTAACAAAATTACTATACACCCTCAGACATCACAAAAACATGGTTCCCGGCACTATTTTATTAACTGTGTGTTTCTTTTTGATATTATTTTCAAACTTTGTTTCGGAATGTAATTCTATAATTTGAATACGTACTGTTCCAACTTAGAACACTGCCTATGTTATTCTGGAGTAATCCATTCAAGGCTACATTCATTGTGTTTTAAAACAAACTGAATGTCATCGAAAACAAAAATGAAAACGTTTTTCAAACGTACTTGTAGCTTGGAAGTTAAGCAATCCCAGTCCTATGTTGACAAAGTATTTTCCTTTTTATTTGATCTCAGAATAATATGTTTTTTGTTGTTGTTTTCACATTTATTTTAGAAAGCTTCAATATCTAATTCATATTTTTAATAATCCCCGATTAGCTTTGAAACAAACTCTTTTAACATGCTTTATGAATCAGTACCACCCTGAACATTAATATCTAATGTAGAAAATAATAATAATAAAAAAAAGGCGAACAAGAGAAGAGAAAAAAGAGAGAAAGCGTACAGGATTAAAATTCTTAAATGTAATTGCTTTACATGTTTTAATGAAAAATGAAAAAAAAGCTAAGACGATGAAGCTCTGATGCTGTCAGGGAAATAAGGGATGAGAAAAAGGAGAACCAAGGAAGAAAGAAATCTATATTTCTTCTCTCTCTCTCTCAACTGTTATATTCATTAACATGACTTCACCATTAGAAAAAAAAATGCCAAGCATCTATCTTATTTTTTTACTGGGTGATCATGTTTCTTGAAATTGAAGATAAAAAATATTTACAAGGGTAAAAAAATAGTTTGGACCATTTTATATAATATATCACCAGACTCTTCCTACATCTTATGGTTCAGCCACTCTAAGTGCGAGTATTTCAGTTTTTGGCAATAACAAGAATTAATATTATTTTGACAAACACCAAAATATAAGGGGCTGTTGGAGTGCCACTACCTGATACAAGGAAAATTAGTGCAACCTTAAAAAAACAAGATTTAAACGTTTCACCAGGGGCCTTAGAGGCACAGCCATTCTCACTTTTTAGTTTTTTCTAAATTTTATTTTGCCCCTTCCCAGTTTCGAACTCGTGACTCTGGAATGGCTGTCCATGCAGGAAGGGTCTTAAAATAAGGACAAATTTTTAGGTGGCCACCTAAAACTTTCTCTTTTTTAATATGTTTAAGATATCCGACTGTGACTGTCCGATTTTAGTAAATAAATTAGAAAATTGGCCGTAACTGGAAAACGGCTTGACATATTTTAGTTGTGATAAATTTACTTAAATTGTAGACCATGATAGCAGATAGCAAAAGATTGATTCCCATCAATGTTTTGCTATCTACCACCGTTTGGGCTGTGATATTGGAACACACAACCCCTACCACATAGGTGCACACAAATTCCAGATTTATATATTTCGATAGACTAATACTTATAAATTTATAATAGTATAAAAAATACTTTATGGATATATTTTTTAGACATCTCTGTTGCAGAGTGCGCATTACACCAAGGAGGTTCCGGTTCGAAAATTTGATAAAGGATTTATCAGATTTTCTACTTGGTCTGGTTGTGTTTAGGGGTAACTCAGGCTAATGAGGACAATAATTGAGTAGCTATGGTAATAGCGACATTTAGCATTATAAGGAAATTGTTTAGGCTTGCTTAGTGATATTAGAGAGGGATTATTGAGAATACCTTGTATGCCTCAAAAATGTGACATAATAACACAAAATATATATATTTACATTTATAGATATATTTATACCATTATTTTCGCTCTATTTAATTTGTGCCTATTTGAGGCCCATCAGGTCGACCCCAATAATTGTGAAGCATGATTTAGAACGAAACAAGCTCTGTATTGCATTCGTAAGGACAACTCCATCCAAATTAGGTGCCTTGCAAAAGTATTGTTTAAAAAAACAATCACACCTTCCCACCCAGTATATTTTTTATACCATGCGTGGCCGGGACTTTCTTTTTTTCCTCACGGAACGGAGAGTGGTGAGCAGGGACGAAGTGGTAGAGAGAGAAAGGAGAAAGCGTCACTTCTTATTTTGCATATTACACAAAACATATATCTTTATATTATTTTTACTTCCCTTTTTCTTAAATGAAAAAATGAGATTTGAAATGAAAGTCAGGATGCTAATTTGGAACTAATTTTGATGTTTTGCATTTCAGCTTGAAATTTAAATTTCAAAAAATTTAAAACAGAAATCTTTTTGTCTGCTGTACAACGTAAGTGGCATTTTTTGTTCTTGCAGTTCGGAGTTACTATCAGTATCAGTCATGTAATACAAAAGTAGAAAAATAAGGCCAACATGTTTAGAAATTGGTGACACAACTTTTGTTTTTTTATTTCAAAAAATTGTATCTTTATTTTTTGGGATCATTTGTGGTGGGATTTTATCCTCCATTCGCTGGAAACTTACAAACCAACTACCCACATTGACATCACACATACTGGATTGTGCCGAGAAAGTTAGCATCACGAGTGTTCGAGCCTACTTAGCCACCCACTAAGTGAAACCTCGATGTACGTTACTAAACTTCAGTGTTCTTATGGGAAATTGAGTATTCAACGTGCCATTGATGATTGTTAAGTATTTCTCTCAAAGTATACAGAGTGTTCAGGTATAAATGGGATACATGAAAATGGTAGGCAGCTGAGATCAAATGGAACATTTTTTTCGTAATTCGTTAATGAGGCAACAAAGCATAACTGAGTTACAGGGTGTCATTTTTAGACAGCATTTAACGTTGTTAAATGTTTTCTGTGTGTTCTGTGTGACCGAAAAAAAGTGCATGGACACTAATGCTATTTTTTTGGAAACGGTGATTTCAAATATGGTAGCAATATTTTAAAAAGAAAAATGGGTGATAATGCTTTTTGTATGTTTTCCAATGTGAATTTCAATAAAAATTGTGTAAAATGTGATTCGACATATAAAAACTGCTTTTTCAAGACTTTTCGTGTATTTTTTTTTTTTGAAAAATGGAACACAAAATTGAATTCTCGAGAGGAAACCACGAAAACTGTCCGATTAAATTTTATAAATAAGATCCAGTTAAAGTCCTGGACACAACTGTCAAATTAGAATTTTGATTAGCCTTCCAAAGTTTGATAAATCTTCGATTAAAGGTATTTTTTCCTTTTTTCTCGTTTGATTTTTAGTCTTTTTATCTCATTATAACAGTACTTGATTATGACAAATGGAAATTCATACCTCCATTTTCCATTTTTTAAAAAGCTATCACAAACGAAAAAAACAATTTGTGAATTTTCATGTTTCTTAGAATTTTTTCTGATGAAAGTTACCATAGAATTGCGCTAATTTGGAAGACGTTTTTTCGCGATTTTTTTTTTTTTAATCTGAGTTCAGATTATATATAATATGCTCAAGTACTGCTAAAATACAATTTAATGGTGTATTCAAGGGGAAATAAATTGTACTGAAAACCGTACTAGACTTTCCCTTCCTTAATCTCTTATAAAGTTTGAAGTCTATTAGTGATATTATTATTATATTTTTTTCTGCAGGCGTTGACCTTCAATTTAAAAAGATTTTTCAGCCTTCGGCTGTGTACTTTGCTTTTTAGTGATAGCAATAGTTTAAAAAGATTTGACAACCTATAGTTGCTGACATTGCTCTTTAAGTGTCACGTTACCAGATTTTTTTATTCTCAGAGTGGCAGATTTCATGGACGGCAAAATTCAAATTTCAGGGGCCAAAAATTCCGAAATTGTCAAATATAATACTTGGTGTGACTGTGCAAACCAAATTTGATCAAAATTAGAGGACTTTTACATTTATTCGTTTTGGGGACCCTGCTGGGGGTCTCCTGGTGAAGTTACACCTCCTCGGACCAATGGCTTTAGGTGAAATATTGTTATGATAACCATATTTAAATTTCATCAAAATTGGTTATATGGTTTGGATTTTACAAATTCGGCCCGAATGAGACGTTCTGGGTCCTGGGACCCTGGGGGGGGGGTTGGAACTCTGAATAAAATCTGGGAAACAATAAGTTGAATAATCCCTACAGGCTCCAGACATTAATGGTTTTGAATTTTATTTGAATAAACGGGACCGTATTCTTTTAAAAGCGATTCTCAATTGAAGGAGATTTCACTTCACAGATCACATATTAGATCACTTGCCACAAAACAAAAAAGAAAAAAAAAGTAGATTGGTTTTGTTTTTTGAAATTTGCAGCCAGCATATTTGATATCACTGCCATCGGAAAATAGGATTTAATGTCCATCCCCTTTTTGTTCGGTCACACGGAACCCACCAAGCGACGTTGAAAGTTGTCAAAAAATGACCTTCTCCACTCTGTAACTAGGCTATGCTTCGTCTGGCTCAGTAACGAATTTCGAAGAAAAAAAAATTGATCTCAGCTGCATATTCAGGGGTCCCATTTAGAACCAAATACCTTGTATAAATAGGTATAATGAAATGGTCGAAGATAAATAAATGACTCAGAGAATTCTCCAAACAAGTCGTCTATGAAGTAAATTTGGCATCTCCTCTAAAAAGAGATTAAACACGATCACGCAAGATGTATATCGATTATAGGACCTAGTCCACTAATAAATCTCATTTGGAAAATACAAGAGGAAATACCTTTTCAAGAGAAGATATTTTCACTTGTTATGGTTGTAATTCAGCCTCCAATTCAGAAGCTATGTTAATAGCTTTATGGGCTAATTTTCAAGTATCTATGGGTTTGTGATATTGCAGTAATTGTCTAAAATATTTTTTAATCCTGTAATTCCCACTAAAATCCCCCCGCCTCGTATTTTCACCGAAGGTAGTCCTCACAATGCTGAATATGTTCCCTAAAAATAAAACTTGGTATAACAATCCGAGTTTTTAATCTTTAAGAGAATGCAAATTTAGGTGGTTTCAAAAAAATCCAAGCTTTGATTAAATTCAAGAACTTATTATTTTGAAATGGGATTTATAAGAAAATGAAAAATATTTCAAAACTGATTTGGACCGCATGCAATAAAATAATGAATAGGTAAAACAACAAAATCATCGCTTTAGCTTATTATATTCTGCTCTCGAGTCAACCTTGTTAGTTTTGCTGTTTTTGCGTGGAAATCGGGAGCGTTGTGAGATTCCAATTCATCTCTGGCTTTCTGCTTATGAAAGACATTTTTTCTTCAAGAGAAAAAAAACTTTATGTTCATCTTCTCTTTCTGTCTCTCTCACTCACTCATCAACCCTCATCTCTTTCTCCCTTGCACACTCATCAACCACCCCCTCCCCATTTCAATTCTTCTTTCTTTTTAAATTTTGCTAAAACAATTTCAGTTTATTTTTTTCCAATGTAAAGCTTAGAATAAGTCATTTTGAAAATTTAATCAGTAGTCGAACAACATAAAAATAAAGTATTTACCTACTTTTGAATATCAGTAACGTGTGCGTTATGATTTTACCTGACATTAGAGGATCCTTTCATGTGAGGATCCAAATTCTTCCTATTTTATGCCTGAGTCTTGTATTCACAGGAGTAAATAAAAGGCAGACAAAATTTAATTGAAATCTAGTCACTTGGGCAATCAAGAGTAATCGTGTTACGAAAAGACGGCTCGGAGAGTTTCAATTGCCTAACATAGATCTTTTGTATAAAACACCTTATTTTCACCACTATTAGTTGAACTAGGGTCTAGGGTACGGCTTTTCCTGCCGTTTTGCTTAATTCAGTTCTTTAACTTCAATAATCTGAACTGATGTATTCAATCGTTCAACTTGATGAAATTGGTGACTTCTTTCATCCGTTTTCAGTTGCTGTGTTTGTGAATTATCTACAGACCTACGGCTAAATATTCAGAAATCGAAATAAAGTCAAACCGTGGACTTTGCGAAAGAAGAAACCTTTATTGTTAATAGGATTCCGTTGTCATCCTTACACTTTACACTTGCTGAAGGTTTTTAGAATTACCAATCTTACACTTACACATGTTTAAGGCTTTCAGAATTACCTAATGTCTACTGTCCAATCGTAGGTTCTTCTGCCATAGATCTTTCTGTCTTATAAAAAGTACACCTATTTATTGTAGACCGTCGTGATTTTTAGACGTTTTAATCTGTTGTTATATTTAACCAGATTGATTTGAAAATAATAATCGTAAATATAATGTCAATTACATTTGCCCCCTTTTTCGTTAGTTGTTTATAATAATGAAACTTATTCTACTACTACTTAATTTCTTGTTCCATATAAAGTATATACCTACTTCATAAGATATTGTACTCTCATCCATTCTTACAGAAAACTCGTATTTGGTACAAAAAAAGAAAATGTCTCCCAACCAATTATTTTCAATACGTTGATGAGAATAATTTGGTTAAATTTTAAATGTATCATGAAACTGAAACAAACAAAAGAAATTTAAAAATGTGTGTTTGAATTGAAAGAAAGAACAGTGTTTGTAAAAAATAAATGGGAAAAATATGAAAAGAAGACATGTGAAAGAAGGAAGGGCGAAAGAGATTTTTTTAAACAGAGATTTTTTCCTTCGACTCTTTTTTCTGTATTTTGTTTATACTGGGTGGCTAGTGAAACTTATTTTTATCAATGGATATGAGTATATTTACGGGGCAAGTCGTTTTTGCAAAAAATACCATATCCTCCGTCGTACCGAAAATATCTCGACATTAAAATCTACTTAATCCATAAAACTTAAATTCGAAGACAATTAGAACTTGTAGAGTTTGGAAGAAACTGTTTTTGTTTTTGTTATATCTTGGGAAATACACTAGTAAAATAATACAATTACAAGAAAAAAATAAAAGGAAATATGTTTATGTATATCAAGCTGCTGGGGCATGATAAAAATGATTATATTGATTCATATAAAACAAGTTTGTTCCCGTCATTATCCAGTTTTTTGGGGAGGGAAGAAGACCAAATGCTTGTAGCATCAGCTACAAGCCTGGGTTGGCAACAATAGCAACAACAGAAAAATGATACTGCTAATTCTTGCACACGGTATTTTACATTATATAAATCATACTCTTTTGATTACATTCTTTCGTGCTGTTCATAGTAAATTTGATAATAAACCCTGTCTTAAGTTGATAGAGATTTATAAATTGTCAAGATATCACTTGTTTATTGTACGAGTAGCATCTACCTACATGTTGATCTTTTTTAGATGCACTGCAAACAGCCGCCTATTTTTTTCCTAACATACGTTTTAGGGAAGGTAATACATTTATTGTTTCACCCTTCAAGTTTTTTTTCTTAAATATTTTTTTCACCCTTTCAAAATTTTACTCCTTTTTTAGCTCTTTTTTTAATTATAAACATTTTTTGATTAAAAGAAAAATATTGTTCGGATCTGTACGAAGGTTTTTTTGTACGACGCACTGAACTGAGTAATTTTCCGAAGAGAAAAAAGAAAGAAAATACATCATCCCGTTTTTCTTTTTTGATATTTCTTAAAGAAATATTTGTCTTAATTTTTTTTTCTCAATTTTTCTTTTTCCAACCCATTCGTTTATTTTTTTCTTTTCTCTTCTCAATCCTCTTTCTCAATCTTTCTCTCATCAAATAGTGAACAAGAAATGAAAAATTCATTAAATTTTTTAATGAGAAACTTAGTATTAAAAAAACTGTTTAGACTTCATTTTTTGTGTGTTTTTCCCATTTTCGCTTTCATCTCCTGGTTATATTTCTTATTTATTTCATCTAAAGGTTCAAACAGAGATATATAAATTAGTTTCTGAAAAATATTCTTCATGATTCATTTGCATTCATTGATTATACATATCTTAATTGGGATATTTGTCAAGTAAAACCATAATTAAGTCACACAAAATACTACTTTTATTACATTTGTTCTTACTTCTGATTGTGGTTCAACACAAAATATTTTAATTTTGTGTTCAACCCCTCCCCACCCTGGCATCGTTGTCCTTGACCATTTTATGAAATTTTATGAAAGATATTGCCGTCAACCAGACATACAAATGAAAGCAAAACTATGGAACTATAACTTAATCCTCACTTCATTCGGTTTATCAGATAAGAAAAGTTAAAAATCTACTTTTATTGGAGCATGTTTTGAGCAGAAAGAAATGTATTTTATGACAACACAGAGGAAGTAAAATCTAAATAATGAGTTTTTAAGCAAAATGAAAATCACGCTGGGGTATAGCGTGAAGCACCATGGCTTTGAAAATATAGAGGCATATTATCTTGAGTTAGTGTAAAGATCGGTAGAGGTATTACGGGAAAATGACTCGGTGTTGTCGTGCCCTGAATATATTATTAGTGACACTAATTCAGCGGCGAGGGTTTGAAGTATCAACTAATGTACCTTAGCTGCATATTATAACCTGATATTATGTATCATCTCTGACAAAGTAGTGAAATTGTTTTTCGCGTTGGATGTGGATGCAGCAGACAATGGAAAAGAACGTATTCAAACAAATATTTTATTCTGTTTTTTTTTTTTTTTTTTTTATATATATAGAAAAATATTACTTTTTATTTGGACTGCTATAACCCGTCATCCGTTGATATACAGTCTTGAACTACTTACTGACCATTGTACACTTAGTCACTTATTTCTGTAGATAGACAGTTTTAGCTCCATATTTAGTTCTGAGTGGGTATTTTATAGATAAATTTCTTCATGGGCACGCAGACAGCACAATTCATATTTCTCATCGCAATAAAAGACAAACATAAATACATTTAGAACACAAACATAACTACATTTTCATACGAAAATTGAAACACAGCATATTATCTTTTGTCAAAATGGAGACCGCCACGCTTGTAGTTATTTATGCTAGCGGCTATCTATAGCAATCCAGTAGGGCAACGTAGCGTTCTTACACTGCCTCTGAGACAATGATTGGAAGAGGTAATGTTATATCTATAAACACCTTATAATGATGTGATTGTATTATTAGCTTAAAAATTCTTTGGACTAGTTGACCGAACGGATAGTAAAAACTGTACAGGACTTCTTTGTACATTCGAAATAATAATGAAAACGAATTAGGAACACAGCAATTTAAAATTCTAGAACCATCCATGTAAAAATTTGAGTTGCAATAAGGGGCTAACCTTCTAGGGACGCTTTCTTTTCTTATCATTTTAAATTTACTTACTCTTACATCACCATAATGTCCCCAATGTCTAGACAAATAAATCATTTACTTTTGCTATATTTTCAATAGTTGAAGCTTTGAAGGTGACTCCTACGTCATTATTATTGTAATCACAGCACCTTCTCAGGTTGTATTTACTCCTGATAGATGTTAAATGGTTGAATATATGGATTTGAAACTCGTGATATAGCATTGACACCAAGATCTGTGCGTTTGAGGAGTTCACTCTGAATCCTACTTTTTACTACCTAAAGTTCAACAACGAGATACTCTTCAACAAAATAATTTTCAAAAGACTTGTATAGAGACTATTAATTTTACCTAAATAACTGAATTACCTGCTTAATAGAATGAACTTGTTTTTTTATTAAAATATAGCTTATTCAGCCATAGTCATGTTTTCATTAGTGTTTCTCTTCTTCCCCTGTGAAAGGAGATATAAGCTTCTCAATCCACACAAAGTTGCATATAACAGTTTTGTATAATCTTAAGTACTTCCAGAATTTAAAGAAAAATAATGAAAAAAATGAGCCCGCGGAACGCAAAATGTAGAATTTTATTTCCTTCCACCATTGATTTCATCCTTCTTCCTCGTTAAAATGAACAACGTACCTGAACGTATAGAAATTAATTCGAGTTTAAGGTGTAGTCTAAGCGTATATAGATATTTTTTGTAGCTAAATCATAAATCGTACAGTTTGTTTTTCTTCCCTTTTAAAACTTTAGGGTCCTGCTTACCGAGTTTTCTGAAGCATGCACTACGAAAATTGTGCTTGCGTATAAAAATAATACTAAGTAAGGGTTTTTTACTAAAACACTTTTTAACTTTTCTAATTTTCCTTGGTATTTTTTTATTAAAAAATAGGATTATTACGTCTTCCTGACGCGTCTATGCGTAAACTTCTGAATTCTATAGTAGCATACCACGAGGGAAAGATCTTTGTTGCCGTGGACAGAGAAAATGATTGCAAGAAAACGTGCCTTGAATCAAAACATTTGAAAAACCGTTCCTCCTATTGACTGAATCCTGTGACCATTTTTGTCTTTTGTATTTTTTAATTCATAACATTGTTTATGTTAAGGACCGAATCTTGGTAATACGCCATTTTCTAAAATGTCAATTAGCTACTTCTCACCGTACTTGAGATATCGGGCGTAAAGAGTGAAAGATGATTAAACGGCGTCAAATTTACCCATATTAATAGTTCCATAAAAAAATATGTCACTTCACATCTTCTCATACTTACACAAGAATTAAGGATATTACATACTTACACAAAATTCACTTCAATCGCTTGTGCGATGTACCAAAAATTATAATCATATCATTTCTTATGACGTAAGCACTTCTTTGAATGGCTCTTTAAAAGGTGATCTTTTTGTCTGTCTCAAACTCTCTTTAAAAACTCACGCGATTCCATTTTTTCCTTGGTATGCGGTTCTTGCACCTATGCAGTACCTACATAGTATTCATATGCAGCTAGGATTAATATAAACATCAACGTTTAGCATCAAGTACCCTAAATTAAATTTCAAAATACTTGATTTTTTTAAAGAAAAAATAATATAATATTTTGGAAAAATTCATTAATTTATGAACAAATAATAAGAGCTTTTTCATTTGTTATTCTCAATCCAAGCAGGTTTCCCCACAAATCAGACTAAAAATCCGATATAAAAATCACACTACTTTCCTTGTCTGATATAAAAATTACACTACTTTCCTTGTCCTTTCAATAAATTAATTAATGTTCAGTGTTTTCAGCTACAGAGATGAATTGGTGAGGAAGCTTTACTCACGCAGGCGGACTTCCAAGACCTACAGCTCATTTTACAAAGAATTTAGAAAAAATCTTCACATTGTTCTTAGAGTGTTTGTGTTATACCTACAAATTCATTATTTCGCTTATGGAGGTGATGAAGATTTACTGGTGACAAAATTTAAGAATTATAGCTCAGCTCTCAGTTTACAAAGAACTTTGATTTAGTAATGTAAATCCGATACTTGCTTTAATCTGATTTTAACCGCGTTAGAATGATATTTAATTTCAATAACAAATTCGATGATTTTGAATTTTAAGGGAACTGTGGTAGGCATCTCTGTTTAAATTACGATTTACTAAGGTATAGACTCCCCTGTCGTTTTGTTGTAATCAACAACACTCACTCAGTTGTCCTCACGGGGCTGAGTGACAAAGTACGGTTGGAAAGTTATTTGATTTCTTATGAATTCCACACATTTTTCCGAATGTTTCCCGTTGAGACGTCTAGTGCCAACTTATGCAAACAAATAGCAAATTTCAGCAGGAAGATGATGATGTCGCGACGTGCACTCACAAAATATGTTCATTATTTCTTGCATTTTTGCGCATTTCTTTTAAATCCTCGTTTTCTTGTTGTTACTTTTGCTACGATTTTCCTTTCTTAGAATTCATTTTCATCTCTCCTTCAACAGATAAAATTATTATTTTTATAGTAAGCTGCAAAAATATACAGTATTATAAAAAGACATTAGTAATGAACAAAATGATCTCAGTCGTTCCGCAAGACCGCGGTCGTGGACTTTAATATAATGGGGGAAACCTACTACTCTCTTCTAGGGGGGAAGACCTTTTTCATGGATTAGTTTTCCACGTTACAGGTATTAACTGTCCAGGGTTATTTTAGTTTTTTCACACTGGTAAAAACGGGCGAACTACCAGTTCACTGTTTTGTATTGCGTGATTTGAAAGAAGAACTTCTTATTAAAACAGATCAAGGGGCCACCGTAACAGACATGTTTGTAATAATGGAGTTTTTTTTGTGGAACTGTTAAAAAACAAGTAGGTACTTTTTAATTTCCTTAACATGACTGTGCTCTAATCAGTCTGATATTCCTCTTTTTCCATTCGAATATTTCAATCCAGAGAATAAAAATATAGAAAATGCTGAAAGTAGACCGCTTGTTTCATTTGAAAATTATTATTTTAAGACGTCTTGTCATTTCCAGACATTTATGTTTTTAAGATATACCCTACTCATCCTCCTTCATTTGTTTCTGCTCTCCTGCATTCACCTTATTTTTGTTGTCCATTAGGACTCGGTTGTCAGGTTCAATTATTCACCAGTAAGGAAATTGACATGACTCACTATGATAATATTATGTGTCGACTGCATTTATGTACATTTTATTCGGTTCAAATCGATAATGCCTTGTTTTACATTACACTGTGGGAATTTATACAGGGTGTCCGGAAAGTCTAAACCCACCCCCCATATCTCTCTATTCCTATTATTCCAATTGTTCATAAGTTTTTATGTACAATTAATAAAACCAAAATCAACGCCTCTCGCTGTACGTTTCATAATTTCAGTGGTCTAGCGAAAACTAGTTTCTTCAAATTACCATATACGCTGGCTCAGTTGTTAGTGTGACGCACAGTTGATAGTGTGATGCGTAATATTGGAGCAGGTGGTTGAATCCAATCAACAATAATAATAAAAAATCGATTTAAAAAAATAAACCAAAAAGTGAGAAAATTTCAGATGGGAGCAAAATTAACTTAATGTGTTGATCGTTTCAGTCAACAAAAATGTAAATTTTTTGTGTCTCTAGTCATAATCATTGATGTGTTTATCTGCGACGTTAACACGTTGGGCACCGTGCTGCTCTGTTGAGAAAGCCATGTGTTAACAACGTCACACATGGCTTTCTCATGGTACCTATTATTTTTTTGCTATTATCAACGATATTTTTTGCCTCTGGTATAGCATAATACATTATGTAGTATCTCTAGATTAGAAATAGATGCTGCAATCAAACAATATTTCAAACTAAAGGTACTATCACACTATTTGTCATAATGCAAAATTTTGTCCTTTTTTTACTTCAAACAGTGTGATGGACAAATATATTTGACAAAAATGATCAAAATTTGTGTAAATAGGCCGATAGGGTTTAAACGAATGACAAACACGTTTGTCATGGTTTGATCATTTTTGAAAGCTATTTCATTAATCCAACCTTTAAAAACTGTTTCTGACTCGCACGCTCAAATTGGCAATTATCGAAAATACACGAAAGAAAAGAGAAAGAAAAAAAAAGGATCAAAAAAGAGAAAGAAAAGGATTTTTTGGTCAAGTGTGAAAGTGTAGGAGCTGGGAGAGAAAGCATTTATTTGCATTCCTATGTTGATGAAATATTTTTTTTCTTATTTCAGTCTCAAGTTTATGTTTTTAAGGATTTCCCATTACTTCGAACACACATAGTATAAATAGTACTATATACATATAGAGCTTGGTGTATAACGTGTTAACTCTGATAATTATTGACAAACTTAATGCGATTCATCTGTATTGTTATGATCCGTTTAAATAAAAGTATCGCATTTTACATTTTACTCCTGTATTTTTTTCTTTTCTTTTTTTCTTAACATCTCCCTCCATTTTACCCTCCATTCGGTGGAATTTTTCCCAGCCTCGGTTGGGCCGGAAAAAATAGCCAGCATCACGGAGGCGTGAACCCACGTGGACACCCACATGGCACAACCTCGCTGGACGTTGCTTAACTTTCGCGAAACAAACACACTATAAAACCAAATAATAAATTTGTTATATTATACAATCGTACCAACCCTCGGCAATTGAACAAATAATAATTTATTGAAATTTCTACATGACAGAAAAAGGAATACCTACTTTCAAAACTAGGAATAAAAGAAATGAAAAGCTCAGAACTTTGTGCAGCATAATAGAAGGTTAGTGGTTTAGTGAAGGATATTTACATTGGAATACAAATTGAGATGGAAGAGGCTAATGTAAGAAACATAGAGGGAAAATCTAAGAAAGCAAAGGGTTTCATCAGTGTCGTGGTGGATATAACTATTGGGGTTGGTGAAATGGAAGGGGCTAATATAAGAAACATAGAGGGAAAATCGAAGAAAGCAAAGGGTTTCATCAGTGTCGTGGTGGACATAACTATTGGGGTTGGTTAAATGGAAGGGGCTAATATAAGAAACATAGAGGGAAAATCTAAGAAAGCAAAGGGTTTCATCAGTGTCGTGGTGGACATAAATATTGGGGTTGGTGAAATGGAAGAGGTTATATAAGAAACATAGATGGAAAATCTAAGAAAGCAAAGGGTTTCATCAGTGTCGTGGTGGACATATCTATTGGGGTTGTTGAAATGGAAAAGGGTAATATAAGAAACGTAAAAGAAAAATCAAAGAAAGCAAAGGGTTTTATGAGAGACGTGGTGGACATATAATATAAGAAACATAAAAGAAAAATCTAAGAAAGCAAAAGATTTTATCAGTGTTGTGGTAGTCATATCTAGTGGGGTTGGTGAAATGGAAGAGGCTAATGTAAGAAACATAAAGGAAAAATCTAAGAAAGGAAAGGATTTTATCCGTGTCGTGGTGGTCATATCTAGTGGGGTTGGTGAAATGGAAGAGGCTAATGTAAGAAACATAAAAGAAAAATCTAAGAAAGGAAAGGATTTTATCAGTATCGTGGTGGTCATATCTAGTGTGGTTGGTGAGATGGAAGATATCATTATAAGAATCATAGATGGAAGAGGCTAATATAAGAAAGGTAGAGGAAAATCTAAGAGAACAAAGAGTTTCATGTCGTGGTGGACATAATATCTTGCGATGTTATGAGATGGAAAATGCTATCATATGAATCATAGATGAACGAGGCTAGTATAAAAAACACCCCACATATCTAGTGGAGTAGGTGAGATGTAAAATGCTATTATGAGAATTATAGAAAGAAAATTTGAGATAGCAGACTTTTTTATTCTATCTTATGATCTTTCATTGATTATATCATATTTTAAGTTGACTGCAAGAAAATTGAAAGAACAATTTTGTTCACCAGATTAAGTTACTAACTCTTTTTTTTTATACACATTTACATGGTGCTGACTCAGACTGCGGATTAGAGAAAAGCGAGGATGAGATCTCGGTTTTACATTGACTAATAGGATGTGCAGCGTGTCTACCAGGAAGATGAGCTCAAAGATGGCTACAAAAAAAAAATACCAAACATGGAAATGATGTATGGTTATTTTTCTATGCACTGGGTGCAAAAAAAATCATAATCAAATGAGTGAAATCCTGATGAATACAATGCAATTTTGGTTTATTATTTTCAATAATGAACCTTTGGTATCGTCACGAAAAAAAAAAAAAAAAAAAAAAATACCCCCCTCAAAAATGTTTTGAATTGGTCTGAGGTAGGGAAGAAGTTTGTCTGCACTGTGAATTGTATAAATTGAATATTTTTTTCACCATCCTTCATGGTGGGAAAATATTGACACGATTTATTTCGCCCACAATCTCAGCTTACTAGCGGTACTCCACAAAAATACACGCGTATTCATTTATAAATTAATACAATGTCCAGTTTTTGCCGCTCCGCTACTGAAATTTACTTAAGACAATGAAACTGAAATGAAATTCAAACACAAGGCTTTAAATTGTTTGACTTAGCTTTTTCATAAAAATAGAGAAGGAAGAAATGAAAAGGGACGGAGTAGCCAGTATTACGTCCATCCGTCCGTATTAAAACACTGTCAGGAAAATTTCAAGAGAAAATATAAGATAACAAGGCAAAAAGTAAAAGAGACGGTCTAGATGTTCTCGAGTTTTTTGATTAAACACTTTATACAATAATTCGAATTGTTGCATAGAATTAATTGATTTGACAAAACTTCCATTGATTTTAGTAAAACCCAAAATAGAATTTGTGGAGAAGACAAAACTCCCATGGGTTCACTATCCCACATAAGAATTTGTGGAGATAACAATATTCCTATGGCTTCAATATTCCACAGTGGAATTTGTGAAGATGACAAAACTACTACGGGTCCAATATCCCTCATAAGAAATTGCGGAAATAACAATATTCCTATGGCTTCAATATCCCACAGTGGAATTAGTGGAGTTAACGGAGCTACTCTGGATCCAATATCCCACAGAAGAATTCGTGGATATAACAGAACTCCTAAAGGTATATTATCACTCAGTAAAATTAGTGGAGGTGATAGAGCTACTCTGGGTCCAATATCCCACAGAAGAAGCCGTGGATATGACAAAACTCCTAAAGGTAAATTATCACTCAGTAAAATTAGTGGAGGAGACAAAACTACTCGGGGTCCAATATCCCACAGAAGAATTCGTGGATATGACACAACTCCTAAAGGTAAATTATCCCAAATTAAAATTAGTGGAGGCGACAAAAATCACATTGCTACTTGGGTAGACTCTTTTGGGATGATAAATATTTTGTTCTTTTTTATGGAACTGCATACCTCGACTACAAGAATATATTCCTTCTGTCAGTGAAAATAAAAATATGTAAATTGAGCAACATGCATTGTGGACCAATAACAAGAATAGTAAAAAGATAGTCTTGTCAACTAATGACTAAGTTGCCTAAAGACCTCGTTGAGGTGAACTAAAATTGTTCATCTGAGAATAGTGATGTTGTTATACCCAGATTGAATTTTCGCCTGACTTCTTAGTTTAGTATATGCAGTTTTGCATATGGAGGTAAAAGAAAATTGACCTTCTCTGATGTTGATAGATAGAGCACTACACCCCGTACAGGCAAACTAAACTGAGTACGCCTATACTGAAAATATGTCAATAATGAAAGTATATTAAAGGGCGTAAGGTGTGGTGTACATAATAAAACTGCAATCTCACTAAACTGCACCCCAATAAAATTGCATTATCAACCACAAAATTCTACCCCAATATACGTATATACATTTTGCAAAAACAACCCTCACCTATTAGATTTGCAATAATGCTATTTTTCATCATATCAAAATCTGTGTTTGTGGGACAAAATACATAAAGTAGGAAAACAAAGTAGGTGGAGAAATTTGAAAAGACTTTTTTTATCCTATGTTGAAAAGTCGTGCAACAGGTCAAGTGGTAGGATGTATTTTCTGTATGTTATTCCATTCATCCGTGAGACTGATCAGATTTTTTCACCATTTTTAATATACAGATTACGCACAATACTTACTCCAAATTACATATCAATGAAAATGTTGTTCCAAACATTGGACGCCTCCAGATACGATTACTAGAAATTTGAAAGACATGTCCAGAGGTCATAGAGTGCTTCCTCATCTATTCCTAGCGTAACAGCGCAGAAGTAAATAGAATATTGTTCGTTTAGTGTTCTGGAAGCGAATAGTAAAATCCTCTAAAGTTCATCATACGCAATGTTTTCCTTTTAAGGGAAACCCTTAATAAGAGACAATCCAAAATTATTGTCCTGAGGTAAACAAAACTGAAACCGCATCATAAATCTATACTCATAAATAATCTACTAGTGTTTCTGTGAACTGTATAACTCACTCACTAAAAGGACCATTTGGCCTCGGGTGGATTAAAAGAGCTCAAAAACTTCTGAAAATTCTATGTGGGTACCAAATTTGATCAATATACGGATAAGGTGGTTGCGAGTTATCGTGGTACAAAAGGAAAATCATCGCGTTCAAACGCATTGCAACAAAAGAAAAATCACCGTGTTCACACTCATTGCTACGAAAGAAAAATCTTCCTTTTCAAACTAGACCTCATTGTTACAAAAGAAAATTCATCGTGTTCAAACTAGACCTCATTTTTACAAAAGAAAAATCATCGTGTTCAAACTAGACCTAATTTTTTTTTTTTTTTGGTGAACGTCTCTATAACATGTATTGGTAATTCGGAACGGGGTTTCCCTCCATTCGCTGAAAAATTACTAACTAACTACCCACATGGACCTCAACTAACTTAGTAAAATCTCGCTGGACGTTGCTTGACTTCTGTGATCTAATTTGGGTCTGGGCTAGACCTTTCTTCGATCAGTCGATGAATCATGGTTAGAAAATATTTGTAAGAGTATTTAATGGAAAATATAGCGAGTAGCTGAAGAAAACGAGATGAACTACAACAAGTAATTATACAAAAAAATATATCCACATGGTCAATAGTTGAAAATAAATGGTACGGAAAACCGTACTAGATGTTGCTCTTCAAAAGTTTTAAGACTTTTAGTGATATTATTGTTATATTTCTATTTTCTGTTGATGTTGACCATTATTTTAAAAAGATTTTGCGGCCTTCGGCTGCGGACTTTGCTCTTTAGTGACAGTATTATTTTGAACGATTTTGCAGCCTTCGGCTG
>CM022874.1:27139802-27151197 GCA_012654025.1 Pachypsylla venusta
CTCTACTAAAAACATGCTTGTAATCTCGTAATATTCTCAGGTGTATGTTTAGCAATGCTCAAATTCGACTAAAAACATACTTGTAATCTCGTAATATTCTCAGGTGTATGTTTAGCAATGCTCAAAACTCTACTAAAAACATACTTGTAATCTCGTAATATTCTCAGGTGTATATTTAGCAATGCTCAAAGCTCGACTAAAAATATACTTGTAAGCTCGTATATAATATTCTCAGGTGTATATTTAGCAATGCTCAAAACTCTACTAAAAACATGCTTGTAATCTCGTAATATTCTCAGGTGTATGTTTAGCAATGCTCAAATTCGACTAAAAACACTTGTAATCTCGTAATATTCTTAGGTGTATGTTTAGCAATGCTCAAAACTCTACTGAAAACATACTTGTAATCTCGTAATACTCTCAGGTGTATATTTAGCAATGCTCAAAGCTCGACTAAAAACATACTTGTAAGCTCGTAATATTCTCAGGTGTATATTTAGCAATGCTCAAAACTCGACTAAAAACATACTTGTAATCTCGAAATATTCTCAGGTGTATATTTTAGCAATGCCCAAAACTCGACTAAAAACATACTTCTAATCGCGTAATATTCTCAGGTGTATGTTTTGGTTGCAAAAGTTCTTTCTTTTAATTCTAGTTTTGCATTTTATGTACATTGTACATACCTTGAAACATAAAATATAAAATTTTGAGTGAGTATTCTTTTTTGTGGTTGATTCCAAAGGTTCATTTTTGCGAATTATCTTTTTTTTTTTTCAAAAAAGTTATGGCCCTGAACGGCTTTCGCATTACATCAGGGCATTTCTTTTTACAGCCATGCCATTTTGGAAACGAGAAAATTTTGCGCTCCGGGCGCTATTCGGATCAAGAGTCAATGCTCTTAACGACTCGGCCACGAAGATCGGCCTTTGAGAATAATCTAAATATATAAATCAGAAATTTGACATTAGTAGATAGCGAAAAATTGATGGCAATGATGGACCTCCCCACAAATCATGGTCTACAACCCCACGAAAATTGCCAGAACTAAAATATATCAAGCCGTTGAAAAACAAAAATAGCAATATAAAAATCGTAGCGAAGCGTCAAAGTCATTTAGTAGTCCTTGAAATCTTGTGGTATATTGATGTGAGATCTCCACGCAAGATGGTAATGAGCAACGTCGTGTCATGTCTCACTAATTTTTCTGATCGTATTAGAAACCAAGTACCATTCCAATAACCTTGATATGACAAAGACAAAGATCCACAGCAAGTGGCAAATCACACATTATATCACAAAGTATTAGGTACCTTTAATGCAGATATACGGGGTGAAATCAAATGAGATATACATTTCACGCAATTCACTACTGAAGCAGATGAAGAATAACCCAGCTAGTGGTTCTTTTGAGGGCAAATTTATTTTGCTCAGAGTAACAAACAAAATAGTGGATGGATATTAAATCTTAATTTTTGATGGTGCTCATTTCAAATAAGTATTTACTAAGTTTTGTAAGTCTTTCTATTTAAAAAGTTTCAAAAATATTCTCCTTTTCTTCTCATGTTCATAGCGAAATAAAATATTGTTTTGATTGGCACAATTTTTTTTTTTTTTTTTTTTTAATTTGGCTTAACGTCTCTTTAATATCTATTGGTCATTCAAGACGGGGTTTCACCCAGCCTGGGTTGGGCCGTAGAAATAGCCAGCATCACGAGGGCGCAAACCCACGAGGAGACTCACATGGTATAACCTTGCTGGACGTTGCTTAACTTCAGTTATGTAACGGGAACTGGTGTATTCAACGTGCCATAGACACTGGCTGAAGCCTATCTTGAAATACATACTTCTATCATAATAAAATATAAAGATAGATATTTATGAGTGTGTATCTGTGTATGTTCCACTAATTGATTAGCCAAAACGGTTAAACAATTTATCTGTATACAACCCGTTTTCCAGTTACGGCCGATTTTTAACATCGGAGGAAGCTGGATTATTCTTATTCAATTAATGGCAGCATCTAAAGTCTAAATAATAATCGATATCACAGTGATGCACTGTCACGTGCCAGTCTAGTATGAATATGTTCGTTCAAATGCCTGGAAGAATATTTTTTTTAGTATTGTCGGGCGGATCACTTGCCGTTCACGGCACTGTCACTGCTTAGCTTCTTTAATTGATTGTGTTAGTATCTCCTGTGGTGAGTTCACCCGGTATAGTGGATGTGTTCTTATGCTTCATTCATTGTTCAAAGCTACTCAAGCGTAATACAGAGAACTATTTCGATGCATGTCTTTGGTACAACGGATATGTATCTAATTATTTTACCACAATGTCTTTCAGTAGTTTATTCCTATAATATATGACTACGAGTGCTATATTATGGACCCTATTGATACAACTTGTCCCGGGAATCATCCATTCAGACCTTTCTATCTAGGTAGCCATATCTCCATTTCTAGATATAACCAAATTCTGGATACATTTGGGTTCCTCATAGTACCCTCAATTTTTCCATTCCTACTAATATTACAAAGGTCAACGTGTATTTTTTGGTTTTATCAACTGCCTATTTTTATTCTTATTGAATATCTCCTTCTTACACCAAAGATAATTTCAAAAAATTAACAGAATTTTGAAAAAAAAAAAAATATGTGTATACCCATAACTTTTAAGATTGGAAATAACTTGTATTTTCCTGTGAAAAGCTCTCAGTAAATTCAAATTGATTCTATGCTTAGTTAAGAGGAAAAAAACAATACTTTTCCTAGAAAAATGAGGAACATTTCTTGAGAACTATGAATTGTTCGAAGGACGAAAGAAAATATAAAAGACGAACAACAAGAGAGAGAATGAAGGCAAGACTGAACAAGGAGAGTTAAACTGTCATTTGCAGTCAGTCGCTGCGGTGTTCCCCCAACCTTTATTGTATTCTGACCACAGGTCCTAGTGAGAGTAACTTTAAATTCAAAAGTTACTTTGTAGTTGAAATAATAATAAGTATTATGAGCATGTATGCTTTTCAATTCGTTGTTTGGACATTTTGTAAACATTGACAAGTCCTTAAGATATTGTTGTCCGTGGTTGTGACAGGCTACATAATAAACCCTTGTCTTATCCCTTATCGACAAATACGGTCACAGGAGTCTGCTGGTGTATGTAGATATCAGAAGGTCCATTCTTCTTTTTACGAAATATATTTCATATGCATTGCTACCTTTAAAAGGGTAGATAAATGGAATTAATTTCTGAGTTATTTCATTCATAGTAGTAATGTCAGTTTCTCCTATTTATGTCGATTCTGAACCCCAATTTAAGATATCAGTACAGATGCGTATTTAAGGGAAGTTAGGTTTTATCCCTACCGTTAATAAAATAAATATAAGTTGACCCAACAAAGGGAGTTCTAGTTTTAACTCCACGATTTTTCATTAAATGGCAGTTCATTCCACGATAACTCTGGAATGCCTTGTATCGAGCAAGTCCGTTTTTGATTAAACTTGGTACGTATTTCATTAATATTTCATTAATTTCACAATAATTTATTCATGGAATTGGGCCATTAGGTTCCTCACAGAAGCTCATTATTTGAGCTTCATAGAAATACTAGAAAAAATATATAAGCCTTTTTTATTCCTACCGTTTTTAAAGATATCATGTGATGTAGCGTTACAATCAGAATCTAATGCCAGATCCATCGGTGGAAAAAAAAGTGCTCGTGTGCCTGATACTGGGATTTCAACTGAGATCTCATAGCAGGTCAATTGAAACATTGCAAAACGCAATTTTAATTGTCCTAGGTACTACGAAAATATAGTCAACAATACGAGCATTTATAAATCAACGTCTGTATGAGAACGTAGATTGATTAATTACTATGATGCGTTCTAATGCTCTTTGTTTTATTGAATCCAAGATAAAGAGGTGATAAAGAAAAATTAAAATGGAAAATAAAAAACCTTCTCTAATGTGAAAAGGAAATAAAAGGAATCAATTACATTTTGATAAAAAGAAGCTTTTGAAAGTTGAAAGTTACACCCTTCGGAATAGCAATCAAATATAATGCGCCTATAATTTAAAATTCAATTCAATTTGATTTTTTATTTCGTATGAAAAAGTGAATCTTAAACATGTCGACTATGAGTGCATTGATATTTTATGAACATAAATTAGAGTCAATGTTAGATGGAAATTCAATTTTAGAGGATTGTTGCTCATATATTATGTTCATTATCTAATGAAGACTGGAAGTTGCAACCCTTAAGTGTCACTAAAGTTTCCTCAGAAGGAAGTGAAATCAATGCATAGCTATTTCTTTGTTATTTTATAGTATGAATGCATCTAGATTCTGCCCACTAGGATCTTTGTCATTAAGTTCGTCTAATGCAGAGCCGGCTCCAATAATATCAGCGCCCTCTTCGAAAGTGAAAAACGCGCCACCTCACCCCTCTGCTTTATCGATATTGAATAAGTACAATTTGTTTTTATTATTTCACAAGAAATTTCAGAATGGAGGTTATACCTTAGCTGCTCACTTCTGCTAACAGCGCCACAACTATAAATGTGTGGCGAGGGTGCGTACAAGCAGAAACATCCCTAGCATAAATTGGTATATCTGTTTCGCGATTCCTAGTTCTATACAGCTCATTTGTTACGATCCCTTGTGTTAAGTTGGTAACGCAAAGTTATAACTTTCTGTAATTGGACATTCATAATTTTTTTTTACTCTCATTGCACGAGTACTAATTGTGTTACGCCTCACTTATGCATTTCATTTTCTGCGCCTTCAGCTGTCAGCGCCCCCATTTTCTGGCGCCCTGTTCGACGGAACGCCTCGAACTACCCTAGAGCCGGCACTGGCCTAATGTGGAAGAAAAGGAGCGCTTACCTTTCCTGGTCATCTATATTTTGCTTCCCTACCGAGGGAAGGGAAGATTTAAAGCCATTCAGAAGTTGAAAGGAATGTGATCAGAATGTTATATTATTAGCAAAATATTTTTTGACGGAAAATTCGTAAATGAGAAAGGAAATGTTCAATGGAAATTTATTTTTATTGCAACCAAATAATGAAATACAAAAACTTCTACAACTCTTCTTCACAACATCTTTCAACTGCCTTCCACATAAAGATCTCCTCTCACAATTTACAATGAATCTGACCTGACAGGTAAGTAATCTCTATTTGTAATTGGCTTCCAATATTAAGAGAAGATATTAAAATCAACTTGGAGAATCCTCTTCTTTTTTAATCAAATCCGGTATGAAAGTTCAACCAAAATCCTCAACCATGTGTCGATGTTGACTGTAATAGTTACTCAATGCAATTTCTATGAACATGATTCTCTTCACCGCGTACACATTAAATAGTAAAACATCGTTCAATTTCGATTGATCTTCTCAATATTGAGATTGAAAATATATTTGATTTCCAGGCTCGAATGGATAGGAGCTGAGCAGCTGAATTCTTCATCGGACGAGAGATAATGTGGATTGAGTAGCTTTGAACAAGTGAAAAAAGTAAACCATCGCATATGAAATGGCGGGAGCTATCATTCAATATGCCACACGGGTATGTCAGACCAAAAAATATTCCCAAAATTGGTGTAAAAAAGTTCAACGAAAACATAAAGTGAATATTCAAAAGAACGTAGAACGTTAAATGGGGAATCCAAAAGTAATACAATTTAGGTCGTCTCATTTAAGAAAATGACCTTGAAGGACAATCTTGACACGTCAGCCAAGGTCATCATAATACTTCCCCCTTTTTTTATGAACATTCGGTCAGAATAATTTTTTTGTGACTCCAACAGTTTCGGAATAAAATGAGGTCACTTAAAATGGGACACCCTGTATATTATGGAGTGGCGGAAGATAAAAATAGAAGTTATTAGACCCGTGCATCAAGCAAAACGCTAGTTTTGCAACGCCAAGAAAAACAAAATCAGCGTGCTATATAGCACGGTAAACCTAGTTTGTAGGTATCTTCACTTTCAATTCTGACCCTTTTTAACTAAACTTTTTTCATATTCGTCGTTGGCACGAGCAATAGATGAAGTATCTTACCTTTGTCCGTTAATGGAAACGCCTTTTTCGAGCACCCCAAAAATTGTTAAAAATTCATAATTTTTTTTTCTTTTTTTTTCCACCTTGCCCTTACCACGGCCACTGTGTTGAACTTTAAGAAGCGGGATTTTACATTTGGGGTCTTTCTGGCCTTAACTCGGGATTTTCATAAAAAAAATCCCCGCGGACACCTTTTGTCGCTTTAGCGGCACCCTCTATATCTCTGCTCCTGATTGTCCTAGAAAGCTGTAGGTGCATTACTGGTTACAATATCAATTTTTTTATATTCTATAAAAAATTAATAACTTTAACCGTTTTCGAGATTTTCGACTTTTTAAATTTTTACATATAATTTCGACGACTCTATATCGCATAAGTATATTAACGTTTTATCGTAACGATGTGAAATTTGTAGAACTCATTCATCATATAGCCAGGAGTTTTCTTCGTTAGAAGTAATGTTTTCTACAAATGTACGGTTTTCGAGTTATGGGCTGCCAAAGTTGAAAAAAAATGAAATAGACTTCGGAATACTATCTTCAATATCTCGGCCAGTGTTGGTCCTAGAAAGTTGAAATTTTATAGATATGTTATTTGTTCCGTTTAAGAAAAATAATATGTCACAAAAAAAGATTTATATTTAACCGTTTTCGAGTTTACCGAGTTTTTCGATTTTTTAAGCAGTTTTTTGCTACTCTAATACGCATAAGTACATTAACGCTTTGTCGTATCGACGTGAAATTTTGAGGCTAGATTAATCATATTGTCAGAACTTTTCCTTGGTAGAATCGATAAATGCACGGATTTCGAGTGATGGGCTACCAAACATAAAATAAATCCGAGATATCTTTCGGTAAATTTACATTGACGAATTTGTTTTTAGCCATAACTTTTTAATGGTTTGACCGATTTGGATGAAATTTATTGAAATGTTTTATTGAAATGGCGGTATACATTTTCACACAGATCGCTCGAACGGCGAGGTAATTCAACTTTTTTTCCGACATAAATTTGCAATTAGAAAACTAGGTTGATGGATTTGTAACATCATAAATAGCTTTTCAATTGTCTCAAGAAATAGTCACTTTTATTAAAAACTACCATCTTCGAATTTTGCACCTGGATTTTGGCAGGCTTACTTTGGTGCCGACTTGATAAAAAATTAGTGATATCTCCCCAGAAAAACACTTCGTGTGCAAAAAGACGTCAAGAAAATGACTCTACCAAAAAGCCAAAAATTCAAGTAGCTCATATCTCTCCTAAAAATATGGTCACAAAAGAAGTGATATCATATGAGTGCCAAGTTCATGTCACATAAAAAATATTTGCCCCAAAGGTGATTCGAAAGCTACAAACAAAAACACACTAAACTTTTTATCCCCGGGCACTTGGGGCACATTTTAGTCTAATATTTATAGCGTAGTCTTACAGAGAAAGTTTAGTAGAAAAACACACATTAATATTCAGATAACATGTGCGCCAAGTGCCCGGGGACAAAAAGTGTATTGTAGTTTTTGTTTGTAGCTTCCGAATCACCTTTGGGGCAAATATTTTTCATGTGAGCTGAACTTGGCACTCATATGACATCATCTTCTTTGTAGGCAAATAATTTTGGTGTGACATGAACTTGGCACTCATATGATATCACTTCTTTTGTGACCATATTTTTAGGAGAGATATGAGCCACTTGAATTTTTGGCTTTTTGGTAGAGACATTTTCTTGGTGTCTTTTTGCACACGAAGTGTTTTTTTTGGGGAGTAATATATACGGCTCATAATATACTCGTATACTATATTGATGGAATGAGGAGCGTTCCAGTGGGGTTGCACAAAAACCAACTTGTGATTTCGTGTCACATCTCTGATTTGACTAACTCCCGGGATGCTAAGCACCTGAGAAGTCACTTGTCATAATTTGTCGTTTTTCTAGTTATGATCATGCGAAATAAATATACTGGTGAATCCCATTTTAGTCAAAAATTTAATCGACAATCTCTCCGATGGTATCTTTTTCCC
The DNA here is from genome assembly GCA_012654025.1 of Pachypsylla venusta. NCBI lineage: Eukaryota > Metazoa > Arthropoda > Insecta > Hemiptera > Aphalaridae > Pachypsylla > Pachypsylla venusta. Next base: position 27,147,885 of record CM022874.1, read on the forward strand.
GCGATATTTTTTTAGTTAGGAAACAAATAAAATACTAGTAATCTCAAGAACTTTATTTAAAATCGACACCATGAGGCCCCGGGTGCAAAATAGACAAATTTTATGAACTAAACAAATGAATGATAACAGATTTACTTAAAATCAGAAGAGGCGTTCACATTTATCTTGAACCGAACATATACTTTGAAAGAAAAATCTTGGCGGTAAAACTTTCCCTTGATTCGACCTTCGGGGAGGAAAGTGAGTGAATTGTGTGTGGCAACAATTATTCGTAACCAAGGGTATTTTTCTGATGATAAATTCTAACCAAGATTTCATATATTGTGTAATGGGTTCAGAGTTGACTACATTAAACCTTGCCTGATAGAAAGGGTTATTTGATTATACATCTCCGAGCTGTATATTAAGAGAAAGAGATGGATATTATAATTCCAATTGTGTAGAGCTACATTATATGTGTACAGATACACCGCTGCTGTTCATGCTGACCTCTTTGATTTAACCTTTATCACGAAAGATATTCACAATCCATAGATTCCGCAGCTTCTATATGCTGGTACGCACCGCACATACATTAAGATAATGAAGATTGATTTAACAGTTTCCACAGAAGGGCAATAATCATCCTGCGCATGATTTCAATTGATTATAGATTGCTTGCTCTCTTCTAAAACGTCTGCGTCCATACAATTTGTATTATCTGCATATTTTAATGTATTCGGGAGTTTGAATACTTCAGTTTGAAGTTTAAAAATCTTAAATAAGAGTATTTGTATGTTTGTGATCATTTGGTAAACCAAGATGAATCCTGGAGGCTTTAGGATTCGAACCCCGATACAAACAAAGCCTTTATGGTACTCTGGGAGTCTATTTTTTCTCCTATTAGATGCAGGACAACATACGAGTAATTTCTTCCCGTGAGGGTTTTTGTGTAGTAGGACCTGAGTACTCAAACTCAATACTAGTCAGTAGTCATCAGTTCATCGTCATACTCGGTTATTTCTTTATTTTTGTATAGTAGGACCTGAGTACTCAAACTCAATACTAGTCAGTAGTCATCAGTTCATCGTCATACTCGGTTATTTCTTTATTTTTGTGTAGTAGGACCTGAGTACTCAAAATCAATACTATTAGTCAGTAGTCATCAGTTCATCGTCATACTCGGTTATTTCTTTATTTTTGTATAGTAGGAACTGAGTACTCAAACTCAATACTAGTCAGTAGTCATCAGTTCATCGTCATACTCGGTTATTTCTTTATTTTTTTTGTAGTAGGACCTGAGTACTCAAACTCAATACTAGTCAGTAGTCATCAGTTCATCGTCATACTAGGTTATTTTTTTATTTTTTTAATCTTATCTGATGGCGCTCCAATTTTGAAGACTGAATGAACTTAAAAGCTCATAAAACTTTTAACATACTTCTGCGAATGTTATATGAGGTATGAACCAGGATCATTAGGTAGCCTACTCTATACTTAGGTGTCGTAAAACAAGAGTGTAAACACATCTGCCAATTTATTGACATGGATTTTTAACTACTGGTGGAATATTACGCAGAGAACTTTAATGATATATTAGTGTCATTGAAAATTACATATATGAAGAGATACCAAAAAAAAAATGAAGGGAAAAGAACGTTTCACACGAAGCATATTGCGAGTGAACAATAAATTGTCTTCAAGAGTGGCGTCACCTTGTTTGAAGGTAGGCAGTAGTACTAGATTGCATGGACACACAAAAAATCGATCACTATCGTAAAATGCAAGAACAAATGTAACACAAGAAAATTGTTGTCAAAACGAAAAGACATTGTAGACTGCAGAGTCGTTTTCAGTGTTATTTTACGAGTACACCATCGGTTCAGTGGGACTCGGCGCTTGAGAATGTCACCAATAGTACTCGGATGGGAGTTCGTTGTGTCTTTGTCTGGTAAGATAGTTGTATATAGGTTACCCAAGTTTACATTTGTATTTCTAGTGAATAAATCTACGGGTATATATTTTTTTCTTCTCCGATATAGTCCCTAGATGTTTGAGACGAGCACAGTTTAAATTTGTCTTCCATTGAGGCTGTTAGGCATTCATCAGTTCAGCGTTTAGAATGAAATTTATTTTTTATTAGTTTGTTACAGCTACAGGGTGGATAGGATCAATGTTAGTGTTGCTCATGACATTTTGATATGGATTCTGCGACGTGTCCTATCGATATTATTTATAAAAATCAATACGAAGATTGGGCAGTAAGTAGGTACCTGTGATTGAGAGCAAGTACTGGGAAGGCGGATATTAGTCCTGTAGGCAGAGACAAAAAAAGGGTGTTTAATGCAATAATTGGGGAATTTTGATTTTTATATATGTTTGTAGGTATGGACTTCCTCTTTAAAAGTCTAAGTTTTCGATCTCCAAACCCTTTTGCATTTTCCGCCATCTAGAAAAAGCCGCTCATAAGGGCCCATTTTCAGTTTCCTCAATAACTCGCTTCCTGTGCATTTTAGGCGAATGGTTGTAGCGATTCATTTAAACTACAATTAAATTTCCTGCAATTTCAATTCACACATTTTTCCTATAGGATGTATAGGAGCGCTCCTACAGATGGTGCAGTTTTGGCGTAAAATGTAGCTTTTGAAAAAATGAACTTTTATGTTCATTTTTACGTTTTAATTTCCTAAACAAAGCATCAATACCGCATAAACACCACGATAAAATTTGAAGATATTTTAATTTTGCTCCGAATTCTTGAGATCGATTTGGTGGTCGATCGAGTTGGTCGAAATGTGATTTTACTTATTTAATACATGTAACATGTCGCCATAAAGGAAAGAATTCAGCTTGCAGTAAAGCCGATATATGATTTTTTGATGGGGTTGTTAGGTATGGTGGGGAGATTATAAAACTAAATTTTCGAGCTCTTAAACCGAGGGGGGAATTTTAGCCGTCCATTTTACGCCAAAAAGTGCCGGCAAAACTGCATTTTGTGAATAACTCGGGAATGGTTTATGTTAATAAAAATAACAACGTTCTAACTGAAAATATGGCAAATAGAATTGTTTACAATTTTAAGTCAAACATTTTCTTTGTGCGATGTATGGGAGCGATTTTGATGAAAACTAGTTTTTATCAATTTTTACTTTCTCTTCCATAGAAGATAAAGTATTGTATTCGTGCAGAAATTTTAGACATATTTTGTCTCAAAAAATCGTTTGACGGGAAGCCAAAGGCCAAAATAAAGATCAAATATATTCGGCCATATTGCTTTTGGGCCATATTTTCAAAATTTTGGGTCATTTTTGAATTTTGAAAATATTTGGAGCCA
>CM022874.1:27177295-27190033 GCA_012654025.1 Pachypsylla venusta
ACGAATACAATACTTTATCTTCTATGGAAGAGAAAGTAAAAATATTATAAACAAATTCTGGAGCAAATTCGATGAAATCGTGAATGGTATGAGAGCATACATCTAAGAACTGGCTCGCACAATCATTAAAAATAGATGCTACCTGCATTATGCCGAATAGGTAGCCAACATCTTTCTGATCTCCATAATACAGCCTGATTATCACGTGTTATCTTATGGTTCCTAATGCAGCATCTTTCTGATCTTCATAATGTAGCTTGATTATCACGTGTTATCATATGGTTTTAAAAAATAAAATCAAGAGCCCACACACTATTTTTAAGAGCGCTAGCGAATAGCGAACCATTAGCGATTAAAATTAAAATAAAAGGAAAAGTGAAAAACACTAGCACTGCCATTTATTTTAATGTTTTCAGAAAGTTTTTTTCTCGTTTTGGTACAGTAAAAACATATGAAACTTTCAAATTTTATGGTAGACAAATTAAAACTTCAATTCAGCTGCAGGGGCTTCCAAAGTGGGGATTAAAAATGTATGGAGTACGTATGTAGAAAATTAAAAGGATAGGTCCATTGTCCCATCACTTCTTCATTAAATTGCTCTTCGTCCAAAATAAATTGCCTATATTTATATTTAGTATGTGGAAATATTTTTTAAGGCTTTAGAAACACACAACACAGTACATATTTCTAACTGCTTTTAAGATTATAGAGCTCTTTGAGTTTAGTTTTCATCTACAATATTTTCAATGCTATGAAAGTTTAAATTATTTATCGATTAAATTATAAAGTTATAGTAATAAACACAATGAAGATTTCAATTTGATTCTTAAACAAATAGACGGTCGGTGGAACCAAATGGCCTTATAATAAAGGTTTGTTGTAATCCTATGGTTACAGAATCTTTGAAAGTATTGAACTTCAAAATTCAAATTTGGTATGCAAAACCATGTCTAACCATAAAGGGGATTTTTTTTATTTCATATATACCTACGCGAATTTTTATATGATCAACCCACCCAATTTTGTGTCGAAGTTTGGTAGTTCGAAAAAAACATTCCTTCTTGTAGTTTTTCACGAAGTAGGAAGAATAAACTTATTTAACTTTGAAGTACATCTTGTGTTGAGATCATGGTTGCAATGGTGGAGATTTTATAACAATCTTCTTGTAAAGATGAATTTAAAAATTCGCACAGAACTTATAAAACAGACAATATATTCTATTTGATGATCTTTATAGGAACACCGTCAAAACCTGAAGAAGAGTTGTTCGTCATGCTATTTACTAGGTTGATCACTTTAAAAATCGGTCAGAGTAATTTCATTTTTACGAATGTTACTATTTTGAGAGCGAGGAGGTGTAATAGAAGCGAGATCGATGGAGGAATTTATTGAGGAATTGAAAATTGTGTGCTTGGCGATTTCATTGAAATTGTAATTTCTGAGACCCACTGATTGTAAGTTCTTGTAGAAGACCTAATAATGGCTTTAAATAATATGTTACTGTGTTATTCCTAATGCTACATTTTGGGAAGTAACCTGAAAGGGGTTCGGGGGTGGAAGGAGACGGAGTAGGGTTGAATATTATTTAAGTCACGAAGTTGTATCATTAGTCATTATTACAGAATTTTCCAGTGCGCCATTTCAAATAGCTTTGAAGACAACGGTCTCCTATGTAGAACTGTAATTTCGAGCGTACTGAAATCCGAATTGTTATATACCCAACGTAAAGTGTATTGCTTGATTTTGGTCCATTAAAGCAGTGCATACTGAGGAAAACAGAAAAATACTACGAACCTCTCATCAATATGGGTTTATGTATTTTGTTTTTCCTAGTACGGAATCTCTTGGATATGATTGAATGTAACGTCAAGGTTCGAGGAACTTCTAGACCCCTAATGGAATCTAAATACCATCAAAAGATTTTTGATATTAGGTAATTTTAATATAGCAGTCGATTACAATGGATAATGATAATTACGAAACATTGAATGTCACTCTCAATGAGCATCCAATTCCTACAATATGAAGCATGATCTATTTCTCGCTTAAAACAGTGCCGGATACAGGTCTTCAGTAGAGGGTGGGGGCGATCAAGGTTTAAGATCAGAATATCATCATCGGAGTTTTTTCAGTATGCATTGAATCAATGCATTCCGAAAAAGCATTAAATAACTGAATTATGTGTCAGCGCTTGAAATCTACTATCCCATACAATTAGAAAAATCGTTCTTCAAATCTGGGAGACCTAGATTCGAATTGGTTAAATCATAGAAAGTGTGCCCATTTTTCCAGGGAATTTTCAAGTTTTAGAGATATCATCCAATTATCCAATATGATGGTTTCTGAATCTAAGACTACTCCCCACAGAAAGGAACAATAATGTAGATATTATTCGAAGTAAACCAAACTTGAATCATGATCTACTCCCTGATGATGATGATGAACACCTAAAAATCGTATGAATCTAATACGTCTCCTACTAATTTTCTCGTTGGAGATATTTAATATCGACCCATAAAAACTTAGAACAAAGTCCAGCGCTGATCTGATAATAGAAAGCACATCTTGAGTATTTTTAATCTCTTAAAGAAAAGGGTTTATGTAAAATAGATGAAAGTTCAAAGGAAAGGAAAGGGAGAGCTAACTTGACCATATAACTTATAATCCTCAAAATATAAGCTTCGTGACGTCACATAAAATCCACTTATATGAAAATGTGTAAAAAAATTCCCTATAATCTTTTCCTACAAAAAACCCTCAAGGGTCAAACATTTTGTTCTTCTTAAATTTATACGAAAATTTATAATTTATTCAAAAGTTTATCTACATGAACAGAACTTTTAGGATATTTTCCATTGTTATGTTTCCAAGTATTTCCTCCTGTGATACTTACCAGGAGCCACGGTGGGAGAGCCATGCCATTTTTTGTTTTCCTGGTAATTCAAGTAAAGTTAAAAATTATTTTAACACAATTTATATCAGTCCGTTAGAAACCTTCATGCAGTGTTTTACACCAATCATACAATGAAAAAATGTGGTTTCCAGGAACTCTCCTCAGTGGTTTCAAAGAACTCTCCTTAGATATATTAAAAGTACTCCTTCAATCCGTTTTTTTTTTTTTTTTTTTTTTTTTTTTTTTTTTNGAGCTCCGATTTTCAAAGCAGTTCATTTTATTGATAGTGGATATGCCAAAATTTATTACGTGCTTTCAAAACAAATTTAAAGATAATCCGAGCTAGGACACAATGCCAGTTCTTAATATTATAAGTAGTTTTCTGTGTACAGTTTTCGCGATCGAATATAATTTGATCGTTTAGGAATCTGCCTAAGTTTTACTTGGGGAAGACAGCCAGGATCTTATTTAATTCTAATTATGGATATTTTTTCTTCATTTCTTCATTATTTTTACTATCGAGATCAGAGGTTCCTATATGGTTCAGCATTTTTCGTAATGAGCATGATTCCGTCAGTATTGATTTATTGCATTACTATGGTACAGAAAATGTATCGTCGCTCGTAAGTAGAAACAAATTATAAAACTATAACCAGATCAGCAAATTTAAGCAACATCGAATAGATGTTGCTATTTATTTGATTGCAGGTCCAAGTTTCAAGGGCATTTTGAACGTTCTTCTTATCAAATTTAACAAAATTGAAAAATATATTACGTTTTTGTACCCATAAATCTGTTGTTACAGAAAGGCAGATATTTTACAAATGTTTTTTCTCCGATTTAGGGAACATTACATTCTGTGGAGTTTTCAACGAATATCTCTAACCGTTCCTGAGAGAGGGTCGTGTGATGTACTGATATCTTTCGTTCAGCTATAAGGTTCCGCTGGCACCCATATAAAATTCTTCGTTGCTGCTGGTGAAGAAAGGGAATGAAATGATAGAAAGCCCGGTTTGCGTCGATTTGCCTTTCTCATCGACTACATTTATAACTCACAAGACAAGTTTATTATTTAGTTGAAAAGCTCGCATCTCACAATTAAACACATAATAAATATATCAATTTTCAACATATCATCTACATAATACAAATTTAACCCTCGCGGCAATACTAAGGTAGACCTTAGACTATCAATATTATTACAGCAAATAATATATAAGGCTATGAATAGTGCCCGAGAACGACATATGCTTATTATTATTTTTTTCTTTGCGAGATTCCATCGTTTTTAAGCTTAAGATATGAAATCTCTAAATTTAACCAATTTTTTAAACAAGTAGAAGATTTTTTAAGAAGATCGCTGGTCCCTTTGTGATATGTTCCTGTTTAGTTTCGTTTCCTCTACTGTTTACTATCCTCAACCTTAGGAACATGTAAAGAAACCATTGTTTCTTACATCTGAACGGTACGACTCGAGTCCTGCCCGCAGAGTATTTTTATTTCGAACATAAAATTCTTCCAAGTTCGACTTAACTCTCATTTTTCACTCTCTTGGATTTCTCGGATGATATTATATCAGCTCATGTTAAAAATCTCTGAGGCACTTCAAGTGTAAAATCAATAACAGTAGTTCTGCGAATTGTAGATCTCACCCAGTTGAATTGGTCATCATCATAACTGAGTGAAAAGGAGGCTAAAATGGTTATGTAATAAACATCCATAAAAGTTTTATCAAAATCGGATAAGCCGTTCAAAATTGGACAAGTTGTCACAAACAAACATACATTTAAAAACAAATCGCAGTGTTAAAACTAGATCTCACTTTTTATCCAATCGAAAAACTATATTAAAGAAATTTTAGTATTGTACTCAAGATGATGACAAAATTTGGACAGTTTAAATGCCACTCAAAGAGTAAGGATGTGTAATGAAGCGTATTTAATAAAACCAAAGTTGAATCATGATATAGAATATAGATATGTTGGTATATCTAATTTACAAAGAATTCTAATTTGTTTGATATAGGTAAGCTTTTCATTTGAACAAATTATTGAAAGTTAATCTCGTTAATAAAGTGAAAGTCCATATTAAGTTCGAATACCCAAAGGTACATTTAGCAGAACTTTTGATGCATTCATCTATTATAATTAAAGAGTATTAGAAGAAACCTTAAAATGTGTATTTCCAAAAGTGTTGTTAAGTTGTCCCGTTAAGATGAAGGTGGTCCGTTCAGAATGATGCTAGGTTTGACAAGACCAACCTACAACTTCATCTTAATGAGATCTGATGGACTGGTTTGTCCATTTTTTTTTGTCACAATCTCTCAGTGACATAATACTTACATTGCCCATCCCTTACGACACCTTCTATCTTTTTACCCTTCATCTTTATTCGATGATCAAGACGTCAAATGATTTCCTAAATAAATTATTCCCTTTTAAGTGGAATATCTTAAAAAACTGAGCCGCGTGAGCGCTAACGACTCTCTGCTATAGATACAGTTGAAACACTTTTCTCTGAGACTCAAGCTGTGGCACATTTCCCCCAAAAAATAATTTGACCAGAATAAGTAGAAGAAGCTTTGACCAATGATCATTAACCTAGCAGTCATCAACTTTCACTCAAAAATCAATTTTTCTGATCACCCTATTAAAAAGTTTGATTATTGAAAAAAAATATCGACCCAAGTGGTTATTTAAAAGAGATCCTTGGACATTCTGTCGTTTTTATGTCATTAAGGGATGATGGTATTGTCGTTTTCTATGATGTATAGATATCTGTAGGTCTGTGCAGTTCTAACTAAAGCTATAAATTGGAGGCTGTAATAGAATTAACAAATGCTTCATATAACCAAGTGTTATGGTTATTATGCTAGTAGGTTATTATATGACAGGAAAAAATAGATATTCTATGAACAAATCAAAATTAATCAAAGAACTCCCCACATTATATGGCATCCAATATTGCGTGCTTTACTTTTTGATAGAATGCTGTCAAAAGAAGAAATGATTTATCAAACATTGAAACTTAATTGACAGACGGAATGAAAATTAAAATTTATACATCGGGAAATAGAATTCAACTGACGAAGAAGAAAACACAAGAGCGATGCCACATTGTTAAAAGGTGTTCAGGAAATAAATTGTATTTACTGAGGTGAGGCTGAAAAATATAAAACACAAGTAAATTCACTATTGCATGAGGCTAAATATTTTTTCCAATAGTAGAAAGTGTTTTGAGGCTGCGCTGCGGTCCTAATTAAGTGCATGCAATCAGAAAGTTTTATTCATTGTCGTCATGCATATCTAAACTCAAATATTTTAAATTTTAAATTTAAAATATTTAAAATTTAAAATATTTTAAATATTTTAAATTTGACATACGTTACCAGAAATCAAGTCAATCATAATAATATAATCGTAAAAAGAGATTTATTTTTCAAAATCATAAAGTCTGTACCTATTATCTATCGGTTTCATCACAATGCTTCGCCCATCGTAAAACGTTTGTCGCTATTTCCAAAAACTTCTTACAATTTTTCAGGAGTTCTCCCAAACGAATTCAGACCAAGTAAATAATTAAAAATGTTTTTAACTTTTTTTACCGAAACTTTTGACTCAGTCAGAAATAAGTATGTTGCAGAATTTCGAGGCAATATTTATTGAAAACAATAAAATATCATTTTTGCCGGCATAGATCAATAATTTCTCTCTAATTTGTGGTCAAATTGGTTACAGGTGTATTTCAGAGGGCAGACGCTCACACATTACATGTACCGGTAAGTGCTGCTATTCAATCACCAATAATCGGCATATCATCCTTATACTCGAATACGATCACATTAAATTATTATTATTTTTAGTGTAAATTATGCGCAAGATATTATCGTCCACCACATAGTCGGTAATAGGCAAATTAACGAGAGGAAGGTGTCTTGAGCACGTGTCAAATTCTATAACATTAGACGTTCCCAGGGAATCTTTCAATATTTTAAATCAAGTAATATAGTCGGTCTCCGTGTCCGAGTTGCTAAGACCATTGATTGTTGGTCCGGAAGTTATAGGTTTATTTTGGAGCGAAAATTTTCTGATCGAATTTTCTGGTTTCCGGAATAGTATGGCTGTAAAGGAGTGTCCTGATGTAATGCGAAAACGGATTCGAGGCATTTTTTTTAAAGAAAAGAAAAAAAAGAACAATAAATGTGAACAGAAAGTTTGAATAATATAATAAGAAAGAACTGTATGTACATAATACATGGCTATATTAGTACGGAACCCCTTGGTTATGAACTGATGTTTTTATCGCTGATATGAGGGGTCCTACATGATTACATATACTAAATCATATCATTAATTTGGAAAGGCAGAAACCATCATCAGATGGACAATAGATGAGAGTTGCTCAAGCCAAAAGGTTCGGCAACTTTGCGGTCTGCAACGCTTGCGGAAAATCAGTATGATTAGATATAACAGATTCATTAAGATAGTAGGAATAGCTCTAATTTATGGTTACATAGTATATCTATGAATATATGCTTACTTCATTTTAAGCCCAGACCCCGAGAATAATAGGTAATTATTTTAGGCAAATCCAAAAGGAGATCCTTTTGTCTACAAACTTCGCAATTAAAGCCCTTGACGAGTCACATCTGTGTTTCTTTGTTCGTTCGTATTCAAATTACAATAATTGATGAAAATGTAGTAGGTAGTAACGGAAAGTATTCAGACTGGTTACCTCTGATCATATCTCCTGATATAAGATCATAAGTGATTTCCGATGATTAAATTTATAATGTTCCTTGTTATGTAGTGAGTACGTTATGACCTCTAATAATGGTTAAAAAGAGAGGCTCGGATAGAATTAACAGTCTACATGTACCTATGCTGATGAAAGAGAAATAGTGGCACTGATTATGTTGGGTCTGGATCTTTCAGCTCAAGCGCACAAGATAAAGCTGATGAAGTTTTATTAAAAAGGATGCAAATCAGTTTCAAAAAGAATCACTGGACACGCGATGTTTATCAATATTTCCACATGGGGTTGTTAAATGTATTATTATTCAGGTCTGAAATAATATTTGGGACCCAATAATATCTGATCCACTAGCCAAATCTGGCATGCGGAAAAGTTAGGTATGAACTGACCTGCTCTGGGTACCAAATTCCATTAAATATTCCAAAATCACATTGCTATAACTTTGGCTCACAGTGCGAGCACCATTTGCTGTTTAACATAGCTACTCAGTTTCAATAGGAGACGGTTCTATGTAAATACAAAAGTTTTGGTGTTAGAAAGGACATCAAGCCTTGAAAAAAGCTCCGCTTCAAACCAAAAGTGAAAGGCCATCAGAAAATGTGAGTTTTACGCAGTTTCTATGGATACTGTGAGAAGGCACAGAAAGAAAGGTTGCGGCATGGTAGAATTAAGGAATCGGCTTTGCTTTCCCAAATAGAATTGGGAAAGGGCGAAGTTAAAGAAGAAGAAAAACATACACTTTGAAATACATCTAACTCAAATTTTTCACGTGGCCGGGATTCAAACCCGTTACCTTCCTGATGGATGCGCCCTTGCTCACAGAATCGTATAAAATTCTTAAATAATATAATGGTTTCCAAAATTCTCGTAAACAGAAATCTCCATATTCAATCATCAAAACATAACAACAACTTCCTGTGTGCCAATAACAAACCAGAAGTGGCCCACCACAAACATACAAATTCAACACATTAATTACCACATAATAAGTTTATAAAATAACATAAAACAAAATTATTTCGGACACTTTGGTTACCAAAATAAACCTATGTGTTCCATACAAAAACTTTTACAACCTTAAAATCTCAAATGTCTCCCTGGGGAAAGTTGGATGATTTACTTTTGAGAAATATTTTCTCTGTCAGCACAAAATAACTTACATTTTCTTTACTATTCTTAAGTAGCTGTTTTGCTTACTCTTCTCAATAATGAAGCAATGAAGAAAATAAAGAAAATTTCTGTTTATATTTTAATTATTTTTGTTTTCTGTGTTATTTTATACCATGAACTCAGGCCGTGAGTATGTCACCCTTCTAGTAACTTCTCATCATGTTATGTATGCTTTTCTGTTCCTTATTTAAAGTTATTAAGGTATAAATATAATGGAAGATATTACGCCTTATGGGTCAGTTATATTATTTTGATTGCCTAAATCCTAACCGACAAAAGCTTACCGACTTGAGTATTTGTTGTGCTTAATTACTTATAAGGAAACTTTAGAGAGTGATGATGAAGTTTGCTTATGAGTATCTGAAAAACTATAGATATTTACTTGAACAATGAATCGATACTCGTACGGTAGTATTATTATGTACTTTATGTACGTATACAAAAACCAGTCAAAATCAATTTTATTTTGGAAAAAATCAACTTCAAATGATGTATATGATGTGAAGACTTGTTGTTGCTCATATGGAATCCATCGCAGTACTCCAACTTTAACAACAGCATTCAACACTAAACAAAGAATACCAACAACGTTATTTGCTGTATTCTCATAACATAAACATAAAAGCACACATTTATTATTATTTTATAATTCCATAGTATAAGATAATGCACAGAAAACTGCAGATCTTTCAACTTATTGTTATGTAGGGATTTGCTTTCAGCTTACTGAATATGTCATAAATACGTCACTTTGCTAGCAAAAGATTGTACATTATTATTTTTTTATGAAATCAGATTTCTTTTTCTTACTTTTTTAATATCGTCAGCATATTTATGAGTCCCCAGATGTCACATGCTTTTCTTGTTCATTTCCTTGTCTTAATGTGTATACGAAAGTTCATTAAAATATTTCTCGTGTGGGTTTTGAAAGAGAGAAAAGAAGAAAGTAATAAAAAAGGGGGTGCTAGAAATAAGAATAAAAAAAGAAGAAAAAAAAACGTAAGAGAGGATGAGAAAAAATAATAATTATTGAAAATAAATCAATATGAGACGAAGAAAAAAGAGAGAGAAAGAGAATGAAAAATTACACTCGGTGAGTATGTTTCACTCCCTCATGAACAACTTCGCTAGGGGTGTAATTAAAAAAAAATCTTTTTTTTTTAAAAAAAAAACTAATTTAAATAAAATTGTTTTTTATGTAAATGTTTGATCTTTTAAGGGAGAAAGATTTTTCTTCTTTACAAAAGCCAATTTTTAAAATTTCTTAAACACTTCTCTTTAGAAGGGAAATGAAATGTGACAGAAAAAACGATTTGGATGAAAAAATATTTGTCAATCAATTCAATATGATAATACTAATTGTGTTATGTCCGCGGCAAACTGCGTACTATCCGGACTTGTATAAAGGAGACGCCGCGTCCTATTCTTGATAGGATCGAAAATTTGAGAAAAGATATACCTAAATCAAATTGTCACTAGTTTCGATTGTGGTTGAGGATATAAAATTAGTTATGGAAATGGTCGAGCTCACTCAAATATTTGGCCGCCATTTGGTCCCGGTTGTCCAATAGGGTCCATAAATGAGTAAAATACATGAACATAGTGAATGTCTATACCCAAATTAAAATCAGACAAGGTGTTCGAGAGTAATCGTAGAAAAAATGACATATTATAGTGATAAGTGGTAGCTAAGCAAATTGAACTTAACATAGTAATAATGCAAAATTTGCGAATACACACCCTTCCAGTATTTCTAAAAGTTTACAGTCTTATGCTCATTCCTCTCACACCCTTCTAGGTTTACTCACATACCTCAAATATACACTTCTAGAATTGCCCACACAGCATTCAAGAAATATCATACATTCCACATACGTCTAAGAACTGCTAAATAATCTCATATTTTTCTTAAATGTTAATCGCACATCCTCACAATACATCCTCCTACTCACACAATGCATTTCATCAGCAACGAAGAATCTACCTATGCCAATTCAACTTTACTCGAACCGAACCAAGTTAAACAAATTAAAAACCTCTAATAAATGGTTGATTCTATAAACTTTGCTCCCACGTTTTGTTGTGCTATAATTTACATGCATTCAATTCTGTGATTCTCCAGCCCATCATACACAATATTGACTATGCCCAGCCAAAGATCACACAATGATTATGGATTTATGGCTAACTGATCTGATCAAATCATTAAAATAAAGAGTTGTGATGTGAAACGACAGAAAGAACAGGAACGTTCTAAGACCGATTTTGTCCAGTATCATGCCAATAGAAACCGCGCGAAAGAATGCAGCACAATTCAGTAGCTGACAAGAATTATTTTCAGACTTAAAAATAATGTAGGAACATTTTCGCCTGCAAACTATCGATGATAGGGAAGCCTCATATGCATGCGGAGGTAGATAAAATTGTTGACCTCAAATTCCGCTTCAAATGCATTTCAGATATTAGGGAACAAATTTGGTTCGGTGTCTATTTACTTCACATTAATTAATAAAACATTCAAGGACATTAAAAATGGTTTCGTCCTCTCCTGATAGCAAAATATATGATGATATAATAGTCCTCGTAGTTACCACACACTGGTTTTGTTTCGAGAGGAACGCATGTTTCGAATTCCAGTGAAATCGGATTGTTGGATGCTTGATATGAAAAAGAACGGGAGTTAGCGCAGTCAAGTTCCTTTAGCTCGTATAGGTACTATATAAAGTATCTTGAATAAAGATGTTATTTAGAGCTAATTGGTGAGCTAGTCTACTGTAACTAGTTAGAGTTATCACTAATTAACATTGAATGAAATGTTTCATCTAGTGAGGATTTTGATATTCACTTGGCGTTTTATTTCATACAATTCAGTTAACAAGACTGTGTGCATCAAGAAAGGTAAGGATCACAGAGTGATTATACATTTGATCGGATGGGTTCATTTGAATTTTGCAACAGCGCCAGCGTGCATCATAAACTTAGAGTGAGTTATGATGCTCGTCAATCATGATGGTTACTTGGTGTATGTTAGCTTGAGCAAATATAACAATTTATTTGTGTGCGCTATCGATACTGTGTGGTGGCATTATAGACTGTTTTACAAATCTACTAGGTATATCTTCTAATATATAAAATTCACCTGTCACGGTGTTTGTCTCAATACTCCTCCAAAACGGCTTAATCGATTTTAATGAAATTTTGTATGTACATTCGGTAGGTCTGCGAATAGGTTTATATCTATCAATATATGTAAAAATGAATATTTGTATGTATGTAATTATGTATGTATGTATGATCCGATTACTATGAAAGTTTCATGAGTTGTTGGGCATATCTCCGAGATGGTATCTGGCCAAAAAAAACCATACATTTTGGGGGCGGGGCTATGTGAGGCCGCCATCTTGGAATTTCGCTTTTCCTCAATATATTAAGAACCGCTTAAGTTATTACGACCAAACTTTTGTGAGATACTTTAGGTTTGACCTTTAACAGCTTTGGATCACTTGAGTCACATATTTTGTGGGTGGGACCATCTGAGGCAGCCATCTTGGAATTAAGCTGTTAAAGGTCAAACCTAAAGAATCTCACAAAAGTTTGGTCGTAATAACTTAAGCGGTTCTTAATATATTGAGGAAAAGCGAAATTCCAAGATGGCGGCCTCACATAACCCCGCCCCCAAAATGTATGGTTTATTTTGGCCAGATACCATCTCGGACATATGCCCAACAACTCACGAAAGTTTCATAGTAATCGGATCATACATACATACATGCATGCTTACATACATAATTACATACATACAAACATTCATTTTTACACATATTGATAGATATAAACCTATTCGCAGACCTACCGAATGTACATACAAAATTTCATTAAAATCGGTTAAGCCGTTTTGGAGGAGTATTGAGACAAACACC
>CM022874.1:27224878-27249604 GCA_012654025.1 Pachypsylla venusta
TACCTCGACTAAAAAAGGGCGTAAAAAAGAGGTTCGCAAGAATTGTGAGATTTTTAAAATTAGTGAAATTAATGTAAAAAAGGAAGGTGTAAAAAGGGAGAAAAAGATATACAATTGAGGCGGGCACTGTTTTGATTTCAGTGCTTTTTGTGACTAATGACTTGGCGGGAACTTTTTACCGTGAAGTGGTTTTTTGGGGGGTATATATAGATTCAACAAACGTCACTCCATGTATTCTTCTCATGGCTGTAGAAAGAGAAATCTAAAAAGTGCACTTTGTGACGTGAAGTAATATATCACTTGTACAAAGCTCATTTTATTGGACTTGGCGGGCGGAGCGCTACAGTGCTCCTCACTACAGTTATTCTAATGTATGATGTATTCTTTTTTTCCATACATTGACCCCTTTTTAGACATTCTTTAGAATGACTAGGCATTATATAGAAGGACGGATTTCATATGTTGGATGTTACAAATGCACGGAATCTCAAGGATGTTCCAGGTGTAATTGTGCATTTAGCCTCTACAGCCACTGCGAGACGAAGGAATTCATGTCGAGTAGGTAATAGTTGCCTTTCCCTTTCCCATAATCGCAACATGATCACCATCGATTCCAGGATCAAATTGGGAAATTCTGAAATTAAGTGTCTATACTCTAGGCACACTTCAATAATTCAAAATATAATTTTATCTCTGACAACGTTCTCAGAGAGGATGAATCTAGTTATCTCCTCTTAACATCTATTTATTTTTGGTCAAGTGAAGATCTAGTATTTTTTAATCGTCATTATGGTTTTATTTGACATACTATCTCAATTTAATTCAAAAGAATTTTTCAAAGAAGTTCAAACCATGGACAATGTCGGATCAACCAAATTTTATGACACTGTACTTTTAAATTGCATTTATCATTATCCAAAGCATAAGGCCATCCTGCTATTTACTATATACTTCAATGTGGTCTCTTCTAGAAGAGTCCATATTATAGACAATATAAACATGTAGCATTAAATCTCTATAAAGCATGCTTAATCATAATCATCATTGATATTATAATAATTATTTACCAAGAACAACATCAACACAACAACAAAAGAATTTATACACATCAGACAAGGCGACATATGAAGGATGTGGTCAGCAACCAACATACCATAAAAAAACTTGGTCTATAAATTATTCCGTGCTCCAGTAAAATCATATATATTTTTTTTAATCGTGATTGGGCTCAGTTCGTGAAGACTTGTAATCGATGTGTAATAAACAATATCGATAATCGCGTATTCGTATACATATGGGAAATTTTTCAAAGTAAACTCTTTGACCTGAGAGTTGTTTGGATCCTGCTTGATAAGATGTGTTTGAGTTGGTACCGACTTCTCTTCAACATGAGAAAACAAATACCTCATGTGCTTCATATTGGTTAATAGTGATTAATAATAACTTTTATATATCTACCATTAACTGTGAGAAATTTTTATTGCCATTTATTATTATATCTCTCTTTCGATTATTTAAGCTTTTGAACATAATGCATTGAATTGATTTGAGCATAATTTCATTTTTAATTATTAGCACTACTCCTTTTTGTGACATTCGCGCCTAACAAAATCTTTGGACCGACTTAGCTGTTGGTTGGAATTGACAAATTTTCGACTGTTCATTACCTAGTTTAACAGTGGTTTAAATGTAAATGTATATATATTTATTGTGTCACATCGTGATATTATTTGGGCATCATAGCATTACAAGGTATTCTCAACAATTACTGAGCATCACTACCGTCAATTGTGCTCAGGAGGCTGAGTTACCCCCAATACAACCAGACCAAGCAGAAAATAAAACTAAAATAAAAACCTTTATCCAATTTTCGACCCGTTCAGGAATCGAACCCGAAACCTCCCTGATGCAAGTAAATTAGAACATAATTTTCTGCGCGATTGATTTCATGGCTCCATATGTTGAAATAATCACCGAACATCTATGGAATTAATTAATGGTACCCAACGGCATTGAATCTCTGGCTCAGCCTACGATCAAAATCAATTCCAAATGTGATATCTACATTTTTTTGAAGGAGACAATTTTTATATTAATTTTTGTCATACGATATTTTGAAAACCATTAGTGATAGGGAGAACACGTTCGCTGAAACCTCCCCTTATTTTTTGAAGGCACATTTCATAGTGGCCTTTAAATTTTTCTCTAAGGTTGCGTTCAGGGCTATTTTAACGGTTTCCCAGATATTTGACTTTAAAATGACTCACCCTGTATATTAAACATATCAAAATAGTGATATCTATGAGAGATTGAGAGGACCAGAAAGTATCAGTAAAAAGTAATTGGGCATACAGTAAGTGGCGGCCCGGGAGGGCTGCATTACAATTTCAAAAAAATTGAAAATAAGTATGCAATCCAAGCTTGCTAAAAATGCAATAGAAGTGATTTTTTGGCTCACCTCACTAAAAGAGCAAGGTCTGTGCAACAATTTAGATGAGAAATTGATTTAGACAACAATTTAGATGAGAAGTATAACCAATAGATGACCACACTTTTTCAGTTCCATCATAGGAAAAGAGAACATAAGCAAAACAGAACAGTTTATTCCAGGGGTCGGCAATTAATGTTTAGCGGGGTCCGGATGAACCAACAAAAAAAATCGTCGCGGTCCGGACATATTTTTTTTAATATTTTATATTATAGTACCGGCTCTCATGACACACTGCTTCATGCACTCGTCTTGTACATGGGAGTCCCGGGTTTGATTACCGGCGGTGACACAACAACAGCAACAATACCACCACCTCAAAAAATACATTCTTTCAATAGCTTGGATTTGAAAAGACTGAGATAGTGGGTTCGACATAAGAACCAAATAAAAAAAAGCTAAAGAAAACACCTTTTAAATGATTTGAGAAAATGACTTTTATTAAATGTATTTGGTACCAAATGACAATAAAATAGGGATAAATGTTGTAATATAAAAAAAAGTAAAAATTAACCTTTTACCAAACTAAAGTAGGTACCTTTTACCAAACTAAAATTGGAATCCTGGCTATTTACTCGTCCTTTGTTTCTTCATTATCTCTGCTATCTCTCTCTATCCCTCCCCTCCTCCTTCTGAGTTACTCAGTTTTAGTATAAACAAGGTAAGTATATTTCTCATGTACCTACCTGAAACAGTTTATTTTTCTACAGTTGGATCAATTTTGGAACAATATCATTTAAAAAAATATTGCCACAGAAAAAAAAAAATCTAGAAGGAGAAGGAAAATATTGGGGTTTTTTTAAACAAATATAAATATGTTCGCGGTCCGGACATTTCAGCTTCGCGGTCCGGATCCGGACCGCGGTCCGCCTATTGCCGACCCGTGGTTTATTCTTTTCTTCACATCCCGCCAGGCACTTAAATTTATTAATTTTATTATAAGAGTCTACGGAAAAGTGTCTTGCAAAACTTAAAAAGTTTGTTTACTTTTCTCAGTGATAGTGATAATAAAATCAACTCTATGAAATTGGCCACATATGATAGAGAAAGAAAAAAAATGCTTTATTTTCTGTAATTTTAGGGGCTGAGGTAAGGTAAGCGCAGCAGCAGCTCACAGCCTAGTTCATTGAATTTGTCGTAATTATTCCAATCACGTATGAATAAAGTTCTATTATTTGAATTTACAGCAGAATTTACATTTAACAATAGTTGAGAGTCCTAACAAATAATCAGTTTGATTTTTTGTATTTTTTTAGATCTACGGTAAAAACTTGTTCTTGAAACGGGGCACATATTGATCTACTCCTGTATTTACAGCTATGCCCTAATAATGATAGCGCCGTGCATTGCACGCCTAATATTGATCATACAACATATAACTTTAACAAAGCTTTTTGTAATTTGTAATTGGTTCCCGTCAAAATCTCCAATAAAGTAAAAGAGTTATGTTGTGTATATGTGAATGAAAGTGGCATCATACATCATCCGAGTCCAAACCCCGCACACCTATCACTAATGCAAGAACAATTAAACACCGAAATTTGTAATCTGCTGAAAACAATTATATTGAATGCTGAGAAAGTTAATAACAATTGCTGAGCTTAAATCTTGATAACACGGCCACACTGGGTTCCTATTAAAACCAAAACCAAATTAGAATTGGTTTTAGATTTATTTGTATTCTCATCTTGCTTCCCCTTATGACAGATACGTAGTGTGGTGAGTTGATTTTAATTCTATTTGTTTATTTATGGTTAGTATCAACTAGTTTATTTTAATTGATTTTAGATTACTTCGACTACTAAAAACAGTGTGTCACTCCAGCACGAAAATATGCCTGTGAAACGTGTACAATTAAGAAGAGGGAAATGCAGAGATAACAAACAGCATAACGCAGTATGGAGAGAAGCATGTTGTGCATAAGAGATAGGAAAAGAAATACTTGGGTTAGAGCAAGAAAAAAGTTGAGGATATTATAATAGGAATAAAAAGGCTGAAGTGGAGATGGGCGGGGCATATAGCAAGAAGGACAGATTATAGATGGACAAACAATATTTTACAGTGGTGCCCCGGAAATGAAGTTCCATTAAGAAGAAGACCAAAATCCAGATGGAAAGATGAAATACAAAAAGTGGTATGAATACGACAGGTATATTTTTCAT
Source organism: Pachypsylla venusta (assembly GCA_012654025.1). Lineage (NCBI taxonomy): Eukaryota > Metazoa > Arthropoda > Insecta > Hemiptera > Aphalaridae > Pachypsylla > Pachypsylla venusta. The sequence goes on from CM022874.1 coordinate 27,229,529, forward strand.
GATGCATCCAATAATGGAACAATCACGGTTGGTGATGATGATTCTTCTCTTAAGAGATTACCTACTTATTTCGACTGCAAAAAGAAAGGATAGGAAATATGAAAGATAGACAGGTATATTTTTCATGATCCAAAACCATGAATTAAGAATAATTAAACATGAATGAATCTGGAGAAAGCTTTGTGATATTTGATTGCATGGACAGATCGATTTGTGAGCTTCACAAGATGTAGGAGGATACCAGTTTGATTCCAGTTGATTGTAAAGTCAATTGATTACAATTTGGATCAACTAATTAGGAATGCAATGTGATTAATTATTTTATTTATCACTCTTCTTGTGTTATCATGTTCCAAGGTGTTAATAAGACTGGTTTTATAAATAGTGGACTTGTTCACTGTAGATAATATAAGTACGATCAAATGGTGATCAAATTTAGTTTGATTTTTATTGCATCCAGGAAGTCCTTTCTTCGCACATCTGTTCTTATAGCATTACATATTTATTGTTGCGACCCTACCATTTTTTTTTAACTCGCCAAAAATTTGTCAAACTCTTTAAAATGTCCGTCTGTTTCACTGAAAACCTCTTCATTAGAGTTGATTTTTTTTTTCTCTCGAGCCATTTATTTATAGAAGGGAACAAACAGTAATATCAAAGAGCCACGTCAAGTAAGTTAAGAAGATTTTGCAGCAATTTGTAGCAATTTAATTGATTATTTTATTTTATCATGTAATTTCAATAAAGACCCACTACAGTCATATTGTTTGAGAGCTAACAGACTAAGGTAGCAATTATTACTTTCCTCATCAAAAACCTATCCTCAAATATAGGTAGGTAGGGTACACCTTAATAAATTGTTATCCGTCCCGTTGGGGCTTCATCTGTTATGACATAATGTCATAACTGCAAGTGAACTCATGATAATGTGACTCTTAAGATTATTATTATTTGTTTATGACTACAAACATAACACATAACATTCCAAATACCAAATCTAAATGAATAGTTTTCGCTGGGCACACATGAGTATTGGAGTATCAATCACTTAGGGAACTCTCTTGGTTTAGCTGAGCTCAATTTGTGGTCTGCAGAACTATATAAAATCTACTAGTTACAGAACTATTTTAATAATATAAAAACCCTTTTGTTTTATCATAGTTTAATAACTTTGATAGTATAAATACGACTGCCATTTACTTACCATAAAACACGACTTGAAGAGCTTACTAGAATAGAAGCATTCATGTGCCATGTATGTCGAAGAATTTATTGCTCATGTAAGCTTCCAACCAATAACAAAATCTCGCATTCATCATATAAATACAAATACAGGCCATTCGAACAAGAACATACTGGTCATGTTCATGTATCAACTCCTGCTGGGGAGTCCAATGATCAGTAACAATGTAATCATGCTGGCTCGGGAGTTTATTAGGAATGTTTTGAGAGGAGAGCTTTTGAAGTTGAAGCAAGATAATGTGAGGGCACCAATGACAAAGAAATATCCTTATGCATTGTCGGATGGGTTCTTATACATGGACTTATTTTTTTTACGAACTACCCACAAAGGAGGGAATTCAATTGTGTTAATATGCGCCATATAATTAGCATCATGTTTTTGATCATTTTTTGTTTTATGTTTGGATTCTAAAGCGCCGCTTCACTGTATTTTTAAAGGCCCCTTTTGAAGACCAATAAATAAAAGAGAAGATAATTACAATTGGATAAATGGGAGACACCAATTTCTTTGTAAAAACTCAAAAATTATTTGTATGGATTGTAAAAGTCAATGGAAATAATAAGGAATCCTTTGGGGATCTATTGCCAATACCAGAACTTTTAATTAAAATCCATCGAACTGGCGCGGAACCAAATTTGTTCCTTAATTGTTGATTTTCTTTTTTTTAAACTTTACATAAATACAAAAACTGTCTGTCTTAGGTATTTTGGAGACAATACACATTTATCAAAATATGTTCCCTCCTAAGGTTTGACTTAATAATTCGTTCTTTATCCTTAAGACTAAAATTTACCGTATTTTTCTTTGGCTTGAAAAATCGAGGATATCGGTTCGGTTCCTTTCTGTTTTATCATCCACAAATATCAAAAATATGTCTTTTCATGTCTTATATTCAGTTTAAATTCTGAATTGTTGTGCTTACTCTGCTTATGTAATTACTTTATAATTCGGTACAATTCCAAGTCTAGTATTTATTCTACTTGAAACGTTTTTCATATTAACTGAATCAATATCAAAGAATAATTTATCTTCGCACGAGAATATGGCACGAAGTTTATTGCTATACTTATTCTGATAGATGTATCCCAACTGCACATTTAGTGGCGAATATCGGACGCAAAAATGCAGATAGAAATATGAAGATAGTGTTAGTCAGGACTGTTTTGGTGCTGATATCAAGATAAATGATGATTGGAACGTAGGGAAGACTGCTTTTTTGACACCAGTTTTTAAGTCACTTCACATGCAGACTTATCTTACTATGCCTGTTCAGTGTTCAATCCAAACTGGTAATAACTACAGTGTAGATATACTATGCCTGTCCAATCCAAACTGGTAATATCTGTGTAGATAGTACTATGCCTGTCCAATCCTAACTGGTAATATCTACAGTGTAGATATTACTATGCCTGTCCAATCAAAACGGGTAATATCTACAGTTTAGATATTACCTGTCCAATCAAAACTGGTAATATCTACAGTGTAGATATTACTATGCCTGTCCAATCCGAACTGGTAATATCTACAGTGTAGATATACTATGCCTGTCCAATACAAACTGGTAATATCTACAGTGTAGATATACTATGCCTGTCCAATACAAACTGGTAATATCTACATTGTAGATATTACTATGCCTGTCCAATACAAACTGGTAATATCTACAGTGTAGATATACTATGCCTGTCCAATCCAAACTGGTAGTATCCACAGTGTAGATATTACTATGTCTGTCCAATACAAACCGGTAATATCTACAGTGTAGATATTACTATGCCTGTCTTATACAAACTAATAATTTCTACAGTGTAGATATTACTATGCCTGTCAAATCCAAACTGGTAATATCTACAGTGTAGATATTACTATGCCTGTTCAATACAAAATGGTAATATCTACAGTGTAGACTGTAGATATTACTATGCCTATCCAATCCAAACTGGTATATCTACAGTGTAGATATTACTATGCCTGGTCAATCCAAACTGGTAATATCTACACCATTCCCAAGAGAATCACATTGCGGTCATTGTGTACTGGATGAGGCTTCAAATTGAAATTTCAATAATGAACCTTTGGAATGTTTACTATTGTATGGCGAAATATAAATACGTAGTTCGAATTTGAATTCTTGGCACATATTATGGTCTTACAAAATTATTGGTCACCATTTTGTAATAGATCATTCCACAGGTTTCGGTTTTACTACTGACAGCTTTCTTTCATGGCGGATCACATGCTGAAATAAACATATATGTAGGTGGGTCGAATTGAAATTTTTGTACGTGCGGCCCTCCTAAAAATATTTTCTTTGTGATTTGTGGAAGGGGGTAAAGAACTTTGGTGAATGATTGGGTTAAACAGAAGACAGTTATAAAAATTTAAGATATTTTCATGAACAGGCTGTTTTTCGAGATGCAAACCGCGGACCAAAAAATACTAACAAAAAGTTTTGATAGTATTTTTCTTTGGGAACTATAATATTTTGTAAAACTAGTGACAAAATAAAAGAATAAAAATGTGAAGTTCGCCACTGTTTATTTATTTATGATTCAATATCCAAGTACTTTGCAAGCACAGCTCTTGTTTTGTTACATTTATTTCGCTTTTTTTACACATAGTTCTCTTGTCATTATCTAGACATCAAAATCTTTATTATTAGGATCCTCCTTCTCGAAACCTTTTTGCTGGAGTATTCGTTTGATCTCCCCCCCCATAATATTCTCGTCCTCTGACCTTCTTCACGCGTGATTTTTATTGTTATCATAAATCAATAATTTATTTATTTTATTTGAAAAATAAACTAACAATTCACACAGACTTAATGAACAAATTTTGTTTCACCAAATTTGTACGGATATCGCATGAGATTTATAAATTAGGTGTTTTGGTGTTATAATTTCATATTTTTAAAGATCAATCATTGTGTTGGTTAATTGTCGGTACTTTATGAACTCAAAAGTGATCTTTCAATATAAAAATAATACCTAATACTTCTAGGGTTCATGGAGGTTAGATTAAAATAGCTTTTATTATATAACACTCTGGCCTCCAAAAAAAAAAAAACTTTTTTTTTTTATGAAAGGATTTTTGACGCAGTCTTTTGTAAATGACTGTAAAGACCCAGAAGTATGACCTACATATCAAATATATTCGAAATTTTTGAATGCTAAGTGGAAAAAGTAGCACGCCAGACGAGTCGTGCCACTTTTTGAACATTAAACATTTCAAGATAAAATATCAAATTTTGAAAAGGAGGGTAATTTATTATCTATTATTATTTTTAATAATGAACCTTTGGAATCGACAATCGATTTTTTTTTTCGTGATTGATTCCAAAGGTTTCATGGAAGCAAAACATAAGCTTATCATGTTCACTATGATTTCCGCCAAGACCAATAAATACATCATTATCGACTGCTATTAAAAGTCCATTTTAACAGCGGTTTTTGGTTGTCTTTCATATTATGGAATTTACATTGCATGGTAAATTCCTTTATTACGTGATAAATATATCAAAGGCTAAAACCTAATTGATCAATCTGAGCAGGGTTTGAACCCTAGCCCGACTGTTTAAAGTCAAATACATAATTGTGAGAAGAAATTAGTCTTACAGTCAGTGGTGTGGAGAAACCTATATTTTAATGGAGACAAGATCAATTTTCGGGGATCTTCGGTAGCGCAAGAGTATGGATTTTATGTTTAGATCTTTTTATATTTATTATTATTTTTATTCATTAAAATGAAAAAAATAACAATTCAACCATCAGTGTTAATAAATTATTGATAACTAACTAAAAAAAAAAAAGAATCTTCCCAATGAAATATATACGATATGGTGATCCATCGGATTATAAGCTTCTATAGATACAACTACAAAGATGAAAGTTGTTGTTCAACTAATATTGTGCCTACTTTTTATTACTTTTAACTTTAAAATATGTACATCTTTGGTGACTTTTTTATATAGATTAGTTTGAAATTAATCCAAGCATTATCCTTTGACACTTCGCCCACGCTGATGTGGATCACGTTAGTAAAAAATAAACCAAAAATATTATTTTTTGCTGAATCGGTGTCGGGGGTAGGTATTTGTTAACTTTGCAGACGCTCATAATATAATAAATGCGTTATCTTGCATTTAATTTTCCAACTCGGAATTTCAAGTCTTGAAGACTACAAAGGAAAGTCAAATTTTGAAGGCAGGTTTTTTTCGAGACGATTCTGAAGGTGTATTGAAAATAATGTCATATACATGAAAAAACGTTGTTACTAAAACATTGTAGATCTTACTGATATTATGAATGCAAAGTTTTGTTGGTTCCATTGTTTTGTCCTTTGTGGCGAGTGACAAAGGTTACTTAATATCCCGACATAGTCTGCTGTGTCACAGAGTCATGTGATAAAAACAGGCAGGTCCAACTAGCATAGATGTAAATTTCAATCTCTTTGGAGGCCCCTTTCGCTGTGAGTAACTGAGTAATTATTTACAAAGAAATCAATTGTTTTGATGTGCCTTCTTGACATGAACAATAATAACATTACTTCTACTGAATATTTTATTTGCTGTTTCTCTGACTTGTTCTCCCCCACTCCAACTCAGATCTGTCGGATGTTTCTATTTATCTATTATGATGTTCGTTTGTTCTTGCATACGTACCGAATAGAAGAGATGGACAGAGGACATAAAAATTGAAGAGGGAGGTATCTCCTCATATGGGAGGAGTTCAAAACAACAATCGTAAAATGAGTCAGTTACTGGCTGACGATTGTTACCTGTGTACGCATGCGTTCTCTCCAGACAACTTTTGGGAGAAAAGAAAAAAAATAACTTTCAATAAAATAATAATAAAATTTAATTTTATAAAAAAATAATGTACCTACTAATATAAAATTAATTTGTCCAGTGATAAACAAAACCTAAAAAAAGTAAAGTGAACCAACAAATTTTCAAAGTGAAATTACCGGTGAACTTAAAATAAAAGCGAAAACTTTTTTATCTTAACAAATGCGCTGAAAGAAAAATATTTTGTAGGAGCAATTTTCTTTTTTGAAAATAACGAATTCTCATAATTTTTGAATACAGGATTGTTTGTTTACCTTGTTACTCTATTTTGCAACATAAAAGTTTTGGCTGTGACTTGATCCAATTGAGAAATGCAAAAGTGATTTGGGGACATAAAGTTAAAGGTAAGAACATACAATTGCATGCAATTTTTATCTTTGCTTTCTTTTTCACTTGTTTAATATTTACCTATCATCAATATTTTTGCACCATTATTTTGACTGTCGTGATTTTTAATATCAAACAAGAACATTACTGACATGAAAGTAGCTCCACCTGCTTGTTTTGGTGCCTTAGAGACATGGCCGTTAACTTCTTATGAGGTGCTAACAAAAATTCACAATAATTCTATAAATTTCCTTACAAATATTTGAAAATGACCATCTATGTTGAACAGTTAGTGATACACGTACATATAATTAGTATTATAATTATAATTTTTTTAATTTATTTTTAAAGGTATCTACTTAACTTTACATCACGAATGTAGTTCCGCGTAAACCTGGTTCCTACATAAAATTAAAGGTAGTTTGGATTGAGACGACTAAAATTATATTTGAGTCAATCAAAACTTCTGAACAGAAAGTGAAATTGTGTTGTCAATATTACGCATCAATATGTGTATTAGTGTAATAAATATTACACATCAATATGTGTATTAGTGGAATAAATATTACACAGCAATATGTGTAATCAATATTACAAATCGAAAATAATATAATTCAACATTTACAGAGTCCGCTCGATTACCTATGGTCTATTTTATATAAATCGGTCAGACCCGCCGATTTGATAGAAAGCCGGTTATCTACAAAAGGTGTGAATCTGTTAAAATTCTTATGAGGGCAAATTCTCCCTCACTTAGAACTTTTTTTATCAGCCATAATGGTCTACGTTTAACTCCACGATTATTCTCTTGTTTGTCTTTTTGTACCTCTCGAAATCGCAATAGCTCTTGAACGCTTTATTGATTCATAAAATCGTCTGATTAATTATTAGCCTACCCTGGTCTAACATTGATCGGGACGACTGCAACAGTATCCAGTGAACAAATATCGGTGTGCCATTTAATTAGTCTAAATCGAATTAACTTGACACTCGTTCGAAGAAAAAAAGTTTCATGGAAGTAACATAACAATAGTGCTCAACAGTTACCTTTCAACCATTTGACAATAATCGTTAATGTCGTCTAGAGCAAAACGCACCTTTAAGCTACCAGAATCCTCCGTAATTTTCGAACTCCTAAATAATTTAAAAATGTACCCTCCTACAATATTTGGGAAGAATTATAGATACAATTTGTACGGGCTCTATGTGAATTCGCGAACCTCTCGAATAGCTTCTTCAGTGTTTCCTTTTATGACAGTAAGTGGCACCCATTATTTTTTTTTTTTTGACAATTAAGGCGCTTTAACTTCGAGGTCGTTCGCGAACCATTATTTGAAACTAAATTTAAGGCAGATATATATTTTTTTTAAATCCTCATATTTGTTTCGAAAACTCAAAAATTCTCATTCCAAATTTCCATAATGCAAATGAGGAGCTTCTGTCCATTTGCCATCAGTCTTATATTGATAATCATTTACTGCTTGTGTCCAAATGAATAAACATACTTTACACAGCTTGGCATGCCATAGTCTTTGCTCACTTGTCTCGTTTGATTTACACTGATGAGCGGTTGCCACTAACTTGATAAATTTATTTTAACTAGATCAAAAGTTTTCCAAAGTTGCAAACGGTAGAAATCTCATTATGCAGACAGAATCAAAAAGAAAATTGTGGTCAGCTTTTACTAAGAACTTTTCCTTACAGGGTAAAGGAATACTTCTCTTGTTGGTCTCGTGGTGGGAGGGGGAGCTGAAGATTGATATTATAGAGTTATTTTCTTATAAATGTATAATTTCGTTAAAATAATGTCCGTATTCACATTGCGTAAGTAACTATGTATATATAATGCTTCTTGCTTCTTTTTGTAGATTTATATTCCAGCCTAATATTTCATAAAGACTAATCCTACAGAAAGACGGATTTCCTTGTAATGCTGTTATGATGAACACATGTCGTAGGCTTAGTACTATTTTTAACGGACTCTTGAATGGTAGAAGAACACTAGACCACGAGGTCGTATATACCACCTTATTCAGCTGGTCATTATACTCAATTCTTGAAGAAAGAATCTTGTCTCAGTTCCACCCTTCATTACGGTGACCGGACGAAGTGAGCTCTAGTTTTGACTCTACCATTTTTCTTGTGTTTGTCATTTTGTATTTTTGTACCACGATAACTCTCGAACGCTTTGTCTGATTTTGATAAAATTAGTAATGACATTTATTAGGTTAATAGAGTTGGCTGATAGTTTGATTTTTGGCCCATTTTGCCCACTGGGATCATAAAGTGGCAATTTGAAGGAAGTTAATACAGGAAACTACTAATATAGAGTCACTGCAAGTTCTCAGAGATGAACATATCTAGACACTTAATTGTCCACATTGCGTAGTGACGATTTAGAACCAACCCTGTAGTTGAAAAGAAAACACACACCAAATCACAACTTTTTAAAAGTAACATAATTATTAAGGAAAACAAAGTTGACATCGTTTAACTGGACAAGGGAAACTACCAACACAACTTTTAAATCTTTTGGAAAAGTGTGTTAAAGAAATTAGAATAATTTAATAACGGGGAAAGAAAATTCAAGGGAAAATCAAAACGAAGAAAAATGTCTATGAAAGGGTGGGTAGTGTTTTATAGAGGAGAAATAACGCTAACTAGATGTTTGACTGTGGTGGAAGGGGACAATGTGACCCCTGTGCTATCTTTATGTACAAAATTGCCTTTCCTTTTGTTTTTTATATGAATTCTAACTGCTCTGTCAATTAATTGCTCTTTATTTTATTAGAGTTAATTCTGTAATGTTATTTTTGCGTTCTTTCTAAAAATTAGATCCTGAAAGATCAATTTTTAGTGGAGGCGTCGAATTTACCTCATAAAAAACATGTACTCATAAAATATGTTTATTATTTCAATGATCTTAAAAAATCAATTTTTAGAGGAGGCGTCGAATTTACCTCATAAACAACATGTACTCATAAAATAAGTTTATTATTCAATGATATTGAAAAATCAATTTTTAAAGGAGGCGTCGAATTTGCTTCATAAAAACATGTACTTATTTGTTTATTATTCAGCGATCTTGAAAAATCAATTTTTATTGGGGACGCCAATTTTACCTTATATATTTGTTGTGACTGCCCTCTGATGGTCTGAAAAGATCTATTACCTATTTTATTTGTGGGGACGTCAAATTTACCTTATATATTTTTTATGACCGCCCTCTGATGGTCTGAAAAGATCTATTACCTATTTTATTTGTGGGGACGCCAAATTTAACTTATATATTTGTTATGACTGCCCTCTGATGGTCTGAAAAGATCTATTACCTATTTTATTTGTGGGGACGCCAAATTTACTTTTTATATTTGTTATGGCTACCATCTGATGTACTTAAAAAATTTATTATTTTATTTGTGGGAACGTCAAATTGACCTGATAAAACATTTCTTGTTTCCACCGTTTTTCCCAAACGTAATTAAAATATGTGACAAGTCAAGAATCCACTTATATTTTCAACTCTCCTTGGTTCCTGGTATCCTTATGAATTAATTCTTGAATGGTGATATTATAAATCTTTTTTTTTTTTCGTAAGCGTGTCGATGAATTCATCCATCTATTTTTTAATTCAATGTGCAAATAAGATATATATATATATATTTTTTTAATTTGGCTTAACGTCTCTTTAATATCTATTGGTCACTCAAGACGGGGGTTTCACCCTCCATTCGCTGGAAACTTGGAAACCAGCTACCCACATTGACCTCACCCGGCCTGGGTGAGCCAACGATACGTGGTGTTCCCAAGCGGTCACCCATCCAAGTACTGACAACGCCCGACGTTGCTTAACTTCAGTGATCTGACGGGAACTGATGTATTCAATGTGGTATGACCGTTGGCTGCAAATAAGATACGATTCCAAGTTTTATAAATATGATAATACATTGAATTATACATTTCTGTTAGACATTTCAAATAAATTCAATTATAAAAAAAAACACATTTCCATACAGGGTGTCCAAAGTAAACAATGAGAATTGATTTATGGGGTCAGATTTTAATGTACATAGTTTAAAGAATTCTAGTGTTGTTCATATTACCATGTACAACTATTTTACTCATAAAGTCTCTTTAACATCCAACGATAACGATAATTCTGGAACCAGCTAAACACATTGACCTTACCCAGCCTGGGTTGAGCCGGAAAAATAGCTAGGATCACGAGGGCGATTAACATCATTATGCACGATTTGGCCATTTGGAATTTTTCTGGTTTCATTGGATTATTATACAAAGAAAAATTGAGAGTTTGTGTGTGTGTGTGTTTTGGAGAACACTTGACTGATAAACGTTGACAAGTTACGTTTGTTTGCGGCATTTTTTTTTTTTTTTTTTTTTTTTTTTTTTTTTTTTTTTTTNTTTTTTTTTTTTTTTTTTTTTTTGTAACGTTATAAAGAATGTAAAGTACAATATCTTCTTAGAGACTACTGCAACGAAGTATAAAAATACAAAAAAATGGGTGAGTTCTTGCATTAATGGGAGTGTTGGATGTTTATTTAGTTGTGAGTCCCCATCATTACTTATGTCATCTAATGTAACTATCATACTGATGTGGACATATTTCACATCATTAGTCTAAAATTTCATTCCTTAATGTGGAACTACCAACAACGCCCGAGACCTGTAATTATGTACCTTGTACCTATCTACCAACATACAAAATCTAATATTTACGAGTATATTATCCTAACTGTGAAATCTTCGTATGGAGCAATAAGGCAAGAAGATTATTTTAAAAAAGTGAAATAACGAAAAGAGCATTCAGGGTAAAATTCGGTATATGCAATACGTTTATTTTCTTTAACCGTATGTTTGTCTGTCAATTTCAAAATAACTCTCGAACGCTTCGTTCCGATTTTAGTCATGCTTACTTTAGACATTCATTAAGTACATAGCATTTCAGGATCAGTTTTTGGACCCTATTGAAACAGTAGATTTTTAGTGTTGAACTGGATTACGAAAAAATTAAAACGTCTATTACGATGTCATACCATACAAACTAATAGATCCATATATACTACTAGGCTCCGCCATTCAAATTAAAGGCATGGTCTCTCCGCGTTAGATGAAATGCTCAAGAATAGTGTTGCCTTTTATTAGTTAAACAAAGGTTTATATCAGTTCAGCAGTCAAAGAAAACTGCTATTTATAATACATACTAATATAAATCACTAGCCAACGATCCATACCACGTTGAATACACCAGTTCACGTCAGATCACTGAAGTTAAGCAACATCGGGCTTGGTCAGTACTTGGATGGGTGGCCGCTTGTGAACACCGCGTATCGTTGGCTCTTTTTTTCGGCCCAACCCAGGCTGGGTGAGGTCAATGTGGGAGCTGGATTGCAAGTTTCCAGCGAATGGAGCGTAAAACCCCCGTCTTGAATGACCAATAGATGTTAAAGAGACGTTAAGCCAAATTAGAAAAAAATATATAAATCGCGGTAGTTGCCGCCGATCACTTTTTCATTTGAAGAAATGGAAGGTTTCAATCAAAGCTAATTTTGTAAAAAAAATACAATGTCTGTGGATTAAATTCATTAAACAGTTAGGAGCACACATGATTGTTCTATGCTATCAGTCTGTTTGAGGGGATAGTAAAAATACATAAGCACCCTGTCCTATCTTTCAGATCTTGCAAATGACCTGTTGCACTAACATAATGACCATTGTTTTAAAGTTTCTCCCAGAGTCGTCATAATTTATATTTGGGACTTTTACAAACACTAGTGTGTGAATTACACATGACAATAGACAATAGAGAAATCGGCACATTCATTAGTGGTGCAATCACACAATTTAATAATAATTATAACAAACTTTGTTTATGTTAACTTAAGAAGCGTTGGCTCAATCATAGGAAACATAATCCATTTTCAATTGGGATAATCTGTCACTAGCCGGCTTCAAACTGCCGACCCTCTACACGAATCGTGTTAGTTGGAAGTTCAAGATAATTGATTATCCATAAGTACTTCATGGATGTTTTTTACCCGAAAACTAAGAACTTTTTAGAGTACTTTTTCTTTTATGCCGGGAATAAAGTACCGAACTAGTGACAACTGATTATTTGGATCCTCCTTGAATAATATATTTCTTTGATCAACTACTAACTACCGTTTGTGTGAATAAAAAATACAATTCGAGTCAAACCTACTGCAACTTCCGAGCATGCAAAGGTGGAAAATATAATGTCCTCAGAATTCAAAATTTCTGGCTTTCAGATACTCATCAAGTAAAATATAAATTAAAGTAAAATATAATAAAATATAGTTTTTTTTTTAGAAATAACACAAAATATAAACAAGTACTATAGTAAAAAAGATAAATTAACATATATTATTATGATGACTAATACTGTCCACACTAAGGGATCCGTAAAAACAGTTTCCCTGTTTTGTGGACCAGCAAATTGAAAATAATGAACCAAATTATTAGCCAGCATCAAAGGCATCAGTTAGCCAGTCCCCATGAGATCACAGAAGTTATGTAACGTCCAGCAAGTATTTTTTTGGTGAGTAACTATGTAGGTACTAGGCCTCGTGATGTATTTCCTGTGTTCGACATGTTAAGCCAGAAAAAATCCGTTATAATGTATACGGGTCTCCCGTACAAATATATTATTATTTATATGATTTGGTATCGAAATATTTTTTTTGTTTTGTTTTGAAGGAGACATTTGTTTTGAAAGAATGCCATATGATCCTCTCATTTGTTTTTATGAATAAATACAAATTAATAGGAAATATTTTATTCAGTATTCGGGTAGAATTACGGAACTCTAAACAACCAAGAAACAGGTACCTGAAAGTTAAGACTTTTTGCAGATGAGAGCTAGATACGGGAAAACAGTTTAATAATAAAGTCATTTTCCGATCATATGAAAAATCAGACAGCAGACTTTTTGAGTTGAAATTTAAATAAATTCATAAAACTTTTTATTAGATAACAAAACTCCAAATAAAAAGCTTAATGAGAAAATTGCATGCTCTGAAAGTTTGTTGTGTCCTTACATACCTAGCTTATCTTTCGCGAATTTCTTTAATTTTCATTCGCAAAAAATAAAGTTCTGACGAAAGTAAATTAGTTATTATTCCTTCCCATACAGCTATCAACACTTTCCTAATAAGGGTAGGGGATATAAATAATGATATTAGTTTGAAATTTCAAACGAGCGATAAAAGTTTGGAAATCAAATAGAAATAAATAAATAAACGAAGTGTTTTCTTGCCAGATAAGATAAGAAACTAGGTATAAACTCAACAGAAATGCAGGGGGCGAATGTTAGAACTTTACTTAAGGCCCATACAGTAATAACTAATCTTATAGAGAATCAATTAACAATTTAATCGCGACTTAAAAATCATTGACCTAAACGGCAACAGATTCCATTTGCGATCTCAGGTGTCTATGTCACCTTTAAGTAGAGTTCAGTCTTATTTGGATTTTACTGGATTGTCCAAAAAGATTTTCGGACACCTATAGATACTTCTGAAGACGATATCCAAGAACTCTATGCATTTTTCATATCCGAATCCAACGGAAATTCTGCACATGCTCTTTTTGTACGTAAGGAAAATTTCTTGTCATTAAAAATAAATTACCCAAAATACAATAAAAAAGAAGTTTGTTTGCTGACCTCACATGCATTTCGTTTTAGGTGTTGATAAGTATATCCTATTGAACATTTTAGGTATATCATATCCGTAATAAGATGTATACCACACTGAAGCATACCACACAACTCTGAAGATTAATATTGGGTAATCATAGAATTAAACCTTATTTCCGTATGACCTTACTCGTAGAAGAAGAAAGGTGGAAATGTGGAAACTATGAACTCTCTGAGTTTGATTTAGAAAACTCTTCGGTATAGATATCCATTGAAGGTTATGTAGTATACATGAGTGATTTTCTCTCAGTTATATTATTGTTCAGTATAATAGATATTATGTAGTCCGACAAATAACATAACAATTCCATGTACTAATATCTACTAAATATAAGGAAAATAACTATCACAGTAACGAATAATCCCCTCAATGATAGAACTCTACTAAAGAGCCAAACAATAATACCTCATCTTAGAGGAGAACTCCTCTAAAGTGAAAATTCAGATTCGAACTTTCGTATGATCCAAAGTTAGGAATTAATCATATTTAAAATTTTTGATTTTGCTCTACTTCCGGACGTAGGGAAGCTTTCTGAGTTTCATAATGAAAAGAGACAATTTTTAATCGCAAAGAGAGACAAATATTTACTCTTAAAATACGTTTTAGCCATTTAAGTAAAAAATTGTCTCGGTGTGTCTCCATGTGTCCGTATTTAATTTATTCTGTTCAACATAGCTCTTATATGTAAGTATAATTCTATATCTTACACCATCATTCGAAGAAAGGTAGTATGATGCAATTTCTAATTATAATTGTGAGAGTAGGTAGGTGTCCAGAGGATCTGAAATCAATTTCAGAGAAATTGGCTCAGTGACTTTTCTTAAACATGAGGCAACATATTTATTGGTCATATTTATTGGAAATGGCTGGTTTAGGTTCATACAAATAGCCTTTAATATACATGCGCGGATATAGGGGAGGGCCCGGGGGGCACGTGACCCCTACTTTTTTAAGCGGGCGGCGTTTCTCAAATTTTATTATACCTAATCACGTATTTTTTTTTAAAAAAAATCAAATGAATGGTGGTCTGCTTTGTCTTTTATCCCATTGTGAGGGGGGGGGGCACGGGCCCTTAATAATTTCTAATGCTAAAACTAAAAAGAAATACGTAAATAAAAAATCGTAAAAAAATCTGTCATCCGTCATGGAACTTTTTTTGTGGTAAACTCTACAACTTTTAACAAGTTAGGTATCGTACGTACCTCGATAAACATTGCATTAAAATGTTCTGCCCAGGACTCGAACCCCCGGTTTCTAGGTTACGAGTCCCTCCCCATTCAAATTTTCTATTAGGTATATTGTGCGATTGTGCCCCCCAAAGCAAGAAAGCTATATCCGCGCATGTTAATATAAGGCTAGCTCCTGAATCTTCAATTGATTTTCTTTCCCTTTTGGTATACCTAACTATGCATTCAAAAATAGTATTGATTAACAAAAACTATGTTTTGGAACTACTTTCTCACAATAAATATTTTTCAATATCTGTAGTTTTAAACCTCTTAACTGCAAACTCCCTTCCGTGTTATTTTAATATAAATAGCCGGATCTTGTTAGCGCGCTTGATTGTTGATTATGTGGCATTCTAGTGATATGAAAACCATATTTTGAGAAAGATGAGTTATTGACACATTTTGAAATACTGGACATGGAAAGTAATTAAGATTACTAAGATGTGTGGAATCAAAATCATTGAATAGAAACATTTCCCTTCTTCACAAACAAGCATACTAATTATTTAGTCTTAACTGAAACTATCTGTGAAGTTAATGCCATTTCTGAAATTTATTTTCCATCGAAAAGTTTTATGTTAAGCAAAGTGATGGGTTCATTTTTAGCAAGAGAGAGCTGGTAAATTGTTGATGTGAACTATATTCAAAATTTGCTGATCTTGCACTCTCTTTTTGCCTCTTGTGGTTTGGGTCTTAATGGTAGGGTCATTAAGAAGTTCTATTGTATTTTTATGATAAACTTTTATACGTTTAATAAACTTTCATACACTTTAAGGTTTTTTATGCCATTGGTATAAATGTTTAATATCCTTGGCGGCTTTGTGAAAAAAATTTCTTTAAAAGATATGAGGGAGACATTGGAAATAAAATAGTGTCTTATCTATTTTTACGAGCTCACAAATGATTTGCCAGAGAATACAAGTTGTATGAAATTGAGGATTCAGGCATTTACATTTTATTTTAACTTCTAGGAGCCCTCGGGGTATATGGCCTTTCCAGGAAGGATGATGTTTCACTTATGTTACTCTGGGATATACTTATATATAAATGTATATATGGGATATACTTATATACAATGCATATACTTATAGATATTTATAAGTGAAAAAGTCGGATCTGTCGTTGTGGAGTTCACCTCTTACATTGAAACAAAAATTAACAAGGGAAAATAAAGCGGGAAGTCAACGATGGATAACATCAAATGTAGTTTAATATAATTTTAGTTTACGAATCTATGTGGAGACATGAGTAACTAAAAACGTCATTAACGATATCGATTCTAAAGTTATAAATAAATATACTAATACATTGTGTATGTCGAGCATTACATACGAAAACCATTTGGGGATATTTTTAATATGAAAAGTTATAAAAAATATATTATGTCGAACAAAAATTTGAATTTTACGAGAAGATCATAAATTTGAAAAGTTATGTTATCAAGTTTATAACTTGATAATATTTTAAAATAACTTTAACTCAAGCAGGAGCGGTTCAATATTAGAATTATATAGCCTCTTTTTTGGTCATTCGAGACGGGGTTTTACCTTCTATCCGCTAGAAAATTACTAATAAGCTACCCTTATTGATCGCACACAGGGTTGGGCCCGGAATAGTCAGCGAGGGTGCGAACCTACGCGGTCACCAACTTAGTAAAAGTTGGTTGTAGACAGAAATGTCTAGTTGCACCGACAATGAACAATGAGTAGCAGAATTTAGATTTTATCAACTTAGTGTATCAAGCTACTGTATCAAGTTCGAACAAAATCAGTAACATGAAAGCTTTAAAAATGAATTCATATCTAGACCCGTCTCACATTTCAAAGAAAGATTCATCCCGTGTTGATCTTCCTGTGATGTCTCTAATAGTTATAGCTAAACACATTACGCACAGAATGATGAAGACATCACTATAATGACACTGTGTGACAAGGCGGTAGCAATGATACATTAATCGTCATACGAAACCATTACTCTGTGTTCATCTGAGGATTCATCATTTTGAACATACAGGATCATACGCTGAATACATATTTAACCAGATCTTCTTTTCCCTTAATGGGGAGACTTTCAACTGCTGCAAAATCCCGGAAATAATTTCGGGAAAAGTGCAGGAAAATTTTGAGATAATCATTTTGGAAAAAGCTATTTTCATTGAGATACAGAGGCTGGCTGGTCTTCCAGGAATCAAGTCTTTTAAAATATCAAATATCAATATGGAAGGAGCATGTATGGTTTTTTTTTTTTTTTTTTTTTTTTTTTTTTTTTTTTTTTTTTTGTGGAATAACCCAACACTGGGTGTGATCAATGAGAGATGAGGGTAGCTGATTTGTAAATTTTTTTAGAGAAATAGAACTCAATTACTTAAGAGACAATAATTAGTTTCAAAATGAAAAACACATATGTTTTGCATGCCAAATCACGCAAATAAAGCTACAATGGCAAATATACCTATCGGATTTTTTATACCTCTAAAAAAAAGATGTTAAGTTAATACATAAGTAATAAGAAAAGATGGACTGGAAAAATGGCAAAGATATGGACTACAGATGGACCATATGCGTATGAAATTGGTGTCACAGAGAATAAATGATCAGCAGTCATAAGCTAATTAGTTCGAAAATACGGGAGAAGAAATACCTAGATAAAAATTAGTGTAAGCATGAAAACCATACATATTCTGTTGCAAGGGGACAGTTCAAAATCAACTTGGAAGATCCTGTACTAATGAGTTAATTTGAAACTATCTAAAGTAAGAAATGAAAGAATAATTTGAACACTGTAAGTCACTTCTAATGAAGATCTAAATATAATGTATACAACAACACACAGCAAATAAGAAAATGCCGCTGA
The DNA here is from genome assembly GCA_012654025.1 of Pachypsylla venusta. Taxonomy (NCBI): domain Eukaryota; kingdom Metazoa; phylum Arthropoda; class Insecta; order Hemiptera; family Aphalaridae; genus Pachypsylla; species Pachypsylla venusta. Next base: position 27,247,763 of record CM022874.1, read on the forward strand.
CCGCACATGAACAAAAGAAATTTAATGAAAAGAAGAAGAAGAAGACATTTTACAAAACAATAAAAATGTCATGTAAGATAAAGAAGATGTTGATGATGTTGCAGATGTAACCTCACTCGCGGTGTAAATACATCATCTTCGTAAACCACTAAAGACTTCGCCGTGGGTCTAGCCAATGTTTTGGTATATGAGCACAATTATTTCATTATTATTATTTTGTCATCATTCATTTCTAGTAGAAAAATGAAATAAAGTTCAACATTGTTCTTTCAACTTTATGTTGGAAATATGTTCTACAAACTGTAATAGATTCATTCGAGGTGACATTTTGATTTGATCGTGGGAGTTTTTTTGAAACAAAAATCAAATAAATAAAACGTTTCACAAAATAATCTCATTCATACTCGTATTAATAACTTAAATGAATCCCGGCCCCGGGAAGTTTACTAATGTTTGTTGTTCTGATGTCTGCGGTATTTTATATTTACTGAAATTAACAATAAAATTTTAACATGACTTATCTTTCTTTTTTGTCATGTAAACCCTTGTTTATTTTTAAAACGGTTTTGATCAAATTTATAAAGGAGATAGTCTGAACCCTATGGAAGGGCTATACGTATCAAAGCATAGCCAATTGGCCATAGGACATGCCTCAGTCGCACGAGGCCACTAAAACCTATTTTTTATTTACCGGAAATGTATCCACCACATAAAATATTATTTATGAACAAAAAGTTTACATTGATTATAAATAAAAAATGTCTGTCAAATATGTAGTTAGAGATATGATGCCTCTGTTTTGTTTAATGCTCGCATTTTTACTCCGCACAAAATAGATTTTATGAGTTACAATATTTTATGTCTTCGTAGTTTATGTTTTCAGTTTTTTGATACCACTCTATTTCATATTTTGAGTTTTATAAGTTCTATAAAAGGGAATATTTTTGTATGTCACCTAGTTTCATTTCTAAAATTGGAACAAAGAGTTTGCAAAAAAAATGCAATTTCCTTCACAACGAGTTTTTTTAGAAGTCAGAATTATTTCTATTTAGTTGATGCCATTATAATAGCCAACCACCACACCGAGAAAAATTAAGTGGCAACAAAAGATCCAGACAACAGATATCATTATTGAGCAACCAAATTAAACTTCAGAATAATTATAGTAACGATATTATATATATGATTTTCTACAGGTTCTCCTCTCTTAGTGATTGCAATTTACATCTTCATACATATTTAGAATTTACACAAACAAATTTCATATATTTGTCCATCAAAATTCGAATCAATTAAATTGACGGAAATGTTAAAGCAGTTTCAATGATTCGAACATGTCAGGCGTAGAATGAAGTATCAAGGACTATTTTTGAAAGAATATGTATAATTGACGTAGATAAATTAGAGAGGAAGACTGAAAAATTGATAATAAGAGGCAGGATATGAGAGTGAGGACAGCAGAAATGTGGAACGAGATATGGAAAAACAAGAGGAATAGGAATATACTAAGAAAAGAAGTAGACTAAAAGACCAATCGACATTAAATATGAATCATGTATAATAAATATTATCAAATAAGTATCAATAATCTTTAAGAGGAAAAGACATTTCACACTGAAGAATGTCAATATAATGAATATTAGTTTAGGTATCCAAATTTATTGGCAGGCTTCTGCAACATAATTACACAAACGTGACAATTGACAACATAATTAGTAATCCGATGCAATAAATGTACATAGGTACCTAATATACTAGTGGATCAATATGATCAGGTGTTCACGTTAGTGTTGTAGTCATTAATAGAAAAAAAATATTTTAATCAAATTAAAAAAAAAAATG
>CM022874.1:27273865-27285511 GCA_012654025.1 Pachypsylla venusta
GGGGGGGGTTAATTTCTAGACTCCGTAACAAACATACCTTATCATTAGGTACGTGTCATCATCATTTTGCATGTTACAAAGATAATTATATAATGAAACTCTAAACTAGTCGCTGAGTAATGTTAAGATTCTAATTAAAAATAGTTGCAAAGGTCCTCAGAAGGAAATTTAGATTATTGTACAATATCGTATTCAATGATATCTGAACCTCTCACCCCTATTTTCAAAAATCATTATAGATTTTTGTGGAGGATAATAATAATTGACGAGAGCTCCAAGCAAATGAATCAAGATGGTAGAATTATAATGAATTATAACTGCCACTAACACAAGCAGAGCCATTTTTATCAATGGGCACGGTGAGCTATGGCCAGGGATGCAAATTCCCAGGAGCGTAAATGTTCCGCATATATTATATTCGCTATGTTTTAAAATATTTATATTTTCGCGGAGCAATATTCTTTCATTGCTTCGGGCTTTTTGAACTTCGAGCTCTATTGTTGATTTTTGTAACTAAGAGAATCGACATTGACTAGTAAGAATGGAAAAAATATTTTTCAAGTTGCCGCCCGTCTAAAAACATGTCTCTCATTGGGATCGAACTCCTTTAATCAATAAATGTTAATGACAGCATTCCCCAAATTGTAATGGACGGCGGCAAATTATTTGAAATTTTTGAATTTCAATTCGAAATTTTTATCTGTGGTAGTAAGATGTGCGCTAACTGCCATAACCGTAGCGGTGGGTGGGGGGTTATATCTAAAATATTTTAGGGCTACCAGTTTTATCTAATTGTCGAGGTGAGGAAGCTCACCTCGGATCTCATAGGTGAGGAAGATTACCATTTTACCTCTTATCATGATACAACTCAAAATAAGCGAATGTGGAGAACAGAAGGATTCGTATAAAGGCCAGTACACAAAAATATTGTTTAAATAAAAACTTCAGGAGGTTATAACCCCCCCCCCCGTTATGCTATTTTGATAACTAAACATTTTACGAAAAAAGGCGGCCAAGGGCGCCCTTGTCGGAGTTAAAATGGCCTGAACACAAGAAAATCAGTCACAAAACATTGATATTAATGAGGTGAACAGTTTCTTTTTTGATATTTTTTCAAATCGGTTGAACTCTCAATGTAAGATATATCTTGTAATGCTGCTGTGATTACATCCGAAAACGTCATATAAAAATACGGAAATATAATTTACAATACAAAAATATTATAAATGAACAAGTTGAGTAGATCCTGAAGCAGTAAAATAGAAGCACAGGTCGAAAAATAACTCATTAAAAATGAGTTGATTGCTTATTTAAAATATTGAATATACTTCTGCCAATTCATTAAGATTTTATGAAGACTAACTATTTGAAATTGTATTTTCAAAGTTTAATCATGAAGAAGAACAACAACCGGATGCCGCCATACGTATGCGATGCCTAATTGATTACACGCTACTGTAAACCAATGAAGAATAAATTAGACCAAAGAGGCATCATTTCGTTTAGAAAATGGAAAATGCACATTAAGGAAAATGCACATTAAGCTTAAAATACTACAGCGTGCTCGCCACAACGCCAAATGTTCGTATTATGGAAGGGATATGCCAACTATTTTAACTTTCTATATAAAATACCTAGTCAAATTATTCTCCAGAAATATTATATAAAGTAAAATTAACTGTTCATAGTGTTCATGTAAGACAGATAAAATCAAATGATTGGTACATGAAAGTAAATAAAATCAACATCGGTTACATCGAACAAAACAATATACATTTTATTCAAAATGCATGATCGGCATAAGATGCTAATTTTAATCATTTTATTAGTTTTTGGTGTAAAAACGCATATAGACTAACACAAACTTACAAAAATAATTCTTGTAGAGAAGGAGAAAATATCATTATGGTTGCTACTGTAAAAGTAGGCAGCAGTAAAGTAGTTTGTTGAATCACCCTATCAATAAAAGAAGTAAAATATATAATGAATGAATTGAAGAACTCTTCTTTATTGTTATGATTATGAGATACTCGATTTTCGATGATCGAGTTAGTATGAATGAAATATCTATAAACAAAACTATATGATATTCATTTGTCACAGAATCCTCAATGAAATTAAGATCAATAAACTATACACAGGAGAGATGAATGAAGCAAATAAAACTAACAGAACTGTGAAACATTTTCATAGAAGACGACACAACAAGATATAAGAATTGTTTTCATGTATTTAGTAAAACAATTATGAGGTAATATGTAATCTATCATTGGAGAAAAATATATGAAAACCCCTATACAATAAACAATGTTCATGCTTATCAGGTGACATATGTCCAAAACTAGAGGAAAATGTCTACAAAAGCCATAATAAGTATCCTCTTCTATGGCCTCACGATGTTGGTATAGTTTGTTGAATTTACCAACACCAACCAGAGGTTTTCAACTATCATTCATCTCTCATTTTGCTGCCAGACTGGGGGAGCAGAGATTGAACAAAACGACGGGGAAATTAAACCCGTGATAACTTTGTGAATCTTCATATATCAAGAGATGCTGGATCGGTAACGCTTGGTAATGCTATTGTTATTAAAAAAAACATCTCAAACAGATTCCCTGATCACAGAACTTTTGGAGCATGGACATGAGCTCGGCTAAGTAGCATAGGAATAATGACAGATGGTATATGGGGTTTTTATTATTAGGCTAATTAAGGAGCATATCTAGTTTGCTATTTGATTTCATAAGAATTTCGAGGGAAATGTCTTTATAGAAATGGAAATAAAGGAAAACAATGAAGACCAGATAAGACATCAGAAAATGTATTTAAAAATGAACACAGAAAACTAAAATGTCGAATTTACTTACATTGTAAAAGTCGTGGCATTAGGAGAACGCTAAGAGACCTTTCCAAAATAATATTTTTAAATAGCAAAAAAAATTGATCAAGAAATGCATACATAGATTTTAATATGAACACTGTATGCGCATTGCAAATTCAGAGTATTCTAATAAATATAAGATACAATTATTACATTGTCTAATAATATCTTTATGGATTATAGTCCACACATTCATTCAGTAACTCAAAGCATTCAATTCATTCTCATCTGTAGATTGGATCTGCTTCGGTCAGTAGACACACATGTCATCAGAACTTGAACCAGCACTCATCGCCAAATAGTAAAGGCTAAACCTTTCCGCTATAATCTAATGAATGATTTGATAAAAAAAAAAAAAAAAAATGTGCTCGATTCCTAGGGTCCAAAAAATTAAGTATAAGATATCAATTTCATAATCGTTTCTGATGATAGCTATATGTATGAGACCGCAGCTCTAAATTGGATGTTACTCTTTAGTGTTGAAAGAAACATGCCAAACACTATAATATAATTGCATCAATTACACAATCATAAATCAAAATCATATTGTACAAGACATAATGATAGTGCCATCAATTTATGTCTCTGCTCAGATTGGCACAGCCTGTAAACATATCAAACTCAATTAAATTTTTTTTTTCAATATTAAAATTATAGTAAAAGCCAGAGTCTATGGCACGTTAAATACACCAGTTCCCGGTGGATCACTGAAGTTAAGTAACGTTCAGCAAGGTTGTACCATGTGGGTGTCCACGTGGGTTCGCTCCCTCGTGATGCTGACTATTTTTCCGGCCCAACCCAGGCTGGGTGAGTTCAATGTGGTTAGCTGGTTTGCAAGTTTCCAGCGAATGGAGGGTTTAAACCCCCGTCTCGAATGACCAATAGATGTTAAAGAGACGTTAAGCAAAAAAAAAATATTGGATCGGAAAGAATTGGCCCTTCAGATGAAGGTTCATTATTAAAAATAATTAACCAAAATTGACTTAAATCCACAGCAATATACCAGTCGCAAAATATATTTCAGACATTAAGGAACAAATTGGTTCTATGTCAGACTGAAGTAAATTTCTTTTGCTCGAGATACCTAAATTAGACAGAACGGAAAACGTCTGCTTTCCAGACGTTTTTTCTTTTGTTGCATAATTTCTTAAAATCTTCAGTAAACTGATTTAAAATAGCAAAGTTTTTTGCTATTTTAAATCAGTCAGTTGTAGGGGCTATACGATAAGAAACTAAAATATTATGTGAATGGAATTAACTCTTAGATAGTTGATAGTTAAATACTGAAACGGAAATATGCATATTGTACAAGACATAATGATAGTAATAATTATATCTACTAATTTAACACGGTTAAAATCGAGCATGAATAAAATTTTACATTATCTCCGAGAGACGTCACAAACTTAATACACCTGTCTCACCGTCTCAAGAAGAAAGCTCAGAAGAGGAAAACTGTGATTTGTTAATATTAAATTAAGTATTTATTTTATTTTGGTTTCCTCTTTTGTATTTAATAAGCTTTCGGTGAGATAGATGGATATAATGAAATGAGCAAGCGTACATCCTGAAACCTCTTTTTGAAATTAAAAAGAACAAGTGTCCTGATATATTGCTGTTCTTGGCCTAAAGTAGTTATGTATTATTATAGTACAGGGTGTACGAGTACAAGATAGAAATAGCTATGCATTTAGTGGGTTCATCCAGAACAGATTTTACTGCATTCTGCATCATCTACTAATATCGACAGAACCATCTTGGTCGCTTAAAATTTGGAATGAGAAGTGAAAAAAGTTCATGAATGAGTTCGGTGTGATAAAAAGAAGTCAGACGACATTAAAATAATGCAGACTTTAAAGATACCAATTTTAAACTAAGTTTTTTTTTTTTTTAGTTACTGTTTTTTTTTTTAGTTTGCAATTAGTTACTGTAACACTGTTGGCTTCAAATATTAACATCCATAAAAATTCTTATTTCTTGGAATGTTAGATAGTAAACTGTAAAAAATCTCTTTAAAATAAGCACAAGTTTGCCAACCCGTGTTTTTCTAGGTGAATAAAATAGTGCACATTCCGATGTACTCGTCGTGTTTAATTGATTATTTAACCACACAGTATATATTGATAGCACAATTATTATTAATTTGATTTAATTCAACCTGTGTGTGACAAAAGAGAAGACAAACTCGACAAAGACAAATTAGTATATNATAGTAAACTGTAAAAAATCTCTTTAAATAAGCACAAGTTTGCCAACCCGTGTTTTTCTAGGTGAATAAAATAGTGCACATTCCGATGTACTCGTCGTGTTTAATTGATTATTTAACCACACAGTATATATTGATAGCACAATTATTATTAATTTGATTTAATTCAACCTGTGTGTGACAAAAGAGAAGACAAACTCGACAAAGACAAATTAGTATATTTGCTTCTTCTTTTTTACGTGAAAAACATTTTTTGAACTAATTTAAATGTTTACATCCTTTGTCCAATACATTATAAGACATCCAACTTGGTGTTCTCTCAATGCTTGCCTGATTCTATTAAATTATAAAATGGTTGTGACCACTCTTTGGTTGTGGGGACAATTATTATCCATTGTTAACTAATAATGGTAATTACCATCGATATTCCGATTGGATGATGCGCTGCACTGAGCTGGGCTGGCTCTGCTGGTTTAGGTAATAAATAATTATTTGAATTTAAAACATTATCACACAGTGAGTTGTTCATTTCACAACAACACAAACTCTGAAATGGAATATATATCATTCATAACTCACCGAGCGAAGTGAGTGCTAGTTTTAACTCATTGATTTTTCATTATTATTTAACAAATTTATATTAGACATCCTATTGGTAACTTTAGAAAACACTACCGTTATTTATGACGAGGATTCACTTACTCAGTAAGTAAGTGAATCCTCGTCATAAATAAACTCAGTAAATAAGTGAATCCTCGTCATAAATAACGGTAGTGTTTTTTTTTCATTGATTTTTATTTAAAAGTCTGTTTGTCTGTTCGTTCTGCGATAATTCTCGAACACCCTATTCAATTTTGATGAGACTTAGTATGAACATTAATTGCGTTCACTAGTAGAAAAGAAGAATTATCTGATTACTTTGGGACCTTTTGCGTCACCCGGGCCCTTTATTTAAGCGATGTCTGCAGTTTACAGAACTACTGGTATTTATGTTTGATTCATTCAAATCATGATCCGAATTAAAGAGGGTTCAAAAAGTAGGGAGGGTAAGTTTGGTTCAGGTACACAGAACGATAAAATTTATCAACATCGGTTTCAATGTGAAATTAAAAAGAAAGGACACCTAAATTGAGTTCTCTTTTTGTTTGTTTAGAGATGTTTGGTATAACAGCAAGTTTCTAGAGCTAATATAATAAAATCATTAGGAACTGCTTGAAAGATTTTCTTTTCAGAACGGAAAATATATTCAAGAATTTCTTTATTGATATACCACGGAGAGGCAAAGGATTTTTGTTCTCATTTTTTCTCCTTTCCCATTTTTGTTTTCTTAATTTCCTTCTTGTTTTTTAGTTATTTTAAAATTCTCTCTGAATATTCAGACTGGTCAATTTTCTTTCTTAAGAAAATAGTTGGACCGTTTTGTTTACTCTTACAATTTGCTTTCCATTTGCATTTTGTGCTTTTTGAAATTTTAATAGAAAGCATTTAATAGAAGGTGGAATGATGACCTGTGATGATAATGATGATGTTTCTTTGTGATATTTTGCAGTCTTCTTCAGAATCTCATGAGAGAAGAAAATTCTTACAAAACATTTCAAATTATTAGTGGGGTGTTTGAAAATACGGTTTTGTACAAAACTATATTTTGGAAGCATATAGGCAATAGAATTACTGCTGTCTTTGTTGGATGATTACATTATCGGCAATGCTCATTGATTAACACCATTATGCAATAATACATAGCAATATTGAACTCGGTGTTTTTTAGATATGTACGTATATGAGACTGCAAAGAGTTTGAATTATTGAGAACAATTATCAAGGAATTTAAACTGGCGGATGCCGGATATGTTTGTTAAGAATGAACCAAGTGGAAGGCTGCTGGATGAGGGAGTTGGTGGATGGAGTTATTGAGAGGATTTTTATGACATCAAGATCGTCGGTAGAAAGTAGAATTCACAGTTTTATACCAACCTAGGGAAGTCATTAAATCCAGAGCAGGTTGTCACAATACTTTCAGAGAGAAAAAAAAAATAATTTTGAGTTTCTGTAAAATGTAACTTTTCAGACATTAAGAGAAGGTATGAATAAGAAGTTCTGTGTGAGTAATTTATACAAATGTATCTGCGAAGAGTATGAATAAATTCGGCAATAATGAATTCAGAATGAATATATTCAAGCAAAACATATACAGTGCGATATATCTTTACCCAAACACAAAAGGAATAAAGGTGTGTAAATCAATGCCGTCTTATATAATATTTACATACGGGCGAGTTCATTAAAACTGCTATAGGTTAGGGAGAAAGGACTCAGGGGGCAGCTAAGAAAACTGGAGATACGAGTCAAAAGAGAGGGAAAGGGTTGATAAAGTTTGGAAAATGAATTTAGAAATATATTGGGAGGAAGGGGAAGGAGGTTTTTTGGACGCTTTGAGAATAGTCACATCCTTCTTATTTGAATGTAGGGTGCAACAAACGGAAACCAACTATTCAAAAAACACCAAGATTCTTCATTCATATATGATTCGACATTTAGTAATTGTAAATTAGTTTTCCAGGTATATTTTTCTTATTACCAACCAGTTTCGTCTTTACCGGTTCATGTCATTTTCATTTTTTTTAAGAAAACTTAACTCACCCACTAGTTAAGTTCTAATATTGGAGCACAATCATTGCCCAATATTATATGTCAAATTTGGTATACTTTTCCATTAAAATGATTTATAAAGACCACCAAAAATAAATATGGAGTTTTATTTTGTAGAGGTACCAAAAAAGGTACTCCCCAAGGCTTCCCCCAAAAACTTTCTTTAATATTACAAATATAGTAAATTGCAACACTAGCTTTTTTATTTTTTGTTTCGACATTAAATTCCAGGCTTTTAGAAATCAAGTTTTTCCTCATACGATAAGATTCAGAGAAATATATCAAATCGGGGGGGATGATAATTACAATACAACCTTGGATTGTGATGATTAAAGTAATCTTTATAAATTTGGCCTTTTCGGCCCATTTTACACCCTGAATAGGTTCACATGAATATCGATTAAGAACTAAGACATGCACACGTACATTACTCTAATTAATGGCATTTTCAAAAACATATCCTCTTTCCAACACCCCCACCTCTGGCATTTTCATATTCTTAGCTCGGCCACTAGTGACGTCATAAGCTTCTTCTTAAATATCCCTCAAACCCTTATATTGAAGCTCCTTTTGCCTCCCTAGTTTCTTATGTCGTATTTCATTTGAATTTCAATTTTACATATTACCCTTTCAGTTTTTACTAACCCTTCCGCCATCGTCCGGTCCTCCAACCCCCGTCCTAATCCTTATCTCCCTTCTCTTTCTATTTCTAATTCCTTACGTACTAATTTCTTATTTCATTTGCCTCACATATTATCTCTTGCATCTCCTATGTATATTTATTATAACCTCAAGAAAGTTTCCTTGCCTGGGAGTATTTTCTAAACAGAACCCAGACCTAATTTATTCCTTCTATTGATTTGACGTATTCGTAATAAATTACTTCTTCGCCACCTCCCAAAATACGAATAGAATGTTCATTTATTATATTTCAAAGACAAAACAGAATGGGATATGTTTAAAATCTTATCTGTTGGTTCCTTGGCTTTATTGAATCTTCCTGCTACTCGTCATAAAGACTGGATATTTGATCTGAACGCGATAGCTTGGATAAATAAACAGAAACTAATCCATGAATGTGGGTTAAACATATTGTTTCTTGAAGATGGATGGTTCCAGAATGTCTAACGAAATAAAGAGAGAAATATATTGTTCAGATAAATATATCGACCTTAATAGAATGTCTAATTTTATTAATGCAAAGATTCCAACTCTCTAAGCATACATTGAAAGGGAACAAAAGTAGTGTGTTTCAACAAGAAAATGCTCATGATTTGTATACATAAGTATAATTTTTTTCGGGAGATAGAAGTCAATTGGCATGAGAATTTTTAAGTCCTTTTTTTCCTTATTATACAATGTGAATTGCAAACATTTTTGTTATCCAGATGAAAAACCTATTATATTTTTTTAACATAAATATTCAGTTCTCAGATCAGCAAATAGAAAAATATGACAAGTGAATATGAAAGAATATCTATCAAATCCTTGACCTCGTCAAGAAATTGGGGTCTTCATGTATACTGGACAGATTGTGCCATTCCTTAATCTCATCCAGGCAGGATCTTCGTGGTCAGCCTCTTCTTATTTTCTTGGACCCATTACGATTCTCCTAAATTTTTCGACAAGGAACTAATACTTGACCCGCGCATGACCTGTCCTACCCGATTCTGTTGAAAAAATTGTTTCAAAGTTATTATTATTTTATAGTACTCTCACCGAGTAGATTTCAAGAAAAATATCACATGATCTTGGATTGGTAAAATGTATCTGTGCTCCCATGTATGACTCGACAGTCCGAACTTGTTCTTTTTTTTCGCTATTTCTCTCAAATCTATTCAGACAATAGGTATTATCATAGCTGAAACATTGAGTTCGGGTGAATCAGTTTATAAGGTGTCCACAAAATAATTTCAAATGAAACGGTGTCTGTTAAAATGTACATTACTTCTGAAAATCCTCTTTGAAGTAGTTGTGAGCTCAAATTTGTGGATATGACTCATTTCCTCATTGTACTCTTCCATATTATTTACCGAAAAAAGTGAAGGTCTACAAAATTATTTCAAATTCATTGGCGTCGTTGGTCTGTTTATACCACGATAACTCTCGAACGCCTGGTTCGACTTTGATTAAGCATTTACTGGGTTCATATTGGGTTTGGGCCTTACTGGACCAACCAAAGCCTCATGGTGGCCATTTTAAGTCTGTGAGATCTATAGTTTACAGAACTACTTGTACTTGGATATGACATAAATATAGCCTTTTTGATCATTTTGCAAAAAACCCATTTTACTCTAACTTATTCTGCCGACAAACGTGCGTTACAAACTCTAACTTCCATCATTCACTGCATTGGTAGTTAGTACCTCATAAATAGTAAATAAATTATAACATAACGTAATTGATAAAAACCAAAGGAAATTGAGTTGAAATTTTTTTCACACATGAACTAATGTCTAGGAAATCACATTTTATAATTGTATCATTCAATTTGTAGACAAGTGGTTTGTGTGCACCGCAAATGTCATCATATACGAGGTTAGAGATTAATTTTGTCATTGATCTCATCAATAAGGTGGTTTCTAATGGCTTTTATTTTCATAGCCGTTCATCACTCTCGTTGTGAAAGTTTAAATATCTTCCTGGATTATTTTTGTTTCGTAACCAAATCGGCGATTACATCTTGACAAATTCGAATTAATACGAACAGGGAAAAAACCGTCAATGGATTTTTTGAAGTTATACTTCTTTGAAAAAATGATGAGAGTGAACTTTTAAGATGCGCGCGCAACTGTAACAAAAATTTATCACCGCATCAGTGTAACACAAAATTAACACATATGAAGTTACCAACTATGAAACAGTGGCAAGGCCCCTGTTTCATAGTTGGTAGGTTCTGATTTCACTCCCGGGTGGGATAGTATGTTTTTTTGAAATATTATTAAATTTATTTTTAAAATATTTGAGGTATAACTTCTCACGCGCATTCATAAGAACGCGTACCCATTTTTTTTATACAAAAAACAAACAATATTGTACTCGCTGAAACTAACGTAACAGAGCATAAAATATCAACACCAAATTTCCTGCCCTAAACTTAATGGGTTCCTTCACTCATCACATTCTGATTTCTAGTTTTAGTATATCGCTTTGTCGAGTATCTTGAAGACGATACTATTTCTCTGTAGTTCTGAGCACTAAGATTTTCTCCAACAAGGGTTTAACATAGAATTTCTATATTTTTGGAACACATTGTGTCTATATGTATATCTAATACTCCTACAAGAATCTCCTCTATTCTATCAATGAATTCGTTCCGGCAGCCACACTTAAATCGACTTTACACACCAGCTACAAATAGACATAACAAATGTATGAGAAGAACAGGTACATACTATTAGATCTATAGCAACACAGGTTCGTCTCAAAACATTGGTTCTGATTCTGTACATGTCTCAAATAGAATCTCTACTTACAGGGTCTAAGAACAATATAAACTCTATATTGACAAATTAAAAAATATTTTATGTCGAATGTTCAAAAATTTGTAAGTATAGGAATTGCACACCGGGATGATTGAAATCCATATTTTTTTGAAAATTCTCCTCCACCTCACTCGCATAGCGATGAGTGTCTAACTGAGAACCAGATTTGAATGTGCCCTTGAGATTTTTGCCCGATGATTAGCAAAGCATAAACTTCTTTGCATAGAAACCTTTTTTAATAAAATTAAAGATGTACCTATTTTTCGAAAAATTAGCGCTAATGACATATCTTTGACCATAGCGATTTAGCTAACTAGAAAAATTAGTGAATACAGAATAGAGAGCATTGTAGTGGTGATTGTGCTTACAGAAGAGAACAATGAATAGATAGACAATCTCAAGTCTATTATATCCCCCCAAAAAAC
>CM022874.1:27290177-27317423 GCA_012654025.1 Pachypsylla venusta
GGAGCCATGTGACCATGTCACTGATCAACTTTATTGTTTTTTACCAAACAATAAAGTTATCACGCAATGGTTACTGATCAGTCAGTTGCTTTCTGTCATAAATAAAGTTGTCACGCAATGGTCACTGATCAGTCAGTTGTTTTCTGTCATTAAATAAGGTTGTCACCCAATGGTCACTGATCAGTCAGTTGTTTTCTATCACAAAATAAAGTTCAGGACAGTGCTAACGGTTCCTTTAATTCCGTATTGTTCATTGAGATTATTTGCCACAAAGAAATAATATTACAGAATGTTTGTAATTTTTGAATTCAAAAAATAAATGAAAACCTTTACTTTTCGGTCAAAGGGTAGTGTTAATTATCTCTGAAAGGTTTAAATTACAATTAAAATGTATGAATTGCATGTTCAGGAACTATCCTCATGATGTTTTGTGTTACAATTATTATTCTCTCTTACCTCAAAGTCTTATTATCGTACTTAAAAATACCTTTTGATAGCATTTTTGCCTTTGAAATGAAGTTTAAGTTTTATCAGCTATATTTTGACTCGTCTTCCCACAAACTTTACTGCCTATTTCTGTCTTTTGTAATTGTAATGTGCTTTGTACAAAAGTTAGAATTTTCAGAAGTTTGATACTCGGGAAAATTATTTGATCTTCATATCCGAGTATGCTATCATTCTATCGGGTAGTGATATTGATATAATAATATTGACGGGAGGCACAAAAAGAGTACATAATAGTGATGTGACAAATTTGTATTCTACAATCCCCTTAGGTAATTTAGAAAATCACAATATAGCGGTAAATATCGCCAGTTTTACATGAAACTCCCCGAAAGTGTCAAATCTGGTAACTATTGAATTATTAAATAACCAACATGATCCTCTGAGCAACCAACATCTAGCTCGAAGAAATTTAAGCACGAATTCCAAACGCAAGGCAACTCATGCTCTGAAATAGTCTTTAAATTGCTTTATTCATTGGAAGTGATCAATTTATTCGGCGTAATTTGGGTTCACCTGCATGATTCCGTAAGAAAACAATTATTAGGAATTCTTGTTAAAATGAATTGTTGCAATGATTAGGATACACCATTGAAGAAGATAATAGTGCCTTATCTGGTGGCATCATCAAGAGCTCCTTTAATCTTTTCAAATAAGGCGTTCCAAACAAAGCTCTGATAATGTAAAGGATTTGTATACAATCCACCTGTCTCTTAATGTTCATTGAGGTCCACAGAACTCTAGTTTAGGTTACTAAGCTAAATACCATCTGTTTTTTGGATGTCTATAATTTTTATCATATTTATATAATAATAATCTCCTTTGTACTCTGTCCCACCAAAATATCTTGAACCCAAAAATCTGATTTTCTTTATCAGGCTTGTATTTTCGTGTTACTATATCTTTGGGGGGAACACCGTACAACCCGTTGTTTCAACGAATACAGTCATTCCTAATAAATAAACACATGGATTCTTCTTGGTATATGAAAAAGAGCCACACTACTCAAGACAGGTACTAAATCTATTTATGGCGAACTCTTCAGAGGGTCGCAATCCTAAAATGAATAAATTATTTGCAGGTATTCTATTTTTTTAAACGTTTTGATGTATGTATAAATAATTATGGTCGACTCCAATGGTTTTTTATTGAAAACAAAAATATTGAAACAAGCAGAGAATAATATTAATTAGCGAAGTGTTGTGTCATAGTTAACAGGTGAAGTTTGATTAAAGTATTGAACAAGTAGAACTTGATGTTAAATGGAAAGGTGTATGATAGGCATAATTAAGCATCAATTAGCATTTGACTTGCCTCCTCAGAACAACATACCTACTCAAATATTTCAATTTGTAACCAACAGGAACAACTTCATATTAATAAACTTTGTTCATTAATAGATTTAGACGAGCATTTTAATGAAAATACTTAAATCAGATTGTAATGACTATAAAGACATTAATTTATTTTCATTGTATAAATAGATGTTACCCCCGATATACTTTGCAATGTCACTGCTACTCAAAAAAACTCTGCCAATATGACACATGGGTTTTTTATTTTACTAGCTAAAAAATCAACCCCATCTTCAAAAAATTGATAATTTTATGTTTCAAGGTTTGTAAAATTCGAAAAGTGTCCATAACGGAGTACGGCGAACAAACGGATTTTTTATTTCATTTTTGAGTTCTAAGTACCTTGAACTGAGAAATAGCTCTTTTAACACCAGAACCGATAAGAAATACTCGTCTAATTGAAAAATGTGAAAAAGTGATATACCAATGCTATAAAATTATAGAATTTTTAGCTATTTGTTTCAAACGAGCAATGGCCCATTGCTGATAGTATGGCAGTTAAGGAAATTGTCGGTCTCTTTTCCCTAGTTCGTTAACAAAAATTTTGGTAACAGTGTATGCATAATCATTCAAGAAGATGGCTCGATTACTTTCCCCAATTAAATATTACAAAGACGGAACACAGATACATCTATTAATTAATATAATGTTATGCTTGCAATTTTACAACTTGTTAAAAATCAATTCTGACCTATAGTGAGTCTATCGTTTATCTTAGATCTCCCCAGTCCCTAGACATCGAGGTAGCTACCAAAGACAATTATCAATTAATTGGCAGGAAAAAGTGTAGGGATTATATGGAAATACGATCGAAATTCTAAAACATTTGTCATGCTCAGTATTGGATCACTTATTATTTAGGAATGTTCAGATAGGGGGCTGAGGGAAAATTTCGACCCCCAATTTTTTTTTTTAATTTGTTTTGGTGCTTGGGCACCAAAACCAATCTGTTGACTCCCAATGTCTGATATCGGAAGTTTTTGTTTTTTCCTCACCCATTTATAGCAATTCTCGAAAAATGTTTATCTTTTTTATTTCTTCTTCAATATTTCAAAATTCAAAGTTCTATGAAACTTGTTTAGCTCGCAGAATTCTTTTCTTAGACATTTCACAATTTTTCGTGATCAATAATAAAATTAATATGTATTTACAATACTTCATAGCATTCTTGATTGCTACAATTTTAGTTTATAATATTCAATTATGAGCGCTTGGATTCGACCAATTTTCTAAAACGAATTTCAAGACGTACGTATTTTGGGGTCTTCATGAATTCACTGGAAAAGATTTTCAGTGATACCCGTATTCCGATCGTCCAAAGTAGACGTAAATTAATTTATTTGTGAGGTCTCTATGTTCACCCTGTAGCATTAGTCTGATTTGTATAACCCATTGTGTGAGCATCCCATTATGCGTTAATCCTATCAAATTGGTAATAGGATGCTATCATCTTTCACAAACGACAATAACAAAACAATAATATTTTTACTATAAACTATTTCTGAACATCTTGAACAAAAAGAAGGCCTATTGTTGCTAATAAATATATGGGCAACTTGGAAAAAATAATTCACAAATCAAGCGAGTCGGTAGACGCGCGCACATCAAGATAAGCAAAGCTACCGACTATATTAACACGAAGTTTGTAGGTATTCTATTATACCGTAAGAAACGTTTTCACAAAGATAGATCAATACATTATGGGCGGTCAGAATATACAGATTCCTATGTAAAAAGCCCATGTCAAAGTAGCTCACCATATCGAACCCTTTAATTCGATTATAATTAAATCGCTGGCCTCAGGTCCCCTAATGAGGATCCCATATCAATTTGACTGAAATTTGTTTTAGTCTTGTAGAGAAATAAAATAATGTAAAAAATATTAACCCATTTAGGAAAAAAACTGCATTCTTTTGGTCTGGAGAAAAGACGCAGATGTTTCTAGGGAAAAGCATCTTTACGGATAAATTAGATATTCTGACATTCCCATTGTTTCAATTTGTGATTTGAGTAGGTGTAAATCCTTACTTTGGATTGACCATGTTGATGCATTCATTGTTGCGTTATTTCACATTTCGCATAGTACGTTGCTATGTGCAATTACTTGCTTTAGATGCAGCATTCAATATTAAATTGCGTACAGTTTATGCATTTAAAATACCTACGTTACAATATCTTTGAATTAAGATCAAAGAACCCGGTGTAGCGATTAGGTCAAACAATAACCTAATTATTGAGTGCAAAAATGATATCATGCTGACTTGAAAGATGCTTGAAGCTCCTTTGGCAAAGGAAAAGTTCTGGAAAAGTTAATCTATGGCGACCATACAAACGCATGATATGATAATGATGTAAGATTATGACTGATTACAAACAGTTCAATGATATTTTTTAATGATACAAATAAAAATACATATTAATGTTATTTTTTTTTTTTNGTTTGTTTTTTTAATTCTATAATATTATTCATTAATGTTCTTTAAAATAAAAAAAATAGTTTGTTAAAAAAAAAAATGGGACACATTTGGAAAGCAATTTCAATTGGCTTTCGTAAAGTATACATTAATTACAAAAAATGGCGACGTTCGAGATTCGTAGCTAGCACGACAATAGTAATGTTAAAGCAGCATTCTTTCCTGTTCTCTTTTTATTCAAAGATGCTCTGTTGTGAAATCAATAAATAGTTTAGGCTAGCATTATAGTTGCGATTACAATTAATACGACTTCATTTGTCATTATTTTATTAATGACTCTCAAATTGAAATCAAAAATAGTAATTTCCTCTTTTGTGTGTGTGTTTCAGAATTCCAAACGACTATTATCTGTAATAACTAACCAGGGTAAGATATTTCTCTGTTATTATCAACCCGTTTTCTTCATGATTTGTTTTTTGGTGCAGAATTTTTTAACAACAAGAACCAGAGTCTACATTGAACAAAACGGTTCCAGACAGATACTATTATTTTATTTTTTTTTTGAGCAAGTTACAAATTTAAAATGTGGTTTAATATAATTTAAAAAGTCTTTTTAACGTTTTAGGGATGGGAGATTAATTAATTGACTTTAATTTTAATTTATTTTGAAAAAAAACTTTTTCTTCCGTATTTATTGAACTATTTGAATATATTGAACTGAAGCAGACATCTTTGTTTTGTTCGGAAGCCATAGTTGTACCAACATGAAAAAAGTAGCAAAAGTTACTAGGTTTGAATGCCTAGTGCAAGTTTGTTTATTTTATCAATATAAGCGTTAAGATGAATGCCTAGTGCAAGTTTGTTTATTTTATCAATATAAGCGTTAAGATGACCCCTCAAAGTTAGAAACGTTTTGATCGGCCATACCTCGATTAAACTTGTTCTTCTCATAAAGTCGTTCCATAAAAACTCTTGCACCATTCGGAAAAAACTAAAATAAATTAAATCGTAGTGATTTTTTTTTTTTTTTTTTTTTTTTTTTTNTTTTTCATGTTAACTAACCAGTTAAATAAACAAAAAGAAAAAAAAATCTCTGCATATTTAAAAAAAATCCGAATAAACATTTGATTTCTCCAAAGTTTCATCGATTTTCAAGCAATAAAATTGTGAATTAAACATTTAAAAGTGAGTTTTCTCGTATTTTCCACCATTTAATCGTGAAAATTAACCTTCTTATTTCAATTAATTCATATTTTAAGTTAGGTTAGTTGCTCAGAAAAAAATTAATAGTATCTGCCAGCTCCAAACAAAACACAAGCTTTGCATCACCAAGGAAATTCTATTATTATATACCTACCCAGATAACTTCTAAATTAAATTGGGATACTAGGTATGTCAAGTAAAATCAAGGTTAAAACCATACTATCAAATCAATAGTTTCTATTTTACATCTTCACTTGATGATGTTCTATATTTTAATAAATATTCTGAGCCGTATCTTGGTCGTAGGCCGTAAGTTACTCATCATCTAGCCAGCGTTTATGGCACGTTGAATACACCAGTTCTCGTTAGATCACTGAAGTTAAGCATCATCCAGCGATGTTGTAGCATGTGGGTGTCCACGTGGGTTTGCGCCCTCGTGATGCTGGCTATTTTTCCGGCCCAACCCAGGCTGAGTGAGGTCAATGTGGGTAGCTAGTTTGTAAGTTTCCAGCGAATGGAGGGTGAAACCCCCGTATTGAATGACCAATAGATGTTAAAGAGACGTTAAGCCAAATTAAAAAAAAAAAAAAATCATCACCAGGTATCAAAAAAATATATTTTTTTGATCAACTACCTACAAAGGTTTATTATTGAAAAAATGTATATTTATGTTTAACCTTAATACGTTCCGTATACAAATCAATAGTTTCTATTTTATTTGGGTTTTTATTCATATTTTGGTATCAAACTTTGTTTGTATTTTATCAAAAGCCGCTTTCCAAATGATTCATGCTCTCTATGCTTCAACAGATTCATATGTGTCACAAAGTCAATGTTGATGCTTATGTTTAGATAGACTGATAAAAAAATATGTATTATTTATTGACACTGATAAGGGCTTAGGATTTTATTACTTTCCCCTTTTGCATTCATATGACATTTGCTATATTACCAATATTTTGGATGATCCGTCTTGTCTCAAGATTATTTTTATATGTAGTTGTTTAGAATATAATATGTCTAGCTTTGACATAGATATTATGCTAGAATATAGATTATAGATAGAGGACAGCAACATATTATTATCTATCATACTTGTTTTTTATATGTACTTTATTGTAATTTTTACAATTATTTGAAAAGCAATTACCTCAATTTTTGACCAAAAATGATCTACGAAATGGCTTTAAAATGATCGACAATGAGGCTAGTCTGAAGACTAGCCGTATTTTCCCAAAATTGTAAAAAAAAAAAAAAAAGCGAACAGAAAAGTGAGTTATACGAGATGCAATAAGTACATTGAAATTAAGTTCGCGGGTCACGTCGCCAGATTGATGGGCCAAGGCATTTCTAGGATGGAGCCGAAGAGACACAATTTATTTTCAATAGTCGGTCTGATATTCACTTCAACCTACCAAAGGTGGTTTAATAACAATTATAGTAAAATAAGAATCATAGCGAAGTACGCATAAATTGGCGAGTTACGTATAATGTTAGCAGAATAAAAGAGTAAGCCTTGACGAGTTCTCATACTTTCTGATATTTATACTATTTTTCATTCAAAGGCAAGGAGTTATACAGAGGAAAAAGGAAACACGTAAATATTTTTGCAAATAAGAGAGTTGGGAAATGACCTTTTTACCTATTGATATAGTTTTTTCTCTTTCACTAAAGACATGCACTTGAAGAGTAAGTACTTCTTTTATAAGTGCAATATATGACTGTGTGCAAAGTGTTCGTTCTTTTAGTACATTCGTATGAAGACTTCATTCTGTATACTTCATAGTTTTCTGTGATTTCTAGAGTGACGTGTGTTGGTTTCATGATATTATTTTTTTAAGTATTAGTGTTTTCAAAAAGATCATTCATATATTATTAGGATTGGTTTATCTTTATTGAAACATTATTAAAAGGTAAGATTTCTTTTGGTGCTAAGTTAAGTATAACTAGTTAGAATGCATTGTCGCAGTCTATTCGCACAATTCGTTTTTGGAAGAAGACCAATTCTTTTATATATATAAATTTAAAAGTGATACCTTTAAAATAAGAGTGGACATTATATAATGTATAAAAAGTACTCATTGAGTACTATATCATTATTGCAAAACCCTGAGAAAGGGATTATCTCAAAAATTCCGTTTCTGCCAATAATTATTTGCAGAGTCGAGACCCGGGTTTAATTATAAATAAACCCGGGCTTCTTTCGAACAATACTACAAAAAATACTGCTAAAACAAAAAATAATGGGCACAAATGAATCAAATATAATTGACTAAACTTGCCTTATTTTGAAAAAGTGTTTTTTTCAATTGCCTTGTAAGCATAGTGCTCCAGAATTTGTCCTGAGTCATCATTTTTAGGGCTTTTACTCAAAGAGTTCGTAGAAAAGTATAAGCATAAATCATGATGTACATTATATCTTAATTTAAATGTACATAATACATTTGAATTTTTATTTTTTTTTACATCTTTTAACAAGAATCCGTAGTCTAAAAGATATGGAAACTTTTTTAATATAAAATGAAAAATTCTTTTCAAACATGAATAAGATGTCCCCCTAATGTCTCGTACAAAAAAAAATAAAGAAAAATCTTTAAGACTTTTTCATTACATATGTATAATATGCGAGCTTAAAAAATATAAAAAACACAAATTAAAAAGAAAAGGAGCTCTGATGAGGAGAAACGCAAGCGTCGTAATGTCTTTTTTTCGTCGTCATAATGAAGACCGCGTCATTATAAAAAAAAACTTACGAAATGAGATAGAAGAAGAAGAAGAAAACGAAAAAAATGAACGGAAAAAGTTGGAAACAGGGGCGAGATTATAACGGATGAAGTATAGTCTTTGGAGTGATGCTTTATGACACCTCAGATATAAACAAAAGATATTTATGAAAAACTTGACTTGATTGGAAATTTGTGCAAATTGTGAAATATTAAGAAGAACAAATAGATTTAAGTATTCAAAATGATGTCTTAATCAAATAAAACTTATCTTGATGATGTAGACCCCAGGAACATAGTTTGTACCCGTTCATATTGTGTCTATATTACTGGGAAATTAAAGAAGAAACATAATAGTGATGATAACAAAATTTATTGATTTTACTTTGAATGAAGAATAGAAGTAAAGTTCACTTTGGATCCATCAGACGAAAAGACAAACACTCGAGAAGACAGCACCATGAAGAGATGAAATCAATGAAGACGTCATTTTGGGTATGGACACTAACACCGCTCAGGCGAGGAGACAAAAACTCAAAATGGTAAAAAATTTAATTTAAATCTGAATGTGTTTTAGTATAGATGCAGATCAATAGATTCTGATTCCATGAACATGGTAAATGTTCTCACCAAGTTTCAGTCAATTCGGGCAAGGTATGGAGAGTTAACAGACGAAATCTTTGTGCCATCGGATACAAAAGAAATTATTAGATCTTGATCTATTCGCGAATTTTAAAATATTATTCATTATATAAACAGAAGTAGAACCAGTAAAACATTTATATTTTTTCTTGGAAGAAATAAACGATTTCCTTGGATTATTATCACGGATTTTCTTGTCATTCTTACAACATTCATTTTTTTTTTTTTTTTTTTGTGTGAAATAAGGATCTAGAAACTGAGTGATAGATGCTTAAAATTCTATTTCTTTTCCCAAATTGTATCAAAAATAATTTGATACAATCGTCATTACCAAGTTGAAACTGGCCCTGAATAAATAAGGAAAAGGACTTTTAGGAGTGAGTTATAATTTCCCATTATCTCCATCTCTCTCATACACACACACACACACACACACTTTGGGCCTTTCTTTTTTTTAAAAAAAAAAGGATCAATATTTACTATCTCTTTTTTAAAAAAATAAGAATAAGAAAGGGTGTTCACTTCATTATACGCACACATTTTGCATACATTAAAAACTTTGGCATTAGAGTGTGTAATTTACAATCATGCCATAGAACGCCCTGACACCACAACTTGGGAGTTTTTTCAAATAATTTGTTTGTATTTATGTCGCACTTATTTTTCATAATCTACCTTTTTGAATAAAGGTGATGATTTACCCGCGAGCTGGGTGTCACAATAATTTTTTCCTCTTCTCATTGGGCCGTCTTAGTGTTTTATATTGTATAGCAGTACTTTTACATGTGTATCAAACAAAAACTGCTATTAAATCCGAACTTCACAAGTATGTTCAAGGACATGTCTTTTTTTTATGTCAGATTCTGATTTGCATCCCTCCGCCCTTCGGACGAGATCATTCATATATTATCGTACAAGACACCTAAAAACTTGAATTAGAAACCAATATTCAGTTCTACCATCAATATCAAAACTGTTTCAAACAATTATTTATTTATGTACACCTATACGTAGATACCTACAAATAACTAACCATATTTCTTTATTATTTAACATAGGAATGTCCATTGAGACTTAATATTTTGTTTTGTGAAGGAAAGATTTTTTTTTTTCGATCTTCAATTTTCATTCAATTCATATCTCTAAAATGAAAAAGTCAATAGACGAAAATTAAAACTAAAAAAAAAAATCTTTCCTTCACAAAACAAAATATATTTCTTTACTATGTGAGAATCAACATGAAAACCCCTAACAAACATTTTTCTTGTGTGATTTGTCCTTCAAACCGAGATATAGCTTGTCCCCGATTTTATATTTTAATTATAAACAATCTCAAAAATTAATATCAAAAGTGAAAACCCATTTGGAAGTAAACTTGGTTTACAAGTTGGGCTGAAGAACAATTAAAATCCCAAGATTAAATCAATAATTGCTCACTTTCTTTACAAATACGGAAGGGTAGTAAGCGTCCCCTTTTCCTGCTATCGGCCCATGCATGCTTTTCACATATCCCAAATACGAAAGCTCACTCATACATGCATGTGTAAACTTTCTCCCCCTTGAAATATTCTAATCAGAATATTTCTGATAATTATAAAACTTCTCCATCATCCCCCTCATACTTTCTTTAATTCTTCCTCACCCCACCATCACATTTCTCTTCGAGCTAAGGGGTAGTCAAAAACTTACATGGATATGAAAATGACCTCAACTTTATCCCTGTCAAAGACTTTCCCTATTTTATAATAATTAGTTTGAAAGTTTAAACAAAAGTCTTTCTTATCTTTTCGAAAATGCTTCCATTGGTGTTGATCGTTACTCCAAATGCCTCAATCGAGTTTTTTGGTAATCTCGTAGACCAGCTGAACGAAAAATTAGGTTTGATTTCAAACTACTGGAAATAGGTATTTATTATGCTATCTTACGTCCTTTGAGCCGCAGTCAATGTTCATACTAGTACAGTGCAGCTAGTAATAATGGAAGCAGATTTTTTGGAAATTTTTATTCGTAGGTACATCTACTGTCAAACACAAATGACAGTCCACCATCTTTCAAAAATGGCAAACTAAAAAGAAATTCGTTTTTTAAAAAGTTTAAGAACTCCTCACAGCTGAAAAAAGAAAATATTTCGCTCCTTTTTTTTTTTTACATATTCGTGTCTATCTTTTCATTAATTTTTTTGTTTGATAGGGTAAAAGAACTCATATAAAGTACAGGATAGGCTGGGAAAGTGCGGGACATAAGATGCCTCGGCATATAACTTTTTACAGGGGAATTTAAATAAATGAACTTGTCTTATTTTTTTTAAAAAAAATTAAATTTAGCATTTTTTTTTACTCTTCCTTCATTAATATTATTCTGTTTTTTTTTTTTTTTTTCGGCTCCGTTTTCTTTTTAAGAAAACTTCCTTTGCGTTTTTTACATCTCTTCTTGTTTGCTTTCCTCTGAAAGTGCATCAGTTTTGTTTCTTTTGTTTTAAACTATATTGTTAAAACTTTCGTAATTAGTTGTTCTGTTTGGTGCTACTTAATAAAATAATTTGAGAGTCATTGGCGGCAGACATGGTGGTCATCCGGACAAGTTGAAAAAAAAAATATCATTCTAACTACAAAAACAAATGAAAGTTGTTTTGCCCCGTGTTCCTCTACAATTCATTCGATTGCATACTTCGGAAGGTGATTTAAGAACGAACATGTCTTTCGGTCCCTAGCGGACCTAATAATATAATTAGGAAATTCAATAGTATTTGAGTACGAAAACAATTAACTGATTCAAAAAGTCCAGCGGTCTGAATTCTTGTGAACGTTAGTGAACTCCACTTTTGACCCCGGTATACATCCCAAAATGCACTTTATGTATGAATGCTTGTTACGCGAAACAAGCCACAATTTTCACACGATTTTACGAAATTTGGTAGGTATATATATTTAGGACATGAAAAAAATTTGCTGTATAGTTTTTGGGGGCACTGCCCCCCCGGGGGACTTAGGGGGCCCAATATTGTGTTTTTTTAAAATGATTTTTATCTTTTTAGCGGTTTGTTGTAGAAATGTAAAATGTTGGTATGTTATGGCTGGAGGCCCAGGGGGGGGGGGCAATATTTTGTTTTTTGAAAATGATTTTTTAAAGTTTGATTAAGATATTTTTTTCTATAAATGACTACAACACTAACATGAACACCTGATCATCTTGATCCACTAGTTTTTTACAAGGTCGAATGATCTTTATATCTTGAGTAGTATTAAAAATGTGTTCGTTTCATTGTGTTAAAAATGCGTCGCAATTAATCTATTATTACATTTCCTCTACCTTCTTGTATAGGTAATTCTTAGCGCGCATCTAAGACCTAATTGCGACCTACATGCCAAATTTCAGCCTCCTAGGACGTACCAGTGTGGTGAAATCGCGATGATGTCATGTGAGTGTGTTTCTCTTTTATATATATAGATATGGGGAAACAATGTTGTTGTTGTTTTTTCAAAAAATTCTTTTTTCGGGAGGACACTCCAGTTGAAATAACTATTAGAAGGAAATGATATCCTATGCCCGATGTTCCACCCAAAATATCTCGGGATCTATTAAGACGGAAATCTGATTTTTCTGAAAGAAAAATCTAACCCATTAAGCTAAGGACAAGAAGTCTATTTTGCTGTTTAGGGGACCCTTAACAGTCACTTCCTTTTATTTTTCAACGTGTACACCTCCAGTGAATTAATAATATCTATGCTCAGAGAATAAAGCTGCCAACAAAAAAGTTGTTCTGCCCAGGTACATTTTGAACAATGTAAACATGAGGAGAGGAAGTAAAAGTTTTCTGAAAATTTGAATAAGAAGAGTTAGAGAAAAGTGGAAAGGGAGGTTATTTTCTTAACTTTAAAGAATAGGTACCTTCTATTATTGTTTATACTGGACATTACATTTCCCCTACTTTCTTCCTGTCCTGTACAGAAACTTTTCCAAGTCTGCGCATTTTAAAATTAAGACAAGAAGGGACATTTTAAAGTGAAAATTTTCTCAAAAATGAGAACTTTAAATATATCCTCTTTACTCTTTCTTTTTAACTCTTTCCTCTCTCTCTCTCTCTCTCTCTCTCTCTCTCTCTTTCCATATTTCTCCTGTAAAGGAAAACTTTAAGAAAAGATCACCGAGGAGCATTAATTTTCTATTCAGTATTTATTTAAGTTTGGACAGCACTGTGATGTAAACTTTCTATCACAAGTGCTCTCAGTATAGAACGTATCCATCTATTTTTTTAAAGATATTAAAATCAGTGAGCAAAGTAGTTTCCATTCTAACGTTTTTTATTTAAATTTTGAGAGGGAAATTTGAAAATAAGGTAAGCAAAATTAACGTTTCGTCAAGTCCTATATTGATAAATTCATAAAGGGCAGATTGAATTAATAGGATCATGGGCACTACCTGCTCAAAGAAAATAGGAAATCTAGCATAATTATTTATCCGAATAATTCGGATTCACAAAATGATAACATTAGATGTACACCTAGTAAATAGATATGTAGGAAATTTTACGTCAAAAAAACAGTATTAGGTAAAATATGATGCATGATTGTCTTCTGAAAATCTTATCATGTGTGATTGAGCGCTGCCCACAAAAAAACTAAAGAAAACGTAAAATATATCTGAACCAAAGTGCTCCTTATCAACCGATTTTTTTTTTTCTTCTTCTTCTTCTTCTTCTTCTTAAAATAGATGAGATAGGTATGCTCGTACCTTCGACGGAAATTTATTGGTGGCGGGCTCAAATTTATTAAAGAGGGTTTAAAAAAACTGGAAATCTTTAAATTTTAAAATAAGAAACCAAAAATAACAACATTTTCAAAGGAAATCTAACTCGAATATTAACTAAACCTTTTTTCTTTTCTCAAAAATATCATTTTCATTAAGATAAAGTTTGCCCGATAAAGAAAATTATCTCATAAAAATTATCTTCATTCTTAAAGCTTAAAGATTTTCCTTTCCTAAGCGAGTGCAAAAATTCATTTTTTTCTGTTTTCTTTTTATATACAAAAATTTCAAGGGTAAAAAAATAAATGAAGAAAAACTAAAAATTAAGAAATTAGAAAAAAGGGGCTCTTTTTTTGTTAATTTGAAATAAAAATATTCCGCAGAGCTTACTCTTATACTTTTTTAAACAAAAATATCAAAAATGTTTTCAACTGTTTATGACTTAATTCAAACTGATCGTGTTGTCATTAAAAATAATGCGCGTTGTCTTTACAAAAGCCAACAAACATTGACTTAAATTGTATAATCAGCCGAATATAAAATTCCTGGCTGTGAGGAAGGAATAGTTATCCAGATTCTCGGAAGAAAATAAAATATTCAGGATCTTTGGAACATATATCATCTTGAAAAGCCCAGCAAACTAATATCCGGATAAAAGCAGAAGGGATTGTGGAACGAATAAACTGAGGAAAGGAAAAAACCTCCAACAACTTTACCAAACCATTCGACATTAGATCGGAAAAATCAAATACAGTCACAATAGATCCAAGCAAAGGTAGTAGTGATCAACTGCAATAGTCACAATGGAGACCTGCAACAATTTTCTTAATAAAAAGAATTCACCAACTCAGCTGGTGGCCAAAAGTAATGACCCTATTTGTTTTCTCTTTCAATTTTTCAGGTGACAATGAATTTAATTTTTTGTTTGAAATTTCTAATCTAAACACTTAAGGAATTTCTACAGACAAATTATGTAACACTGCACTCCTCAGAAACGAGCAATAATTGCGACAATTTTTCGGCAAAAATCGTTCATTATGATTTTTGAAAGAATTATCCTGATTGCGAGAGAGAGTTTAAACGAGCATTTATAAAATAGGTAACAAGTAATTGATTATTTGTAGGCAATACGCTGTTATCATATTTTGTATAGAAACAATTTCCGCCAAAATCTGTTGTAAGGACGGCCTTTTTAAATTAAATTGTCTTTTAAAACGTATTCAATGAAGCTGAGTTTCTCTTAAAAATCATAATGAACGATTATTTGCCAAAAATATTATCAGAACTAGTTCCGGGTACTGAGAAATGTAGCGTTCCATGGTTTGTCTATACAAATTCCACAAGTGATAACAAATTTCAAACTTAGAATAAAATTAATAGTCACCTTAAAATATTTAAGAGAAAACAAATAGAGTCATTACTTAAGTATTGATACCATTATTATTTTTGCTCTTACAATACTTTACTTACGTTATTTCCTACACTGTGTACCGAGAAGATAAAGAAAAGGAACATCTCTAGGTCTGGTGATAATAGTTTAATCGCCATTAAAATACGAGTAACTACCTACTGATACCAAATTGAAATATAACTTATAGAAATTTCATATGAAAATTTTAAAAACAAATCGATATGGTCTGAATTTTTTTTACAAGAACATTTTACTTATAATACTTACTTATCGTTTCCAGTTACAGAACAAATCTTTCGGAAGGCCGAATGTAATTTCGAAAGAAATTATGATCTGTATTTTGTTTTGCATTAAATGATATTGTGGTTTTTAACTCAAGAGTGTTGTTATTAAATATGAAATGTATTTCCAATAGGAGTTGGTCGAATTTATGACCATCCTTGGTTTCATTCAAAAAATATTTTTATAGTGAGAAACCTATGCTGAATTGAAGAATTAGCCGTTTGGGAAATGCCCAGTTGTGGTGTTTTTAGTGTAAATATATGAATACCTATATAAGTTGCAATATAACTGAGAGACACCAAAAGAAATCTTTAAATAAATGAATCACTTATTTTTTTAAAAAGAGTCAAATTAATCAAAAACAATTGAGTTACCCTTCTAAAATTTTAAGGTGACTACTTAAAATCAAAACTGATCGACCATTACATTTGACAAATAGAATAATTATCGTTACATTTTAAGGAGCATTCATGACAGTGTAGATAAATAAATAAACTCGAATCGAGGTAGTATTTATTGTATGTAATCATATGAACAGCCAGCGTCTATGGCACGTTGAATATACCAGTTCCCATTCGATCACTGAAGTTAAGCAACGTCCAGCGAGGTTGTTCCATGTGGGTGCCCACGTGGATTCTCGCCCTCGTGATGCTGGTCATTTTTCCGGCCCAACCCAGGCTGGGTGAGGTCAATGTGGGGAGCTGGTTTCCAGCGAATGGAGGGTAAAACTCCCGTCCTGAATGACCAATAAATGTTAAAGAGAACTTGAGCAAAAAAAGTCATATGGAAGAATGACTATTTAGAAACGAAATATTTCAAATAAATCAAATTAATCGAGTTAGACTTACATATTTTACAGGAGTAGTTTACTTCAGTGAAATTTCAAGGAAAGCTAAACTTTTCAGATATGCAATAGGGAGAACAAAGAAATAAGATGATTTTTTTCTCTCTCTAACTTTTGTTTATTCTTTCTTTTTAAAAATTAAAAAAAGAAGAAGAAAAATTATATATCTTTTTTATGTACATACACTTGATCATATGGGCACCCCGAAGAAGTCGCGGGGTAACGAAAAAAAATCGCATGCGCTATTATTTTTTTAGGGAGGATCTTAATTTTTTTTTTTAAAAAAAATGTGTGTGTTTCTTTTTTAAAAATTTTCTTTTTTTTTTTAATCGTTTTGACTCTCTCATTAGCTTATGTAAGAAAAATAATTTTTAAACATTAGTCGTAAGAATTGTCTTCAATATACATGATCAAGTGGTGCTCTCATACAAAATAAATTGCTTCTCAACTTCTTTTAAGTTTTTTTCTTTCTTTCTCTACTCTATTTTTATCATTAGTAGTATTATTAAAAAGAAAGGGAATGCCTACTTTTTGTTCAAAATAAACCATGTGCTTTTTAGTAAACACGTGCAATTTTTGATATATATATTTTTTTTTGGTGCGCAGATTTTTTTTCGCCAGACAATTTATATTTTAAGAGCAGTTCAAAAATGACCTGATTGTTTTGTTCATTTTATTTATTTTTATTTTCTCTGTCTTCCACAATTTTTTGGGAGTAATTTTTTTGGACAAATTTCATTATTAAGGTAAGTTTTTTTAAAAAAATAAATGGTTGATATAGGTCATTGTGCCTTATGTTCATTAGTTTAATAAACTCTGTCGAATTAAGTAAACTGTTTAGACTTTTTCAATATTTCTTTTCTTTTGACAAAGTGTTTTTAATATAATAAAGAAAAGATAATATGGGACAGTACTTTGATCCTATAAAATTACTCTCAAGACTAAGTTCACCCCGAGACACTGGGTTTATCCATATGCGTTTCTTATCTAATAATTCTTACCTTGGTGAAATTTTTACTGTTTGTAATTTTCATTCTTGTTCAATAATACAAATCTTAAAAACGTGATATATTTTATAAAACCCATTTATTTCATTTCACTAATTTTTTCTATTATTATTTATAAGAGAATAAAGTCCTGACGATAATTATTTTACGACGTGTTTAAATTTACTGAAATTTTGTGTGTGCCTCATTGAAGTGATTATGATGTAAAAAAACTATTCAATAAATAGTAACGAAGTAGAATTAACGTAAGAAGCGATGCCATAAATATGAAATCAATCAAATAAAATTCGACATTCCCCATTAAACGTTAAAACATCAACTCTCTGCACGAAAGCCATTTGCCTCATTAATATCATCAAGTAAGCTAATGTGTCTCGTGGCGATTTCAGAAAGAACATGCAATTAGGAATTCATAATTTAAAAAAATGACTTCAAAAGAAAGTTTCAAATGTATTGGAAAACCTATTATTGTAGTTTTTATGGAACCTCTTACGAATAGTACAAATTGAAAATAAACCTGCTACCTTATATGTAGATAAAAATGAATCCAAACTTTGAAGAGAAAATTCATGAAACTACCAATTATATTTAGTACCTAAAACCTTCAGAAAATAAGAAAGAAGGTTCTTTGCTTCTTTGTCAGTTCTGTCAGTATTTCGGTATACTATTAATTAGTAAAAGTACATTGAACAGATTGTTTTATATTGCATTATTATTTTTTAATTTAAAAATAAATAAAAAGTATTTAGTACACTCTGTCTCACAATCGCCAGCAAAGTAGGCAGTACCTAGTAGTTAGTGAATGGAATAAAAATTAATATTGTATGATTTGTGGAATAGAAATTATTTACTCATTTACATTTAATAAATTACTTGTAAAAAATATTTATTTTTCTTGTAAAATGTATAAAGTTCATTAGAGTTAAATCATTTGAAAAGAAATTTGCCAAGGCCGACAATTTAGAGACAAGATATAACAGTTAAAACTATTATTTTAATAGTAAAAAAATAACTGAGATTTTTTTTGTTGTTGTAAAACCTACAAAAAGGAGCCAGAGTTCGGCTCCGCGAGTGTTTTTAATAGTCATGAAAAAAGTACTATTATTATTAATAGCAAACGAGGTAACGACGATTATCTAAATACGTGGATGATGATGAAGAAGAGATGGTTTGATTTACGAGTAACTAACCATATAATAAGTAATAAGAAAACAGTAAACTGAGTAATTAGGAAGAGGCTCATATGGAAAACATTGGGGTCCTCTATCCAATCAATACAAATAGCGTTCATAATAGATCAAATAGACCGAAATAAAACAATAAAATTAGCATAGAAGGTCATGGTGGTACTAAAGGCAACCAGGAAGCGGACAGATTGGCCAGACACGCCAACATACATGGATATGCAAACGAAATAAAACTAGGACCAACAGATATAAAATGCCACATTGAAAAAGACGACCTCGAAAGACTCAAAGTCTTTCTGGACTCCACAAACAATTTTTTTTACAAAAATATTTTTAAAGAAATAAACAAAAAGCCATGTTAGTGATAGATTTTTAAAACTTTGTAAAGCATATCTCCACAAAATAAATATAGAACCAAATCATAATTGTACGGAATGTGACGAAAAAGAAAACTTCGGGCATATACTAATGACCTGCCAAAAATAAACATTATGTCTTTTGATTCTCTAACGAAAATATGTAAAAAATCCCTTTTCGATACTAATACATATGGTTACATTTTTAATTTTTTGAAAAGTAATAAAATAAACATTCCATAATTTCAATAAACACGGCCCTCTGGCTGTATAGAACGGCCTCGCCATCCAATGCCAACCAACCAAAAAAATAGATCAAATTTAGACGAACGGTAAACACGTAATCCTATATGCTAATCAATATTCCTCGAGAGGCTAAATTCATACCGAAGCAACCATATACACCTAGTGTATCAAAGTTGCTTTCCTTCGAGAATTACGTAACTTCAGAGATGTGAATGTGACTGATTTATACAACCCTTGAGGAACGAGTGTAACTCAATTTTGATCAAATTTTGTCTTTTTTTTGGCATTCACAAAGCTTGCTTTTTCGCTTTAGAGCCCGAGAGGGTTAGGAAAGATTCAAGTTCACTAGTATTATTGCTGTTAGTCTATTAGTTACTGAATCGTTCAATAATGTTAATAAAGGTATGGTAAAGGTAGAGAGGTTTCCACGCATTCTTTACTTTTTACAGCCGAATGGCAAAAAAAATACCAGTTCCGGGGCAAATCTGTTTTGAAAAGCGGTGATCATGTGGAAAATTAAAATAACTCAATTACGTCTGCTTTGAAATCTAATAAAAAACATTAATTTCAAAAATAATATTCTATCGACTTCAAATAAAATGTTTGAGTCACGAGATGCGACAACTTCTGGAACTATAGACGAAAGTGTTGTGACACAAAAACTTTAATATTTAGGTAGGATGAGCACAAACATCCTCAATGTTCTCAATAAAAAACAAACAGTTGAAAATAAATTTCCGTATACGAGAAATTCGAGCTCTTAATGTGTAACAGAAAATGTACCTTTACTTCTATCGGACCCCATTGAACATTTTAAAAACATCATAAATTATT
Source organism: Pachypsylla venusta (assembly GCA_012654025.1). Taxonomy (NCBI): domain Eukaryota; kingdom Metazoa; phylum Arthropoda; class Insecta; order Hemiptera; family Aphalaridae; genus Pachypsylla; species Pachypsylla venusta. The sequence goes on from CM022874.1 coordinate 27,309,932, forward strand.
CTAAATTACTTAAAGTTCATCTAGCTAAACAATGTCATTACTAAAATGTTGAAGATGATGTTAAGCACAACTTGTTGCCAATATTACATAGACTCTTGGTCGGTAGTCGGAATGATTGAAAACCAACTACTGACGGGTGTCTGTCAGTAGATGCGGTCTCTAGCAATTTAAAAGTCAGTAGCTAAAGTTTGAGATTTTTATGACATCATTCAACAATTGATAACAATGGAATATCTTTGTATGAGAACGCGTTTTATGCATTCCTGATCTTATAACAGTGAAATACCTTTGTCTTAGAACCTGTATACAGTGCAAGCATAAGCAGATCCAACCCAAAACGGCTTGATATTTTTAAATGAATGTTTCCACATTACCCAGTACCCACGCCACCCAATCTTATAACAGTGAAATAACTTTGTCTTAGAACCTGTGTACAGTGCAAATATAAGCAGATCCAACCTAAAACGGCTTGATATTTTGGTTTATTATTTTCAATAATGAACCTTTGGAATCGTCACGGAAAAAGAAAATTACCCCCCCCCCCTCAAAATTTGATATTATACGTTTCAAGGTCAGGGCCGTTCAGAGGTGGGGGACAAAGGACACAAAATGTGCCGGACCCAGGCTCCTCAAGGGGCCCTGGCCCAGCGGATTTTTTTTTTCACTGATAATAAAAAAAATGAATTAAAACAAATACAACTTCAATACGTGCAAAAAAAAATTACCACAAAAATGAGAAATAATGTCAATTAATGTGCCTAATAGCCAGCATCAATGGCACATTAAATACACCAGTTCCCCCGTTAGATCACTGAAATTAAGCAACGTCCATCGATGTTTTACCCCGTGGGGTAAATCATCGAGTGTCCACGTGGGGTTGCGCCCTCGTGATGCTGGCTATTTTCCCGGCCCAACCTAGGGCTGGTGAGGTCAATGTGGGTAGCTGCTTTGCAAGTGTTCAGCGAATGACCAATAGATGTTAAAGAGACGTTAAGCCAAATTAAAAAAAAGTGTGCCTAATAGAGATCCTAAATCTATGTCCAAAAAGGTATAAAAATGTGTATCATGTCGATTGTCTACTAGTGTACAACACCCTCACAGCAGCTTGATCATCCCCAACTCTGTTTTCTGAATCATTTGTAATAAATTATTTGTTTTGACTTTTTATTTCGGCAGTTTCTTTCTACCGAGCGTGTCATGTGTGCCGTGCGCATTTATCTAAAATCATATCGCATTTGATTTATAGTGCCTGTGTAATGTGTAATCCTGTAGATTTTTACTTTATCTAAATATTTTGCTCTTAAGTTTTTAATAATAATTACTAATTAGAAACCATTGGATGTAAAGTTTGAATTTATGTTAACTATTAGTTTAAATAATTAAACAGATTAACAATTTCTAGGAAAAGTCACTAGTCATCGCATAAAAAATTATTTAAATCCTTTTGCACGTGAAGATAACCGGTTCAATTCTTTTGCGGGGTTTTTCAATAGCGTTAAGAAAAATTCGGGGGCTCTCCTTAAAGTTTTTTCGGTGCCATCCGAAAAGTGTACAATATATAATATATATCGAAGTTAGAGGATAGGAGGCCTTCAAAGGGGTCCGCGGAGATCGTGGGGGGTCTTCACGCCAGTCTTAGGTATTTTTGGTTTATTATTTTCAATATTGAACCTCTGGAATCGTCCCCAAAAAAAAAATAACCCCCCCCTCAAAATTTGATATTATACGTTTTTTCTATTCTCCTACCATTCGTTACATTCTAGAATATTTTCTACACATGAGATACGACTTTTTATATCTATAGGTAAAATATTAACCGCAATCGATACCACGGCTCTTTTATTTGCGTTAGGAGGTTTCCGTCTCTATTCAAACGTTCTGCTTAACCCAAGCCCTTTAAAGAACGTAGTTTGTTTTTAAATTTATTGTGTTGATCTCATAATAATATTCTTGACGTAAATAGCTTTAATTAATAATTGATTGATTCAAGTATCAAATATTCACTTTTTTCACTTAATGATGTAATTATTTTAATATAACATTAGAAAAATGAGTTCTAAATCGGGGGCCCAGAAGAACGAGAGAAAAAAAGAGGTGCTTTCTCTTGATTCTATTTTAAGACCTCCGCCCAGCAGTCCCAGCACTTCACGCAATGCTGCTGAACCGGTGGAAGGTGGACAATCGCAAAAAAAATGGGCGGCCCGGAGCAGGTCTTTGTCCCCGCGCCCGGTAAAGCTCTGAACGGCCCTGTTCAAGGTACGTAGAATCCAAAAATCGAATAAAAAAAAATCTGTTTGTCCGCCGTACGCTGTACGCCGTGATGGGCACTTTTGCCACTTAGCGTTGACCGATTTGGATAAAATTTGGTAAATAGGTCCCATCTGCTGGGCTCTAATTGTTCCCCGAAACTTTTGGGTGCAATCAAATGCAGTTTTTTTGCCGCTTTTTAGCGGTTTTCAGTATTGCTGTCTAAAAGGAGAATGGTAAGTTTTTAAATTTTGTATGTATCTCATATTTGGGGTCTCAGCCAGCTCCGAAACTTTTGGGTTCAATCAAATATACCGTTGCCGGTGTTTACTGCTTTAAAGTGGTTTTCATTAATCCTGCCTAAAAAGAGATTGGTAAGAGCCAGAGATTTCAAATTTGGTAGGTATGTGAAATATAGGGTCTAATTACACCAAATTTGGAATCGTCACGAGAACCCCCCTCAATTTTTTGGGGGGTACCCCCCTTTTTTGCCAGAAAAATAATAAACCCAGGTGTCACATTGGCAGAGTTTTTAATTGAATATTTCCACATTGCCCGCGCAACCTAATATTATAACAGTGAAATATCTTTGTCTTAGAACCTGTATATAGTACAAGCATAAGCAGATCCAACCCAAAACGGCTTGATATTTATAATTGAATGTTTCCACATTGCCCGCGCAACCTAATCTTATAACAGTGAAATACCTTTGTCTTAGAACCTGTATACAGTGCAAGCATAAGCAGATCCAACCCAAAACGGCTTGATATTTATAATTGAATGTTTCCACATTGCCCGCGCAACCTAATCTTATAACAGAAAAATACCTTTGCCTTAGAACCTGTGTACAGTGCAAGTATAAGCAGATACAACCTAAAACGGCTTGATATTTATAACGGCGCGGGCAATGTGGAAACATTCATCCATATTGCCCGCGTCAACACAAAATGTATTAGAATTACTTATTACAAATATCACACACGTCCAAAATGTACACTTTAATATTTTGTGTTTTTTATTGTATTGGTAGTGGAAGTGAACATGTAGAAATGACCTGAGGTGAAAATATTTTCACAAGAAATATTTAAAACAAAACAATTTTCTCTGCAAATGAGGGAAATAGTTGAAATGAGGAAGAGGTGGAACTTTGGAGAAAACTAAACGAATTCAAATCAAAAGTTTTTTGAAATAGATTATGTATGTGCAATTGAAAATGTGTTCGGGGTGGACTCCTATACAGAGGGCATAAAATTCATTGAAAAAAAAGCTACACCACCACATCTAGAGGTGGCACATGCGGCGATATCCATTCAGACTTGAACCGATTCTTCTCTTATTTGAAACAATCCATACATTTTTTGACATAATATAGAAATCAAAAATATAGAAATCAGGTTACCATTATATTAAACTCAAATGATACTTTGAAAAATAGGCAATAGTTAAAATCATTGTCTGGTGTGGTTAGAAATTCGGTGGGAGTCCGTTTGGTTACACCTCGTTTCGTGAGGGTGCACTTCACCCGATGAAGACTATCGACCCGTCGATCATGGCCACTGAAGAAAAGCTATAACACCCTCATAAATATACATTATACGTCCCGTGCTAACTTAGTGTTGTTAATAAGTACTACAGCTACTCTCAGTAGGAAATAATTACGGCTATAGCCTAGGTATAATTTTACAGAGTATTATATTGTATAAAAATAATGTTAAGTATACATATTACAGAATGAGACCACAGACCAAGTCGATTTTTCAAACGAACTATCAGATACGAAATAAAATAAAACCGAGATCCTCCGTGTTGCAAGCTGAGGGAAGAACTTTCAGCATCTTTTGTATGTTTTTATGGCTGAAATCTCTCTAATCTCATATTAGAGATATTAACTCTTATTATCAGGTCTTAGTTTCATTTATTACCATATTAATACACTCTATTCGTATACGCTTATGTACAGTAAAGCGACCTAATCTTGTTTGAATGATAAAGAAAGAAATCTTATGAGAAAATCAAATTGAATATCGCCATCGTCACCCTTTAATTCTGTTATGATGTGTGAATGGAAAGGTAAATACATTTTTCCCCAAAATTTGTCAAAAGTTTTCTTGCTGGGAAAACTTTCTGAGTGAGTTGTGGCTGAATGTGGTTTCCTATATATTCTTAAAATTTGTACATGCATTAAATTTTGTGTGAATACGTTACTCTGTTGGAACAAAATCTGAATCAGATGTTTTTGAAAGTTTGTGTGGACTTAGAAAACCTCCATGAAGTTCTCCCTCCCCCTCCAGTTTTTATAAACATAACATTTGTAAATGTAAACCACATTATTGTAAAAGTGATTTAATGAAATATCACAGACATAGAACGAATTCAGATGCTATTAGATAGATGCCCTGTTATACCGGAATAAATGGAGCCTGATGTCACTTTCACCCAAAACATAACTATCCCTGTGCCAAAAAAACATCGTCGATCGTTTATTCCGTTGCGCAAGTATTACTATAATGATTCTCAGATTTTTCTAAAAATTTAGTAAAATGACTAGAGATTTATTTTTGAGTTTTTCTTAATTAGGGGCTATTTGCTATACCAACACATTAAAGTTTCCCCCAAAAAAGACAATCTCATCATCTTCCCTTCACGAAATTCCTCTATTGTGGAATGTTGAAACTATTTCATGGGTGGCTCATAAAAGCAATCTATGGGTAAGTCCTGTTTTTATGTGTTAGAGTTATATCGATTTAAGAAGGAAAGTTTCACCTTATAGTGAACTTTATTCATGCAAAATGATCAATTTTCTTTGTCTGAAATGTAGGGCATACCCCGGGCCTGTAGCCCTGTTCTGTAGTTCAAATTCAGATTGGTTCAAAATTATTGATACCAAAGTGATAGTAGTTTACTTTCCTGAGAACGTTATCAGTTCGAAGGAAGCAGGGGGGATCCACGAGGGGGAACTGGAGGAGAGTCCCCCACACAAAGTTCTTGCAATGGGCAAATCGCTGCATTAAAACATATATCACGGCCGAGTTTGGTTGAAAATCTCTTTTCGCTTGTAGAATTCACCTTGCTGTTGGTATATTATATCATTATTACTGATAAATGCATTTTATTTCCTTAGTTCCCCCCCCCCCCTAAAATTTTACCCTTGATCCGCCCCTGCGTGGAAGATTAACTGTTGTAATATAATTATTATTATAATCACCTGTTCTATAATTGAAGAGATATATACAAATTAATGATGATAACGCGTTTGGCCAGATTTTTCACCACGCCGCGCAGCACCAGTGTCAAAAATTGTTCATATTGTAAAATAAAAAACATTTAGTCTGTCAAACTTACACAAAAAGTTTTGTCAGTGATTCCGTTCCAAATAAAGATATGTTTAATTCAAAGGCCAGTTCTGCGTTGTGTTCCAGCATAAGACAATGAACTTTATCTCTCTTTAGTCTGACATTATAAATTTTCGACTTGCTGGGATGGTCATCACATTCTACAGCATCCTTATGTACCCATTAAATATTTTATTAATATTGATTCTTAGTTTATGACTCCGTGACCTATGCTTCATATTTTATATCAGAACAACATTAGCTAGATTAACTATAAATGTGGTTTTTGAAAAGTATGACATCCTTCCCCATCAATGATCACATTTTTTTCAGGGTCTCACCTTTTCATTTGTGTATGTATATCTTAGAATTCTAATTAGGGTACCTAAAATATACTTTATTTTAAAATTCACCGTGTCGTGTTTCTGTGGATTCAAAATCTACCTGGGGAAATGTCTCGGGTTTGAACCAAAACTAAGAAAAATGATTTGTCTCACATTTTATGAATAGAACAAAAATTATTAATAAGAAAAAATCCATGTCGCCCTGATAAATTTATATATTCTTCAGACGATAGGAAACATAAAAAAAAACATGATTTATTTTTCTTCAGCCCAAAAACAGTTACTCGAAGAGGTTAATGCAAAAATATAATTAAAGTAGAATTAAATTGTTTTAAATGAGCCAACGATCATACCACGTTGAATACACCAGTTCCCGTCAGATCACTGAAGTTAAGCAACGTCGGGCGTGGTCAGTACTTGGATGGGTGACGGCTTGGGAACACCACGTATCGTTGGCTCATTTTTCCGGCCTAACCCAGGCTGGGTGAGGTCAATGTGGATGGATAGCTGGTTTGCAAGTTTCCAGCGAATGGAGGGTAAAACACCCATCTTGAATGACCAATAGATGTTAAGAAGACGTTAAGCCAAATTAAAAAAAAAATGTTCTAAAATAGACTCCAGTTCACAACTCTATTATAAAGGAATTTTGTGCTAGCACTAAAATCAAAGGCCACTATTAGAAAAAGAAGCTAAAGGTAGCGTGCTAACATGCATGACGTAAATATATTATTGTCGTGTAAATCATACGTTGTGTTTACATCCGGTTACAACCAACAGGGTTGTCCGAAATGTACACCCTGATAATGTGATATTCTTATTTTAGCTCTATATGGGTTATATGTGTATGATAACAATCTAAACGTAATGTGTTTTGATTACCTTATAAAAATAGAAAATGGACATACAAATAATAGGGATTACTAAATAAATCAATGTTAGGTTTGGGCCCTATTTTAGAACACGGAACGCATCTCGGGAGTATACGTGAAGCATACATTGTTTTATAAATAGGTTAATAAATAATTAAGGTGCCATTTTACTGAAATCAACAACAGCTACTCAATTATAATTTCTTGCTTGGCAACTACAGACCGTGTACCCGAATGAAATTCATCTGAGTAGGTAATAAAAACGTCTGAAGTTGCTTAACTTCAGTGATCTGACGAGAACTGATGTATTCAACATGGATAGATCCCTGGCTATTAATTTTTACTTTCTCTTCCATAGAAGATAAAGTATTGTATTCGTGCAGAAATTTTAGACATATTTTGGCTCAAAAAATCGTTTGACGGGAAGCCAAAGGCCAAAATAAAGATCAAATATATTCGGCCATATTGCTTTTGGGCCATATTTTCAAAATTTTGGGTCATTTTTGAATTTTGAAAATATTTGGAGCCACGGGGCAAAAAAAAAAAATCCGACGTGGGACGTGGAACGTGGGACGTACGTACCAAATCGTGTGCAGAGCTGTGGAAGCCAAACCACTGGTCCGATTTTGATGAAATTTGGCACAGGTCATCTTTGGGCAAAAAGCCCGACCCATATTTTTCTTTTTCTCGATATCACCCC
>CM022874.1:27344622-27355130 GCA_012654025.1 Pachypsylla venusta
TTTTTTTTTTTTTTTTTTTTTTTAAAGTGTGAAGTGAGAAGTTGCTTCGTGGAATAGGCTACAGGATCCTTCACAATATAAAAGTATAAAGATACACATTGCATAATTAAAAGACAATCTCGAAGGCGTTAACAGGAATGTGATCCCTACTCTTATCTAAAATTTATCTTTCTTTTATACTAAATATTCATCATTCACCTAACTTTTCCAAGATAGAGAACTAAAAAACAGAGCGCATTTCAAATAATGCTTCGATATGGTGAAAAATTAACAATCATTATAACTTTACGTCAATCATTACAGGCTCGACCAAGAAGGAGGTCAGGAGAAGCATGTGGAGCACAGGATCTAAGTAAATGTCCTTCAGGATCACCTGATGCATTCATGAATGACGCTGCCGAAATACCAGAGAATTTATCTACCAAAAAACATTGTCAAAATGATAATAATAACAAAGCTTCGGCACATAACAACAATATTAAAAACAGGGACAGTCTAACACCATCCTCGTCACCAACAAATAATGTAAGTAGTAACATTGTAGTCCTGACACCTTGCGCATGGGTGCTCAATAGCAAATAACGCCGCGGCAAAATACCGCTTGTAAGCATGGTTTCGCAAGGGACGTTTTTTCTTAAGAAAGAAAAACGAGGGGAAAAATAAAAAAGATATCGCGCTTTTAAAACAGGTCAGTCATGTAGGGCGGTTGGTGTACATCGATATGATGTCGGAACAGTACAAAATTAAAAAAAACCTTTTTAGGTTGAAAGTATTTATTAGAATCCCCTGCATACATTGCACACCACTAAATTCATTTATTAATTAATGGAAAAGAGTTTTGTTGTATTAAAATGAACAAACCACAAGGTGGTCAGATTGTATGCTGAATTAAATGACATTCAGTATTATGTCCAAAATCTAGAAATATTTATTCTGCTGGATTTTTTTAAAAGAATTTACGGATTGCTCAAAAGTGTCTGGTTTATCCTGGAATAATTTTATGAATAAATTTTGTTTCAGTTTTCCGGAAATGAAGATACAGGGACAGTTAAGGAAGAGAGTGATGATTCTAGTGATATGAATGACTCGCAAATTCAGCCAATGGAATTGACCATGAACACACAACCGCACCATACACCTGAACATCTTTCAAGGCATCATGAGTTTTCTGAACCGATTAGTCTACCTCCACATTCTCACGTAAGTAATGGAAGATCCCATCGTGGTCTTCATATATTATGACAGAGACTATTTGTTTACGTTTCATGCATTTATTGGAAGCTTTTGTCTGTACTTTAGCCAGCAAAAAGGAGAGCTAGATCCTTCCCTGTCCTCCTACTTTACTGAACGATGGTGAAATTGTCAAATCCATTTTAAAATTTTCAATACACTTAAAGTAGTCGATGGAAAGATGGAACAAAATGCAAAGACAATATACCACCGCTTTTTAACACATGTTAAAGCGTCTAATAATGGTATACTTGTGTTTTTTAGGGAAAAATTAAGCAAAAAATAAAAGACAACTAGACACAAAGATGACAAGACCTTATTTTCTCCTTTTTTTAATTAAGACCAAATGAGGTCATATCTACATATGATTACAGTCATAATCTCTGCACTTTGAAATGTGCATTCCCAGAAACTCTCCGGAAAGTATTTCAATGACGCGGTCTGCTTTCAACATTTTTTTGCACACAGAAGGAGAAAACCTTTGTTTAATTTCTTCTGAGTGCTTGTTAGTTTCTACATGCGCATTTAATGTTCATTTCGTTTTTTCTTTTATTTTCAATGATTTTTCTCTTTTTTTTACGTTGAGAAAGCATATCAAAGGACCAACAATAAATAAAATAAAAAAAGACGAAAACAAAAGAGAAACAACTCGACCTATTTTTTATAAAAGAAATGAATTTATTTTACTCTGAATAGGTAAAACTTTGGGAACTTTTAAGAAATTACTTTTAGGATCTGTATAAGACATGTATGCAGAGGAAACTATTTTCTGGTGAATAAATAAATGAAAGATTTATGAGATACTAGCAGGATACGCTCGCTTCGCTTGGCGTCTTAGAGGCATGGCCGTTTATAGTTTCAACCCTTTTTTTCGCGATAAAAAGTAGCCTATGTTCTTTCCTAAAATTTAGTCTATCTCCATACCAAATTTCATCAAAATCGGTTCAGTAGTTTAAGCGTGAAAGCGTAACATACATACAGACAGACAGAGTTACTTTCGCATTTATATATTAGTATGGATATGGATTTGACAGTTCAGAAGCGATCATTAGCGAACAGGTTACATTCAAATAATTATTCATTTATACTCGTATAAATGGGACGCTCAAAATAAGGACTCAGAGTTTTACGGGCAAATGTAATAAAATGACGCTGTTCATATTGCCCGTTTTTCAATATTCGATGAAATTAAGAACTGTGAAAGCGATAATGTGAACAGAAATCAGAATTCATTGGTGAAAAATCAGTTAAAATATGAATCTATATTTTTTCTATCGGTAATCCTGCAACTTCGACAATTAATGACACATTACAAAAATTGACAGGAGAAGGTTTTTATTTCTTCATGGGGCTCAGGCATATGCGTATTTTTGCCCAATAATGACCGTGAGATGTTGAGAAATATTTTTAATGTGATGTCCTCACTAAGGTGAAGTGACATGACAATCGGAGATGACTCGTATGAATTGAAAAATATAACGGCAGACAAGTACTTATTTAGGGCTCCAGTCATGAGACTTTAGCTGTGGATTCAGTCAGTTCTATGAACCTGACTGACGGAGAATAAATTGTTTACCATTGCAATTTATTTTTTCTAGCAATTACATAATTAGATTATTTGAGGCACCTGTTGTTTACGCAAAACACTCTACATGACAGTAACTCTAACATATGACTACTCCGCTGAATACAATGATGCGCTAATGCTGATGTTCTATGTTTTACAGGAATCGCCTATTGAAAATTCGAATTTTCCTCCACATTTAGCATCCATGTCAGCATTTTCTCTTACACCACCTCATAGTAAGTATTACTAGCCTTTGATTTTATCTAAAATAAATGAAAATTCTCTAATAATAGGTTCTATAGAGTTACCTAGGCTAGTTCAACCTCTTACCACTAAGAACTTTAATGTTATATTTATCTAGAAATACCAAACGAATTAATTGGAAATATTTTTAACGATTTTTGTAAATTTTAATTACCAAATTTTTGTACTCTAAAATCCGTTATTTTAACTAATAAAGACAAACAAGTTGATAGAAAAACATAAAAATTCCTGTTCCCGAAACTTTTTGAAAAAAAAAATCCCGCATGGTGTAAACTTCTATAGAAAATCCTGACTTTAATCTATGTATAGGATCAATAAAGTATCTCTCAGTGCAATTTTACATTAATTTTATTGTTTTATACACAACTTTCACTATCCGAACCATCCCTGGTCACAGCGATTATAATAATCGAGGTTCTACGGTACCTTTTAATGGAAAGGCACTTTTTAAGTTCCAAACAGTGTTCTCATATAATTTGGAGAACCTAAAACGCAGATGCCTTTGAATAGATTAAATTGACTTCTTCTATTACACCTACATATACATTTATAACAGGTATATATTATGCCTTCATTAAAAACGAATAATTTTTCCCCAGTTCCAGTTTAAATGAAAAATCGACCTTTTCACTTTTATTGAATGGTCCTCTCGAAAATAAGATATTTTTCAATGATCATTTGTCATTTATTTCCAACTGCACAACAACCTATTTACGTTTTGATGAATATTTTCGTTAATAGCATGTGTTTATTTCTGTTTTATTTTCAGTGTTTTCTTTGGATTCACATTTAGGTATGTAATATAAAAATACTGACGCCACAATATTTTACAGAGTAAAGGAGCATTCACACTACACAGTGAAAGTGTAAGGAACTGTGCTCTCCGAAGCTGTACCGTGATCTTCACAGTGTTTTTTCAGCCAGTGATTTTTCATTTCGAATGAATGGAAAACTACTGGCTGACCACAAAAAAAACATTGACAGGTGTTATTAAAATCACTGTGATAGCACTGTCACTGACACTTTCACTGTGTACTGTGGCTGCTCCTTAATAATTAATTCAGATATATGAAAGTATACTGAAGAAAATATATTTTGGAATAAACCTTGCCAGTTTCAGACCTTTAAAAAGAAGGCAGCGGAATATATGAAATTCGGGGTAAAATATTTTAACGCGATAAAAACATAATATTTCATCAATATCGTGTATAGGGAAAAAATATCCCATCGACCTATGGGTTAAGTAACACTCTTAATTTTTGCGTTTCGTGTTAAACTAAACCCAAAAGAAATAGCCGTATATTTAATTCCATCAGGATATTGATATCGAAACAGTTCAAATGTTTTGTAAAGTTTTTCTAAGAATCCGCTGGACAAGGTCAGTGAATTTTGATTGACATTCGGTTAGGTCATCAATTATTGTCAACCAATGAAGATTAATGGACACTTCTTGTATTTAATTAGTAGGTATTGCCATGTCGGTATTTAACATTTCATTTTTATTGAACACAAAATGTTTGTTCATTATAGGATTGTTTCCCGGAATGGACGGATGTAGAAATCCTCTAATAAATGAAATTATGGAACCACACAGACAGGAAAATCACCATGGAGGAGGTGGAGGAACGCCAAAAAAGAAAAGTAAGTGCATATTAGAAGTACTCCTGGCAAACAAAAACTAAGGGCTGATTCTACAAAAAACATAATTTTTGGGTCGGTAAAGTCTATGATTCTTGCCTGCTATTGGATGCAGCAAATAAATGTATTCTAAACAAATTATGAACGTCAAATATTTTCAATTTTTATGTGTAAATTAGCTGACTTTTTACTAGGTATATGTAAATCTGTTATGTTTCTTTTTCAGTGGGTAGACCAAAAGGACAACATAGTGCACCAAGAGGAGGGCCACCCAGGTCATGGACGAACGCTGAGCTTACTGAAGCTTTGCAACATGTATGGAACAAGAAAATGACAACGTCTCAAGCGTCACGCGTTTTCGGTATTCCTTACAATAGTCTTCTAATGTACGTCCGTGGAAAGTATGGTAAGTCATTGAAACTAGAACAATTGAAAAAAGAATGTTTCGGAGATCTGGGAGGTCCACTGGACCTGCTAGGACTAGGCCCACTAACATCGAACAATAACAACAATAATTCTGCGCCAAAGTCAATTAAATCAGAACAAGATTTGATGTTGGGACCACCCGGATTTAACCCTGGACCCTATCCTACTTCAAATTTCTACCCAGATTTTGGATCATCATTTCCAGTACCTGTAGGTATGGTTCATCTTCTACCCCAATCTGAGAAAAACAGGGAACCTTCACCATTAGACTATGCCAAAGAAGATGCGAGGAGGGATAAACCTCCTACACCGAATTCAAAAGAGCTTGACTTGCGTCGTGAAAGCCCATTACATCATCGAAGTCCTTTACAAAATAGAAGTCCAATAGAAAATGCTGTAAGTAACGATGAGGACGAAAGAAACCACATGCATCCGACAACGCAGCATAATGGAGGGCAGGACTGACAAGCAATGTTCCTGAACTTCTCAATGTCAAGCTACGAGAGGCAGGTAAAGTACAGTAACTAGTAAATTGAAGCGACAATCTTTGGTGACTAAATGTTAAGTTTGGTTCCTTATAAAGTTGTGATGCGTGGTCCACAAAACCATGTTTCGGAAGAGGTGCTCGGCAAGCCCGACTAGAAGACTGATACAGAAAAGCCAATGTTCCATAACTTTTCTTAATTTTCTATTTATTTTCTTTTACGTTAAGTTTCATTTGTTTCTTTCAACTCATCAGGTAAAGCAATGGACTTATTCCGATGACGCGACGTCACAAACCATCTTGCAAATTTGGAATAGTTCCATTGTCCAATAACAATAGTTCCTGTCACCTTTATTTCATATTTTTCTTTCTTTTAATAAAACCCTGTCTGTGAATTCCAAACTTCCTTTCCCTTTTCCACTTCTCCGAATAAATCAAGTCATGATTTTGAACTTCCAATTCAGTCGGTTACTCAAACGGATCACACAAGACAGCACCAGTTTTCTTCATTTCCTTGCTGCCCTATGTCAATATATTATTTTATCCATTTGTTTTCACTGTTTTCAAATACAAAATCATTGAAATTTTCAATGGCGCTAATTTCTGATTTCTCTTTTCAAATCAATAGGATGACCATGATTTTCATTTCCCGAATACTAGATTTCAAATCCCTTCTCTTATTCCTTAAAAAATAAGTCTTTAATTTGCACATATGCTTTTGCCTGAATTTTGTATGAATATTTAAAAAAAAAATCATCAAGTTCCTCATAAGTTGCCATTCATTCATTCATTTATTAAAAAAAAATGACGTAAATAAATCGCATAAATAATCGATGAGTTGATTGACATATAACTTGTATTGCAAATGATATTATAATTTGAAGATCAAAGACCGGAGTCACGGGACCCTCGTGCATTTGGCTATATCCTTTCCTAATTTCCTTCCCTCCTCTATTTCCTACATGTTAAGGTATCAGCTGATGTTGAAAATAACTCCATCTATGATAAACACTTAAAATCAATCGAGTGCGTGGTGTCCGAAAGTAATCGATTGAATTTATGTTTCATTTATATCCTTTTATGAGTAAAAATCATCATATCATAAATCCAAAACTTTTCATGAAGCGTTTTTTTTTTTTTTTTTAAAAAAAAAAAAACTCATTCAGCTCAAGGGGTGTCGACTAAGAAATCTTTCACTCAACATCACTCATAATAGCACCTAACTATTTTCTAACGAACAAATAAGAAAATAAATTTTTCCTTATTGATAACATATTATTGCTTTTTATAGCGTCTTGCAAAAGATCTTTTTTCCCGAAAAACTCAAATACCATGTCTGAGAGGAAAAATTATAAATAATATCTACGTATACTGAACATTCCGGGGAGACACATATTTGAACTTTTCCCCAAGCTTTCCTTTTTCTTTTTTGTTAGAAAATAAAATTGTGCACATGACATAAATTTTTTATATAAAAAGTGGGAGTATGGAGAAACTTAGCACCTCCTAAAAATAGGGAGGGACAAATTACCAGTTTTGAAAAAGAGGGTGGTGTTTAGGTATATCATACATGTATGAAGGATACATAGAAAAGTTTTCACTCCAAGTAAAACATACTTTTGTTCCCCAATTTGCGAATGTATGAGAGAATATATTTAGGGATTAAAGTTGCTCCACAATTTCACATACGCCTTTTTATTAGGTTGAGTATTTTTTTCATTTGTTGTTTTACTACACATGCTTCTTTCAAGTAAGCATGTGTTCTCTTAATTTTATTAGAGTGAAGATACAAAAAAAAATTGGAAAGTTATCTTTTGCATATACATTTATATGTCAGTTTACTGTCAATTTCAGAGGGAAATTAAGTATAATTTTGGAACAATCAAGAACATTTTATTTTCTTCGACGTAAAGTTATATAAAACAATATTGATTTAATACTAGCTAAACATCTAAAATAGAGGACATGTGATGGCTTTGCCGAAACACCAAAAAAACTGCGTCATCCTTATGAGAAATAATGTAATATAATAATTATTTGTGCCTAAAATGATACATGTCACACAGCCCATACTTTAATATATCTGATCATGTAAAATATGTGTTCAAAAATCAGCTACCTTAACCTGACAGTATATAAAATTAATGGTACATATATGTATAGTTTACGAAATTTGGGGTATAGCTTTCTACCATTATGTCAGGTGCACAATTTTTCTAGAACTTCTCAAAATTTCATATATGTAAGGAGAACATATACAGAAAATCATCGTGGCCGTAATCCCCTCATTTTTGATTAACAGATTTTTATGATAACATTATGAGGGTATGTTCTTCATTTTGAGCTACAATTTTCGTATATTTTGATCTCCTAAACAATATTTAGGAGGCACGATGATGTACTCAATACTCATACATTTTCAAGGTCTATCATCATAAGTTGCTTCACATGTAATCATACAATAAGGGCTAAACCCCGTCCCTGCAACCAGAGTTTGAGTTAATAGGTATTTCTGATTATCTTCTGCATTTATGTAATTAGAAAGATACAATTTCCGACCCGTCCCTTCTACGACCGGCCTGGGCCTAGCTGACTCCGAAGATTCTTTTTTAATTATTTCAATAGCTTCTTGGTTATCCCTGAAAATTACTTTTGTAACATAAAAACAAAAATGACATTACAAATTTGAAACCTAGAAATAAATATATAGCGAGAACCTTTTACAATACCTAATAATAAATATTTCTTATTGCACATGCGTGTTTATTTTTGCAATAATTTACAGCATTTCAAATTACAAATCGTGACATTTTATCGTGAATGCCAAACTTTTTTTTTTAAAAACTAAAAGAATAATTTCAAATGACACATTAATATTAATCAGTTCACAACTCGTCAAGTTTCTTAGTTGAAAACATGTTGATTAGGTGTGTGTGTGTGTGTGTCTGAAGGAGCTAATCTTTGTTCATGTTATAGGTAATCTTTAATTTACACCTAGTTTTCAATTTACATAGGGTCACAGTAGTATACAATCTGTGAAAAATTCAAGCGTATACCTCGTATCATTTTTAAAGATAAGGTCAGTTGTGAGCATGTGCTGGCAAACATCGTAGACTTTATAATAGGGTTCCGTTCACACTACGGGTTCGGATCCCTAAAAGAAGATAATTTCTATTTTTTTCTATAATGTATATCCTTATGTATTTTTTCTTTCTTTCATGAAACACCCTCAATAGGTCATTTTTGTTTGTCATATACCTAATATAAAAGGTACTAAAGAATTCATTACGCTTTGGCAGTTTTCGTTAAAATTTAGAATTAACATGTGAAAACTGAAAAGCAATAACTCCTAATTAATTTAACAAAATTTCTTCTGTTAAAAAAAAAAAGTTCCTGAAAAAAAAAGCGTGCAAACGTAAGAATTCTTTTTCTTATGTACAGGTACCTATGCTCACAACTGACCTTACCTTTTAATGCCAAGACTTAGAAATAAATTTTTCGGTCTCATCACATGTCCAAACAGAAAAACACACATATAAGTCTTTATCATAACAAAGGTATTAGCGACGATAGACCTGAGAATAATATTACCAAGTGTAAACACAATATTTTTTTCAATGAAAAAATAAATGAAACAGTGTTGTTGTATGTTTCTTAGAAATATTATACGATTATAAATAATTAGATACAGGGGGTAGTCCGTAGAAAAGAAAATATCTTCTTTTCAAACTTGTAGAGATTTGAATTCGACACCTATAGGGCTAAATGCCAATAAATCATATGAATTACTCAAATGAAACTTTCAAGACTTTGATGACACAAAGTGATCTTAATGAACTTCACAGCAGTTTCCTTGCATAATATGTGAAAATAATATAAAATATTTTCATTTATGTGAACAGAACGCAAGAACTACACAAATGCATGGTATGTTCTCCATTGGCAGGGGGTAGCTGCCCCCCCAGAATTTTCCAAGAGTATGCAGCACGGAAGGGGCAACTTAGATTTACACTAGATGGAAAGATTTTTGGAAGCAAAAAAGTCATCAAGTACACGTATATAAACGTATAGTTTCCATCTGTTTTTTTTCGGCCTTCCGTATATTTTTGCTAGTAGAATTTCGCCGGTTTGGCAATTTCCTTTACCGATATTTATCGCCTTGCATTTGTCAAGCCCAAATTACATACATATGTCTCTGGAGAACTGTTCCACTTTTCCGACTAGTTCTTTAAGTTGATCATGGAATACCGCGTATAGTTTCAAGTCATCCATGTATAACTGGTGTGAGATGATGTGTTTGACTTGGTTGTTCAAGGTGTATCCTATTTTCGTTTTATTGAACATTTTGGAAAGCGGATTTAATGCTAGGCAAAACCACAATGGACTCAAAGAATCTCCCTGGTTATAGATGTTTGTTTTGTTGTTAGGTGTATGGTGGTGTTCCAGGATTGCATCATTTGGTGAAGACAATCCATCATTATGGGGTGGACTTTGTATAGTTGCAAGACCTTAATCTTAATTAACCATGATGGAGTACGCTTTCATAAGATTTCTGGTTATAACAACAAGATAGTTTTTTGGTTTTCTTCTTGACTTCTCTGAGTATTAGGTACTGAGTCTATGATAAGTTGCTCTTTACATCCTTTAGCGCCCTTTCGGCACCCTTTCTGTTCCTCACCCATTATATTTTGGTTTTCTTCATGTTTGTTTAAGAGATGAGTAAGGCATGCTGTCATGATCTTACAGATAGTCAGCAAGCACGTGATTGGCCTATACTCTCTGGTTAACTTGCCTTTTGGTAGTAGATATGTTTTGCCTTCCATTATAAATGGAGGAATCTGGTCTGGGTTTTTAATGAATTCATTGATAAACTGAGTTAGCTTGATATGAGTGTTAGTT
>CM022874.1:27356025-27366545 GCA_012654025.1 Pachypsylla venusta
AGTTTTCAGTATGACCGGTTTTCCCTCCTCCCGACATGAAGATCTCAGCTGCCCCCCCCCCCAGACTAGATGCTGGCTACGCCCTTAATGTTCTTCTTTGTCAATAATCATCTTTTATTTTCTTCTTCTTTTGTTTTAACGGATTGAACTTCACTTTCATTGAAATTCCAGTCACATACAACATTACGATTAGTTCAGATCCTAGAAGCTCCTACCTATCGAATGCTATAAGCACAAAAAGTCAGCTCCAATCAAAATTAATTCAATACTCTCTTTGTATAGTAATTATTGCCTATTTTTTTTCCTGAAACACCCTGATTACAAGAGTTTGTTGAAACATAATTGAAAATGAAAGTATCCCATAAATAACGTCCTCTTTTAAATTTGAGCTTCCTTAAAATTTAGCACGCTTGTCATTAGTTGAAAATAGAAGAAAAAGTAACAGCAGTAACATACTGCTCTTATCGGATTCCACCACAAGGATTTTAGTAAATTTGACTGAATTAAATTTTGGCTTTACGTTTGTTTTTTAACACATTGCATGAGAGCAAGCACTCCACCAAATCAAATAGAATGAGTGAACTAGTGAGTGATTCTTAAGACTTTGCTTTCCCACCGAACTAAAAGAAAAGTGAACTAAAAAAATCACTATTATAAAAATAAAATTATTTCGTCTAATTGAAAATAATTACTAGAAAAAATCATTTCTATATCTACTCTCCATCAAAGTTCATATAGCAATCCACTTATAACATTGACGAATAATGTATGTGTCACAATATAGGTTTCAGATAAGCATTTAATCAAAGTTAGTTACATAGCAATTTCCTATTTTCCTCCATGTAACTACCCCCTCCGTAATTACACTCCCTTCAAAGGGAAAACAATCCCCATCTCCTTTCCCCTCTCCCCAAATATTCTTCTCTCTTTATTTTTATGGTGCTATTTTTTTAAATTGATTTTTTTACTGTTTTCTGTAACACAATATTTAAGGGAATGGTAGATTGACATGTAGTGTGGATCAAAAGAAAATGGAGGGCAAAATATGTGACACAAGTATTCCACTTTTGATGTTCAATCTACTGTTTCATTCAAAAAATTATACATCATTCCATTTCTATTTAAGATCCCCCGTTTTTCCCCCTTACATTTTTTTAATTTATTTATTTCATTTTTGAAAATCAAAAACTACTTTGGAAAAATATTAATTTGGCATGTCTGTATATTTATTTTTTATTTTAGGTTGTAATAGTTTTACTTTATTAAAAAAAAACTTGATTTATTTCAAAATTAAAAACAAAAAAATTGATCTCCAAAATATATTGGAGATTTTGATAAAATATTTCAAGTACACTCGATCGAGTCAATTGTTGGTCAGTATTTAACAGCTTCTGATAGTTGTTGAAATATTAGTATCATTTTTTTCTTAAATTACAATTTCAAAAAATAAATGCACTCATTTTAGGTATATTAAAATTTGCACAAAATCTTGTGTTTTCATTGGCTTGTTTTTTTAATATTATTTTTTTTTATTGGTATTGATCAGAATAAACGTTTTTTTTTATCTCCATTATATCTACAGTGACCCAAATCCCAAGCAACCACAGAACACAGAAAGCTGTATTCACATTTTATTTCTGGTTTTATTCATCTTTGCTAGTTCCCTTTTGCTTTGGCAGATGTCGGAATCCTCATTGATCCAACGGCGGTCCTCATTTTAATTTGGGTCATTAGTATGAAATGATCAGTAAAACTCAATAAGGGGTACATTTTCCTTCCTGCCTTTTGATGTAATTTTGTTATGAAGATAGCTTGAAAAACCTTACCTTTTATCTATTCTGATCTTTATCTTTACTGGAATAAAATGTTTTCAAAATTTATTTGTTTATAAATCTTTGTTTGTAAATTATCGTCTAGGCAATATTTAATTTGTTTTTTCTTTTCTTCTTCTTTTTGAAATGGAGGGTGGATTATTATTCATTAATTAATTGTGATAATCTCCTATTTTAATTATTAATTAATTAAAAAAATATTTAATGTTAGTTTTTATAATGTTATTTTATAGTACCTTCAAAATATTATATTTTATTTTAAAAAAATTATCAAGTTTATTTTAATATAGTAAAATAAATTAATATTTATTAGTTTATTTTATTTTTATTTTACATTAACCCGAATATTCTCAGACCATTCTAAATGTACTTTTCGTTATTTGAAAATAGAAATGATAAACAAGAGTCAATCAAAGTAATCAAAAGAGACAGTAACGATTAAAAAGTACTAATGTAAAAGTAATTGATTTTTTAAAATAATTAGATGAGCTTTCAAAATTACCCAGCCTATTATTGTCAAACCTGTAATCTAATTTTAATTTATGACATTAAATATAATCAGAAACATCAATACTCCAAACCGGATGGTCTCCCAAATAAACCTTTCGCACGGCATGTCTTGTTGATTTCTTCATCAGACCGGACCGGCGATGTTCTATTGAAAGGTCAATTTTTGTGGTATTATTCTTTATCGATTAAAAATCGATTATTTAGTTGATTTATGTAAATTTATATTTTAGCAGCATTATGACATTCGCGATTCCCTTTTTGAAATCTTTTAGTAATCTTTAAGGATTGAAAATATGGCTTTTGCTGCACATCGGTTATTACTGACCGCTGGGAAGATAAGGGTTTAGATTAAAAGTTTTGAACGACAAAATAATTATTTGGTGTGATTGTTTTTATTTTATTTTTTGATAAAAGATGCTAAAATAGTTTTAAATATTTTCATATCATATTTATGAATTCAAAGAAGCAATCCAGCTCCCATGCCTCTGTGGTCACTACATTAGTCTCGCGTGACACCCCAGTTCGATTCCTGGCAAGGCAATCATTTGTCACTTCGGTTTGGACGTTTCGGAATGATTAAGATTATTTGTAATGAGATTATTTGTAATAATTCATTATTGCATCATCAAAGTTTTGCTTCTTTTATATTCATAAGTAGGTACGTGTGTATAATAAATAATGAAATACCAGGGCAAATATATCAATGACATATATCTTAATGAGTATCTACTCAATCTATCTTTCGAGGACGAAACCCACTAAAAGAAAATGTTGTATTTGAGAATTATCATAATATTTTATGTCATTGTTTTTTCCTTGCTATCTTCCTTGAACTGAGACCAAAAACTATATTGTCTCTAAATCATTTTTGAATCAGTGTCATTAAATGGTGCTGGATATGTGTTCGGATATTGAATCTAAGGAATGTCGTCTCATTACAAAAGGTGTTAATTTTTATATTAAATTTTGTGTTTCCTTTTAGATATATTAAAAATGTTTTTCTCTAATCTAGATAAAAATCGTTTTCATAAACCATTCTAAAACAGAAAACTTGTTTTTTTTATATAAATCAATAATGAGAACCTGAGTGGACCAATATCACGCATCAGACACTTCTATAATTGAACATAATTAATGAAATGACCATAACATATGCCATCCAAATCACACCCTACGTCCGAAATAACTCGTGTTATAAAAAAATAAACAGACAGATTGGTGCAAATTAGTAGATTTAAAACATAGACCACAATTTATTCCGTCAAATAGGGATGTTTTTTTTTTTTTACAATTTGGTACCCTTGAAAATTAAAAGAAACACATTTTTAATATTTTCTTCTTAGATTTAGTTAGTTTAAGTTATTTAATTTCGTTTTGTTTTTGTCAAAAAATAAGAGCATAGTGAGTTCCTGTGTAGTTAAGGAAAAAATTAACCCTCCTCCATGTAAAGTTTTTGTTTTTAGTTGTTTTTTTCACCTATAACTTTATTGTTTTCGTTATTTATTGAATACTGAAAACTAAGAGATGTTTAAAAATCTTTGGCTTAAAGTCTCTTTAACATCGACGGCCATTCGAGATGAGGTTTCAAACTCAGGGTGTCACCTACCAAGTACTAACAACATTTAACTTCAGTGATCTTACGGGAACTATTGTACTTAATGTGAGATGAGGTTTCAAACCCAGGGTGTCACCTACCAAGTACTAACCACATTTAACTTCAGTGATCTTACGAGAACTATTGTACTCAATGTGAGATGAGGTTTCAAACCCAGGGTGCCATCTACCAAGTACTAACCACATTTAACTTCAGTGATCTTACGGGAACTATTGTACTCAATGTGAGATGAGGTTTCAACCCCAGGGTGTCACCTACCAAGTACTAACCACATTTAACTTCAGTGATCTTACGGGAACTATTGTACTCAATGTGAGATGAGGTTTCAACCCCAGGGTATCACCTACCAAGTACTAACCACATTTAACTTCATTGATGTTACGGGAACTATTGTACTCAATGTGAGATGGGGTTTCAAACCCAGGGTGTCACCTACCAAGTACTAACCACATTTAACTTCATTGATCTTACGGGAACTATTGTACTCAATGTGAGATGGGGTTTCAAACCCAGGGTGTCACCTACCAAGTACTAACCACATTTAACTTCAGTGATCTTACGGGAACTTTTGTATTCAATGTGAGATGAGGTTTCAAACCCAGGGTGTCACCTACCAAGTACTAACCACATTTAACTTCATTGATCTTACGGGAATTATTGTACTCAATGTGAGATGAGGTTTCAAACCCAGGGTGTCACCTACCAAGTACTAACCACATTTAACTTCAGTGATCTTACGGGAACTCTTGTACTCAATGTGAGATGAGGTTTCAACCCCAGGGTGTCACCCACCAAGTACTATTAACCACATTTAACTTCAGCGATCTTACGGGAACTATTGTATTCAAAGTGCCATTGTCGCTGGCTAAATGTTTTTCTGCGAAGAGTAAAGTTTTTAATTAAAATCATACATCTATTCTTAAACACTAATGATCGTAAAATAAATTGGAAAAAATATCTAAATAATAATACAAGAGATGGTACAACTCTCTGGTTTCGCCCGACATGACCAAAGTTATTGCAAGACATAGTCGGAGTTTGAATCATGATTTAGGTACACCATGTATATGCTTTAAGAGAACATATAAGTACAGGCCAGTGAAGCGGCCGGTTAAAGATGAAAGAAAGAACCTTCTTTAAAATATAAACTTTTCACGTGGACTCATTTTTGTGTTTCAAAATAACGTGAGATAAATCACTCGAAGAAAACAAAAGATAGAAAAATTGTCTCGATAGATTATGCCGATCACAAGTTGGATTTTTTTTTTATTTTAGTTCTCAACAATTCAAAAATTTAATGCGAAAATCAATAACAATTATCTCATTTCGTTCTTTCAATTAATTATTATTTTATTATTAATTTTTGTTTTTGTATTCAAAATTGTAAAAAAAGAAAAAAAAAGACAAGTATAAAGATCAAAATTTCAACGTTCCACAATGTATTGTTTATTATATTGTGCACATTATTTGAATGGAACTTGGATGACTTTTTACGAATTGTTTAAAAATTAGGGCATATTAATTATATATTTTCTTGTTTTTTTTTAAAATTTATGTTCCAAAATATTTTGGTTATGAAGCAGTGGCGGCTTGTTCTAATTCTTACCCTAGTTTATTATGTATGTACATTATACTGTATTGCATAATATTATTGACAACAAACTTGTAGTATTAGGGATTTATATTTGGTTATACAACATGTATATTGATAAATTTTAAAATATAATAATCAAATATAATACCTATATTATATATTTTTTCATACATATACCTAATACCTATCCATTGACGGAATGGATTCTAAAATGACGGTCAACATTTTATTCCTAGGTCTAAGCTAAAAAGAAAAGCAGAAATAATTATCCATGCGAATTTTCAGGGAAAGGTTTTACCTTTCCCGCCGTTCAATGTTCAAGTCCTTATCTGCCCACACAAGCCGCCTTTGTTAATAAAAAATATTTTTCTCATGGGCTGCGTGCAAAATATTTCTAATTTAACAAACTCCAATTTGTTCGTCCCTAATTAGTTTCACATAAAAGTATCATTATTAATTATTATTATTTTTTGGTTTGTAAATTCAAATTAATTGTTAATAAATTTACCTATTTGTAAAGAAGAACAACTATTTCATAATTTTTTTTATCAACATTTTTTTATGTCAATAAATATATAAGAGCACAAGGATAAATCAAAAAGTTGTAAGAGGGAAGTGACACTTTTTTAAACACATTATTTGCAGTGATTTATCTGATATTAACTACCAATTTGTATATATATATCCTTAATATGGTAAAATAAGTAAATCGAGAAAGGACAATTGCGTTTATACAGTCAATATTGTACCGTAATATGACATTTTCATGGGCCTTATCCGAAGAGTGCCAACAGAACGAGATTTGCAGTCGCCTGACAGACTCCAGGGGTTAAAGTTATTTTTACTTCAGTTAGAAGCAGGTTAACATTATGCTGATATTTATTTCATCTTTAATCTCACATTTTGGTTACCCTGTAATTATCTGAGGTTCTCATTGGAAAACGGAAGGTCAAAATGAACTTAAGATAAATATTAATTTTTGATCATTAAATTCTTCGTTTTCTCTCTCCGCATACTTGGAATCTTCCCTAGATTAGTTTGGTCAATGACAAGAAGAATAATTATAAATTACTATTCGACTACAGAACCCAAAAGAGTGCAATAGGAATAGGTGTAATATGTCTCATATGGATATAAAAAAATCGTTAAATTGGGATACTATGTCAAGTAAAACCATATTGAAAGTACTATATTTATAATTTTTACCATAAAAGTACTATATTTTTGGTCAAGTGAAGATATAGTACTTTTAACATCAATAAAAAAAGTTTTCCATTATTAAAATGTGGTCTGGGGCCTATTTCGTAATAAATTACAAGTTAATATTACTAGTCTTATTACAAGTACTATCTCTAGTCATATAAGCTTATACATGTTATGAAATAGGCCCCTGGTCGCTCAGGACCAAAATCAAAAGTTATATATATATATATATCTACTCGTAGGTTCAAACAAGTAAAACATGGTAAATTTAAATCCCACATTATCAGTGCTCTGTTTCGTAAAGTGAAGAAAATCGATCTGAAATTTGATTTCACTTTCATAGATTTAGACCCGAATCTGTAAGTATAATATATAAATATGTACAATTGTAGATAAACATTTTTTAAACAAATTGTTTGAAAAGACAATATATCTATAATGAATATTCCAAGATATTTGTGTTAGTCTGTTTAGATGTGTAAAAGATAGTGGAAATAATAATTTTCTGTTGCTATAGCAACATGTGCTCGTTATAATGCTAAAGATCCATTATTGAGTTGAGATGAATGAAAAACAATGAATTCCTATCATTGAAATATAGAGGATTAAAAAGAGATATTGAATCAAATTTATTTTAGATGGTCTTATATTTTGCCCTAATCGTTTCAACTAGAAACTATATAATATAGGGTATTTAATTATGTTAAGCCCATATGCTTGTCACAATGTGCTGTCCCTTATTATTGCTCAATCTTATGTTTATGCTTGGATTCGAACCAACAGGCTCCTGGTAAAGAATCTACCGCCAGCTTATCAGTCCGATGTTAAATCTGCAATATATTGTAGATTGACTTTGACTCTATACCAAATGTCGTTCTTGACAAGAATGCTATTACCTTTTCGACGACTCAACATAAATATTATTTTTGATTCATTATTGTCTATTAAACGATTTATTTATTATTTTACATTTTGTTTTATTAATATTCTTGTCTATTTTTTTATTATTTCAATATTTGTGCTTAAAAAAACATTCCATTAAAAGTTCCTTTTGATATGTCATGCTAGAATTATTATTTATTAATTTTGTATTTATTTTATTTTGATGGTTGTATCTAGTTATAGGGTGTATCAAAACTCATACACGAAATATTGACGTAATTTTTTAGGAAAAAATTATTTAAAAAAAAAAATTCAAAATTCTTTAGCTATGGTTATTATAAAGTTTTCAATTATCATTATACTCGTATATATCTAATAACCACAAACTTTTTAAAAGCTGTACGGCTTTTGAAAAATGTGCAAATTTTACCCCTAGATGTCTACATGAAAATTCAAATATCCATTTCTGTGACATTTTTTTCAGACACTAGACTGCATGATAAAGTTATTTCTCTACCTCCGTAATAGACTACATGTTAAAGTTATTTCTCAACCTCCGTAATACGAATGGATAATAGCTTTCTGATATTTGTCCTGACATTGCCTGGGCAATGGTTTCTGATACACCCCGTTTAGTTAGAATTTATATTATTTTAGAGTATTTATTTTGTAGCATATTGAATGGTAATTGGTTCCTTTTTATTTTACATTATATTTTTTTCTTATTTAAAAAAAAAAATATATATATTTTGATTTTATCACTTTTTTCTATACGATATATTTTTGTATTTTATTATTTACTAGTAGAATTAGCAGGCATGGCTTTACCACTTAGTATAAATTATGGACTATTAAAGTCAGACAATGTGTCATTTTTCGCTGTGAGAACATATTTGAATTGGTTCAGTAGTTCCAGATATTAGCCTTCATGGGTAAGTACCTACAAGCGAAAAAATACTTCCTTATAAATCAGAACAATAGAGATAGAAAAATAACTAGAAAACGGATTAGAATTTCAAAAAACGTAAAATCTCAACTACCCTTTTTTAATACAATTTTGGGAAGTACCTACAATGAAAGTATTTTGAAATTATTTTTTTTGCTGAACGTCTCTTTAATATCTATTGGTCATTCGGGACGCGGGTTTTTGGGAGCTTCCATTTGTGGGAAACTTGCAAACCAGCTACCCACATTGAGCTCACACAGCGTTGATTCGGCCGGAAAAATAGACAGCATCGCAAGGGCGGGAATCCACGTGGACACCCACATGGAACAACCTCGCTGGACGTTGCTTAACTTCAGTGATCGAACGGGAAGGTGTATTCAACGTGCCATAGACGTTGGCTAAAATATTATCCCTATTGAAAACAGGTTCAAAGATTTTGTGTAGGTACCTTTTTTATGTAAAAAGGGATAAGCTCTCTCTCTCTCTCTCTCTCTCTCTCTCTCTATCTATCTATCTATCTATCTATCTATCTATCTTTAGATATGAGCTCAACTCAGGGTCAGACCATTTTTTAAAATTAACAACCATCATCAAAAAGATATTAAAAAAGGAGTCATTTTTACACAAACTTGAGATATCACACATCAGACTGATTTCTAAAAGATTGTAAAGAACTCAAATTCAAGATAGAATATGGGTCGGAGATTTTGAGTACAAATCTCAAATAATTCTTAAAATACTTCCATTTTCTTTTACTTTTTAAAAATTCATTACTAATGCCTCCGAAAGTGCAACATTTCTCGAAAAAGTTTCCCTTTTCGGATAAAGAAATGCGTGTTTCAGCGTTATTCGAAATTCGTTTTCTAGATATTTCGAGTGACTTTTTTTAAAAAACAAGAACCTGTTTTTCTGGGTGCATTGTGGAAGCAAGGTCTTTCTACGTGATCGTTTGTATGTGTGTGTCAAGTAGTTTTCAGTATGACCGGTTTTAGGATTCCATACCACTATCATACATAGATCATTGGCATGGTCTTAACAGCGGCAAATAACGAAAATCACAAACAAATAAACGTAGCCATCACAGCATTAAATATTGCAGAGAATACATTTATTTGGTTGGTAATAAGGCTGTTCCATATCCGAAAGAGAAAGAGCTAAAACACTGTGTTTTTGTGGAAAAAAAAGTATTTTGTGAAAAATTTCACATATTGGTCTTGAAACATAGTAAACAATGCAAACATAAAAATTTGATACAAAGCCTAAGGAAAATCTTCGAAAAATGAAAACGTGTGTAATCAGTGATTAGTCACAAGACTCGATCTGCGAAACAAAGGGATCTAGTTAAAATTTTCAGATTGTGTATAGGTGTTGTTCTCTGAACCTCCTGAGGACAATTGACTAGCCACATAGTAATAGTATAATGCTAATGGAGGACCATTGATCCGTAGTCGAACTTTGTGTAAAATACAACGCAATAAATTGATGAGAAAATAAATTGAAGTTAACGTCCCGGAGTTAGGTAATACTCTAGACTTTCTCTTCCTTATTCATTCCATCAGATTACCACCAGATGTTGTTCTTCTAAAGATGTTGTTCTTCTAAAGTTTTAAGTCTTTTTGTGATATTATTGTTATATTTCTATTTTCTGTTGTTGTTGACATTATTTTCAAAAGATTTTGCAGCCTTCCGCTGCGGACTTTGCTCATTAGTGATAGTAATATTTTGAACGATTTTGCATCCTTCGGCTGCGGACTTTGCTCTTTAGTGACAATATTATTTTGAAAGATTTTGCAGCCTTCGGCTATGGACTTTCCTCTTTAGTGATAGTATTATTTTGAAAGATTTTGCAGACTTCGGCTGTGGACTTTGCTCTTTAGTGGCAGTATTATTTTGAAAGATTTTGCAGCCTTCGGCTGCGGACTTTGCTCTTTAGTGACA
>CM022874.1:27396426-27409085 GCA_012654025.1 Pachypsylla venusta
CTATGTATGCTGGCTGTTCATTATACTGGCTGTTCGGATTCATGTTTTTTGTTTTGAATTTTTACCTCTGTTTAGTTTTGTAGAGTCTAACCTCATTTCTGTCACATTGAGGGTTCTGAAACCGGGGAGGAGTGTCTGGCCAATTTTTGTTACCAATTTTAACCCAATTAGAGGGGTTTTTACTACCACGCCTGTATTTCGTATGTACAACCGTCCAAAATGGATCCATGACGGCCAATAAAGAAGGTTTTTTTAAAAAAAAAAATCTAAATTTTTTGAGAAGGGTTGCCAGACAATCCTCACCTGTTCCAGACCCATCTTTTGAGGTGAGAACGCTGCCTCTGGTGGCAAATTGGTAAATAAAAAAAAGGAATAATCAGCTGTTTTCACAATCTTGCTTCCAAAATTCTTAACGAAATAAAATGCGATTCAATAAAATAAAATTCGACTATTGAAAACCCAAAATGTTCAGACAAAGGGCTATTTGAAATCCTCTCCAGATCAAACACAAAAAAAAAATCCTCGAGTGTCAACTTCATTTTTATAAGTTCAAATTGGATGTATCTCTATAACCCTGTTCAGTGTTCAAGTCTTGAAACAAAGATAAACAATCTGTAAAATCTGTTTAATTTTCAACTTCCTTCGCGGCGTAGTTTGCGATATTATAGGAAGGTGTTACTTGCAGGTTCTTTTGTTCTAAACTAAAAGATAGCAGTTATCAGTTGACTGCTTTTGACAGCTAATGTTTGCAAAATAATTTCGTTGACTCGTTTTCATCTTATCTACTGCTTATTGCTTTTTAATGAATATTCCTAATAGTTCATTTACACTTTCTATTTTAAAAGTAAAACTTCTTTTGAATACGCGTATGGATGATGAAATGGAGGAGGTTGAAGGTGAATGGCCAGAATGTCTACTAGTGAAAAATTACGAATACAAAACGTTGAGAAATATCACCAAGAAAGGGTGACAAAAAAGCTAATAGTCATTCATTTGTAACAATGAAAACAGCATCGATATTTGTCAACATCACCAACGGGGAAATCGATCATTTTCCAGCAAATATATAGCAACATCGATAATTGAACGAGAAACATCGACAAATATGTATCTCATGTTGCAATCCTTTCAATGTTTTATACAGGGTGTTTAAAAATATCGCGAAAACAGTTTAAAATTTTTGATAACACTGAAACATGTGTTTAACTAAATTAAAGGAGAACTTTTTTCAGTGATTTCCTAAAATATCGCGTTTTCAGGAGAGACCTCAAGTGAATCAACCCCTTACCCTTTATATGCATGGAATGCAAAATGCCACTTTTTGAATCTACTCTTGGCGGTTTTTAGCCGATTTTTAGCGGTTTTCACGAGTCTGGCATAAAAAGAAAACGGCAAGAGCTAGAGACTTGATTTTTTTACAATTATATGTATATTATACTTCTATATTTTTTTTATAGAAAGGGAATGTCGTGTGATGTTCACTCCAGATATTTTAATTTTGCCCTAAAAAATCTTTCCTTCAAATAACTAAATAAAAGTAATTTTTTAACACTTATAATTAACATGTTATTCACAAAGGGTATTCCAAAGGCTCATTATTGAAAATATTAAACAAAATTCTGTCAAATTGGCCTCTGGTTATTTATGCTGTTACCTGGCTAAAATAAAAATCTATACATTGAAAATATTATTTTTCTCTTTTCTTAGTAGGGAACTGACAGTGACACAGAGAACTATATTGACACGATCTAAATAACTAACCTAAATTAGAGTAAAAAAAAATCAACTTGACGAAACAATTTCAACTAAATTTCGATGAAGAGGAAGGAAGAAAGCTAGACCTCACTTCGTTCCGTGTTCCGTTAATTATCGGGACAAGAAACCTAATTTTCTCAATATTTAGCACTCATGAATCTCTAATCAGGATTCTAGTAATAGCTCGGCTCGGCGGTTACCATAATAGTAGTCCTGATCAATAATAACTGTTATCATGAATGGACTATGTTGCCCCCAGGGGATTTTGAGAGTTGAAAGAACACAAGAATACCAACATCACAACAAACTTCTTCATCTAATGATTGATCGTTCTCTTTTTAGTGCCTAATTAGAGCTAAGATTAATTTCATTCAACACAGAACATCATTTTCAGGGTTCCGTACTCGGAAGATAACAACGGAACCCTATACCCTTCATGAACATAACGACATTTCAATTTTGATCACCTGATACACGAGTAACTAGTACTATTAGTCGCAGTTACTATACAAATTATACATATCAACAAGGGAAAATGTGAAAGTTAATCTAGAACGTACGTAAAATGGTGAAAATAAAACTAGATCCCACTTCGTGCAATCAATAATACGTATGCAATGTTCGATGTATCTACGTAAAAACTAAAATAATTGAAGATCAACGAAATCTAAAAAGCTGAAATTTTCTATATGGATGTTGATAATTTTAAGAGGGCAAAGTCAATGCCATTTTCTTTCGTTATTCAACAGCTAGGTACATTCCTTATATGAAATACCATTATCGGTTTTCTATGGGTGCCAGATGTAGACTCCACAGAAGTAGGTTTACTTATTTAGAGCGGTATGAATCGCTGTATCTGTTTTCATTATATGATAAATATAACATTTACTCTTGGAAATGGCTTTGACATGTTATTCTTATTATTTTAATTTGGCTTTACGTCTCTTTAACATCTATAGGAATCATAGAATCATGAATGCGTATACCAAATTGGAAAAGCCCCGAAATAATTAAAAATATATTAGTGTAATAATTTCATGAATGCGAAGAATCATAGAATCATAAATGCGTATGCCAAATTGGAAAACCCCCGAAATAATTAAAAATATATTAGTGTAATAATTTCATGAATGCGAAGAATCATAGAATCATGAATGCGTATACCAAATTGGAAAACCCCCGAAATAATTAAATTTTATAGCATTATATATAGGCAAAGTGTGTTCTTCTTGTCCATGCTAACTAAAAAAAACTACCTTACCAATTGGTACCAAACCTTTTTTTACGATTATGGGCAAAACGGAGCTATTTTTGGGGCATAAGATAGTTTCTATGTAGAATAATAAATTATCAAATACAAAGCTTTTGAAGTTGCGTAAGTAACTTGGGAGGAGATTATATATGTTTATTGTATTAATAAAATAAATAAAGATATTATTAAAAAAAGCATATTTTTATGATCCACGCTTATTGAAAATTCTACCTTATCAAACGGTACAAAACCTTTATTTGATGATAGTAGACACAACAGAGCAGGGCATAGGAAAGTATTTATGTCGATTAATTGTCTATTTAATTATCATTTAGAGAGATTCTAATCTTACAATCGGTACCAAACTATTTCAAATGATAGTGGGCATGACAACAGCAATGGGACAGCCATGCCTCTAAGTTACCAAGAAAAGTAGCCGGAGCCTGCTAGTAATATATATTTTTTCAAACAACATACAAGGGGATTTAGGCTTCTGTATACACACATCACAATTGATACGGTTTGAATCACTTTGGAATGGAGGTTGCCTCAACAACAAAATCTATAAACAACTAAGACATTCACTTTCTGATACTTTAGGGTGCGTTTTAAAATATATTGTTCTAAGTTGGTAGATATTTTTACAGTGTGTTTACAAAAATTCATTCATATACCTCTGATACACCCTATTGATTATAATATGCAGTTGAATTCTACATTAGGTACTATCGCCACCAAATTTATGAGACTTGTGGACGCCCCTCAAAATGGTCCATTCATTATTGTTAACCAAAGAACTTATTCCTTAAAATATAACCATTTATTTGTCCATAAGAAAACCACATAATTCTGTAGCTTATTTACCACAGTAAAATTTTAGACTGAACGGAAAGTAAAACGTAAAGTATTGGCGTTCATGTTAAACATGAACACATGGGAAAGTAAACCAGGATGATCTTCCACTGGTGTAACTAAAGAAGGCTTTCAAGATTCCAATGTTGGCTATGCATCTAGCATTGCAAAAATATATTTTTAGCGGAACTTGAAGTACGTTCTGCCTTAGGTACATAGGATTCGGAAATTTTAACCGTAAGTTTCCTCATTGGAGAAAAACGCACCAAAACGTGTATTTTCATAAATTTCGTCACTCAAAGATCAAACTCCATGTAAGTTATATCTAATCTTTCTTTAACAAAATTTGTATTTTCAGAGATCCCGTTTGGTACGGAGTGGCCGCTAGCTGTTTAAAATAGCTACAATTTTCTATATCTTCAAAATGGCAGTGAATTTAACGTTCTGAATATATTTCACAAATATCTATTTAAAAAAATCTGTCGAATTCAAAATTTGTAAAGATCAATGCGTTTTGAAATGCATATTTGTATAAAAGCTGGTTAGTAAACATTTCCATAAATAAATGGTTTTCCTATAAAATCCAAGAAAAAAGATCCAATCTATTTTCAAAATGGTGTAAGATTTACTCGAAATACTTTGATTTTTGGTACTTACATTCCAGTGTATTTCGTTATCAAATATAATTTTGTATCAACTAAAAATTAATATTGAACGCTCTCTTATAATAATTCATTGTCAAGTGAATTAATATTGAAGATGTAATAATCGAGAGCTCTCGTGACTCAACGTTTTTCGTATTTCATACAAAATTTTAATTATTAAATTGAAATTTTAAAGATTTTTCTAGTATAGATTCCTACCCGAAGGATATACAAAGAATCCAAATACCTTTACTAAAAAACCTCTACATTCTGCGCACGCAGCATTCTAAACTGTTAGGTCCTCCTTTAATAATATTTCTGAATAGAATAAGATAGAAAAACGCAGAGGCTATACCAAGATATAGGCTTTCAGTATAATTTGTATCAAGCTCAAATTTACTTAATAGTGGCAGACCGTTTGTGGAAAAAAGTTGTATTTTACGTAAATCATTTCTTTTAATCGCTCATCCAGTTGACTTTTGACTATGTGAAAATATTTAAGTATATATATATATATATTATTTTTTTTGAAAATATGAAACCATTTTTTTTATTATTTATAAACAAAAAAACATTTTCCAATATTGTGAACTTTTAGGTTGAAAATTTTAAAAAAATTCAAATTTTTAATATAAATTATCAGTAACTAGTCATAATAGTCATAATTATTTACATTCAAAAATTTTAATTTATTCTTTTTAATATTTCATTTATTTACAGATCAGGTATATTACAGTTGTAAAGGTACTTGTATATAAATAATTTCACCTAAAGATTACGTACTTTATTGTGATTAAAAAAAAATATACAGTGTTCGAGAAGTCCTACAACGGATTTTTTTTATTTTTATCGGCTAAAGATAGAGACTTGAAATTTTATGTGTAGTTTTGACACAAATGAATCAATTTTTTGGCGTAATTAAAATTTCTACAGGGTGTCTCAAAAGTGGGTAAACAGACACTAACTTTCGATTTTTAAATTGAAATCCCTATTTTTTATTTCATATTCGAATTTTACGTCAAATTCTACACACAACCGACTCCCCACTCGATACTTTGATCAAACGGATCTCTGATCAAACCCGCCCAATCATTGATTTTTCTTCAGCTTAAAAGTGATAAAACCAAGAGTGTAATACATCAAATCAATCAAGTTTTTTATGCTGAATCTCGTGGTATACCTAAGGAGGGTAGAAATTCATTTTTGGTTGATGTTAAAATTTCAAAAATGAAATTTTACCCTCCTTGGGTATAAAAAGTGTAAAAAATCAAAAACCAATGGTACCACGAGATTCAGCATAAAAAACTTGATTGATTTGATGTATTACACTCTTGGTTTTATCACTTTTAAGCCGAAGAAAAATCAATGATTTGGCGGGTTTGATCAGAGATCCGTTTGATCAAAGTATCGAGTGGGGAGTCGATTGTGTGTAGAATTTGACGTAAAATTTTGAGACACCCTGTAGAAATTTTAATTACGCCAAAAAATAGATTAATTTGTGTTAAAACTACATATACAATTCAAGTCTCTATCTTTAGCCGATAAAAATAAAAAAATCCGTTGCGGGAATTTTCGAACACTCTGTATATATATATACATCGACAACTGATTAACATTTCAATATAGTCATCTTCAGGAGCAGCTTCGTATCTCGTCTCAATCACTTGGACATATAAAATACCTACTATAAATCCGTGTATAAATCCGTGAAAATGCGTCGGCCGTAAATGCGATTAAAGGTCAGGTCGGAATTTTAGCTTTTTCATTAAAAGGTAACAAATAAAGTAAACAACTGTCATTCTACCCTAAGTAAAAAATGTTTCGAATCATAGGAATCAAATTCTAATGGCTAAAGTGACAAGTAATAGAAACGGGGGAACTTTATTAGTAAACAATATTTTTTTTTTTATAATTTATTATTTTATAGTGGAAAGAGCAGAAATCCTGAAGGCTTAACCTTCAAAATGAATTCAAAATAACAATATAAAATACTTAACCTACAAGACCCGAAACTGGGATGCCTAAATTTGGCTAAACTTAAATCTATCTTTAACTTCAGGCAATTCATTTCAACTCGATTAACGAAATATCCAAAAACAAAATTGAAAAACCTTTCTTTCAAAAAGCAAAATATAAAGTTTGGAGACAACCATAATTATATAAAAACAAAACATATACCTTGTGAAAAACCCTTACTATTTGATTGTTTTACCTAAAAACTTATTGCTCAGTTATTAATTGGACTAGTAGTAGTTCTAAGAACTGTAGACCTCACTCACTTAAATTGGTCACCAATTCATCCCAATTTCCCCATTATGGCCCAAATACTAATCAGCCAATTATATGAACCTAATAAATGTCAATAACAAGTTTAATTTAAATCGGACAACTCGTCAAAAAACAAACAAGGAAAAATCGTGGATTTAAAACTACAAGGTTTTCACTTCATTGGTCAATTAGTACGGGACTCTTTGCATTTAACTAACAGTGACGCCGATGACTATTTTGACCCCAAATGTATTTTAATGCTATTTTTTTAAAAATAGAACCAAAATACAAAATAATTTTAGATTTAGTTGATTTTAGTACCCTTAACAAAAAACTTTCCTATCTGGATGTTTATGAATAACGGGTGTAATGGGTTCAACGCAGAGTACCGCAATTTTTTAGTGTAGAAGCTAAAAACCTCCAGTACGTATATACTAGTACCTATCTAATACTTGTACTTGGCCGGGTTTAACTTATCCCTTAATATACTCCTTTCTTTTCCGTTTTTTATTAGTAATATCCAGTTATAATTATGTTAACAACAAGTTTATGAATGAAATATGTAGGTACCAATTAATATTAACTACCGATATTTAAAATAGTTTAGATTTGCATATAAATCGAGCATGTTTTTTTTATAAAAATACTGAAATAAAAATCATGTTAAATTTTAAAATAATACTGTTGGATACAATCTGAAAATTGTCAAATCTCTGTGGAGGTCTGTGTTGGTGTGGAATTGGAGACAATTTTCAATCTTTTATTGATTCAATAATAACTTTTCAAGGTAGGTAATTGATTTTTGTTTTTCTAACCCATCAGCATTTGTGAATCTTACACTAATATTATATTGACGGTACATTTTTGTTAAACAACGTGAAGTGTGGTCAATATTGTAGATGGTTACCTAATACATAGGTTCTCGAGAATTTATCGGATCCGTGATTAATTCTGTCTGATAATCTGTGGTTCTCTTATTTCCTATTCTCATTCTGTTGCTGGTGTAATGATCCACAGGGTGCTCATAAAGTCTTGAAATATAAGATCGATACATTTTATTACTATTTTTTAAAGATCTAGGGAAATGCCGATGGCATTAAAATACAACAGATACTCTTGTACTTTCACTCTTGATAACAGACATTTTTGTACTTTCGTCAATACAGAGGTAATATGATGAGGAAGCTATACAGGCCAGTACAAAACTTGCGCAGACAGTGTAACTTCCTAAGCGTAGAACCTCTTGGTTCTCGAAATTAAAAGGTTGGTTTGAACCTGCCCTACAAATGTGAACCTAATCAGAAATCATCATCAAGGTGTCAAAAACACAAAGTTTCATAGAAACGTTAAAATCATAGGGAATGACATAAACTAATACTTGGTATATGACTTTTGTCGAAATAGCCTACAGGTTCCATGCAACCTTAATCCGGCCCTGTGGTCCTAATATTCAAATCGGAAAATATGTCATAGCTAGGATACGAACCAAGGATGGCAAATACAGGGTTTCAAAAAGTTTTGGTAACTGTGTAATTTAAGTATTACGGTAATTGTGTAATTTAGGTATCAATCCTATGGTTTCTGTACTGAACCCTGTATGTACGATTTCAAATTGCACATGACCGATTTTTTATTATTATAATTTTGTATTGATACCACACCAATAAACAAAATTCATTTGAATTGTATTATATTATCCCAGACTTCACAAAATATACCACAAAGAAAATGTGGATTGAATATAATATAGAGAGCTAGGACCAAGGAGCGTAAAACATTTGGTGAGAAGAAAAAACTCTGACGCATCAAGATAATGAGAATATGAGAATTTATTTTTGTTGGTGGATCTTGTCAAGTACTTTCGAAAAATTGATAATATGCCAAAAAACAACGACGGATAACTTTTCAATTTAGTTTTAAGTTGGAACATTTTTGTATCCACACACATTCCACATATAGGTATGCAGGTAAAAAACTTTTCTAAATCAATAATAACTTTTGTTTTAGTCAATTCTTTATTCAAATTTCACATGAAGACGTGCTTTTAAGGAACGCGCCATCTGTTTTCATTATGATCAATTAAAAAAGTTGATCAGACGAAGATTAAAACAGAGATAAAAAACATTTTGAAAACAATAACAATAGTCATCAAAAAGTTAGGTACACGCACATAAACACAAAAAACATTACAAAGTTTAAAAAGTATACGTTTGCAGGATAAGATCAGTTCTTCAGCCACCGTCTATTGAATACACCAGTTCCCGTTAGACAACAGAAGTTTATCATCGTCCAGCGAGGTTATACTAACTGGGTCACCACGTAGGTTTGCGCCTCGTGATGTTGACTATTTCCGTCCAAACCCAGGCGAGGTCAATGTGGATACCGGATTTATAAATTTCCAGCGAAGGAGGGTAAAAACCCAGTATCGAATGTCCAATAGAAGTTAAAGAGAAGAATGGTTAAAAAATATATTTGACTGACCTCATGGGTTTTCAATGTACATTGTTTTTTGATCAGTAGCCCAGTTAGTAGGAGTGACGGATTCGTATCAAGGAGATTGTTGGTTCGAATCCATTGAAAGATATAAGAGAATAGTAATAACACGAGAAGTGCATTGTAATAAAGCTTTAACACAAATTCCTTATATTATATTGTTTTTCGTTGAACCATGTATTCATCTGATGGATATGTTTTTGTTTTATTATTTTCAAAAATGAACTTTCGGAATCGACCAGGAAAAAAATACCCTTTCAAAAAGTTTTTTTATTATTTGCCTCGGTTAAAATATAGCAACAATAGAAATGTGTGAAACCTCTATATACCGACCCTGAGACATATCCCCAAGACCGACGCGAGGGCAGACATAGTAATGGGGTTTCCTTTATTATCCTCTGGAAACCTAATTCAAAAAAAAATTGTTCTACCATCAGCCAAAAGTTAAATATTCCTGTTGCTTCAGAATAAAATTCTGCTATTAATAAAAAACATACATATTAGAAATGTTAAGATTTAGATAATTTTGGAGACACAACTTTTAATGACGTTAGTCAAAAATCATTATGGTTTATTGGCTGACAGAATTTTGGCACAAATGAGTGTCTGCGATCAGCTTCTAAATGAGATGAAATTTTCATAATTGGTTATAATCAACATTTCACTGGCGGATCAATAAAACCATCGCGCAATGAAAATAAAAGTTTTATTTTCATTTTCTGCGTTGGTCTTCCTAGTATACAGGATGTCTAAAAAAAGGAGCGGCGCTTAATATCTTGAGAACGGATTTGAATTTCGAAAAACGCTGTAACACGTAGGTATTCCTATATTTCAAAGAGGGTGCTTTTTCGAGAAGCGTTCAAATTCGGACAATTTC
This sequence comes from Pachypsylla venusta, assembly GCA_012654025.1. NCBI lineage: Eukaryota > Metazoa > Arthropoda > Insecta > Hemiptera > Aphalaridae > Pachypsylla > Pachypsylla venusta. The sequence goes on from CM022874.1 coordinate 27,406,568, forward strand.
ATGGGGCCCCAAGAGTGTCAACTTTGAAATCTACCCATTTTGTAACACATTTTTGAAAATTAAAATAAAATGAAAGTATTCTAAGATTGATTTGAGATCTTGTACAAAAAAAAGTATTCTAAGATTGATTTGAGATCTTGTACACAAAATTGTCCCCCCCGGGGGCTACCCGGAAAGTGGCAAAAACTTAAAAAATAACCAAAAAAGTTCCCCTTCAAGTGTTTCAACGTTTTCAAGATATGATAATTTTCAGAGTAGGTAGACATTTTTCTAGTTAATGGTCAGCAGTATTAGTGGGCTTTATTTATTATTATTTTTTTTTTTTTGGCTTAACGTCTCTTTAACATCTATTAGTCATTCGAGACGGGGGTTTTACCCTGCATTCGCTGGAAACTTGCAAACCAGCTACCCACATTGACCTCACGCAGCCTGGATTGGGCCGGAAAATAGCCAGCGTCACGAGGGCGCGAACCCACGAGGACACCCACATGGTACAACTTCGCTGGACGTTGCTTAACTTTAGTGATCCAACGGGAACTGGTGTATTCAACGTGCCGTAGACGCTGGCTTAATTTATTTTGGAACATAGAAAAGTGTTAGTTATTTTATGTGCTTCAAAAAATGCGTCGCAAAAAGGCTTACAAAAAAAGTGCAAAAAAAGTGTACGCACCACAAAGAACGTAATTTAATAAATGATAAACAATGGTATATTATCAGTATCTGATAAAAGATTTAATTTTTGGAGCTGCTTTAGCCTTTTTTACATCTATAGTTTAATTTAGGTAGAAGGTAACGTCTTGATTTCAGTGATTTGACGGGAACTATTGAATTCAACGAGGTAAAATCGTTGGCCATAAGTTTAATTGAAAACAGTAAATCAAAATTTTACCTTCGTGATCAATGGTCACGATACACCAAAATAGCAACCAGATTTTTTTTCCTTGCGAACGACCTGTTTTAATACGGTCCTGTGATTACAACACCTAAATGGAAAAAATATAAAAATAAACATTTATTAAAACTTCAGAATATTTAAGGTTGTATTATTTTGTAATTATTAACGCCGTTAAATCAGCATTGTATGATGAAGTTTTTTAATTCCGTTTTCTGTATGCTTGTCTAAATTCTTTTGTCCATTGTCCATGCTTGGATTCAAAACGACAGCCTTCTGCTTAAGAAGCTACGATCTCTAATGAGGTTAAACTGACAATAAGTGTTGAATTACAGAGTGAAATAAGTACATGAGATGTGTTAGGATTAATAAAAAAAATATTAAAAAAAAAAACGTTCATGAGAATGATGGGAATAGCAAACAAATTTTACCTCGTCCTAAACTTTCAACCCCAAGCACGAAAATCCTATACTCGTACATTGAGCTTAAGAGCTTATCAAGTCTGTGTGAAGAAGAAACACAAGATCCACGCACTCGACCATGCTGTATATTTATTTTTTGGTTAATAATGTACACTGGTAATATTATATCTACTTTAAATATGTAAAATAAATTTCTGAGGAATAAATTTCAAATAAATGGAGAAATGAATGAACCTGTTTCTGTTTTCGTACACACCTGTAGGTCTACTGATTTGCGACAAAGGAAATAATTTTTCGTACAGATATCATAAATAAGAATAAAAAGTTGACCAGAGATTGATCTTTAATGGTGGGTTTTTACCAAGATAACCTACGCCTACAGTTACAAAAAATACACTCTAGCGATAGTGGAATGTTATCACTAGAAGAAGTTATTGCCCAAAGCATTTTCTACCAAATGAATAAGGGAAAAAATCATCCCTTATCTGGCAATTTCCTAGGCGACCGCTTGACCACTATGCTACTAAGTTTCCAGTTACGTTTGAATCTATTTTTAAACTCCAGTTATATTAACTGTAGAATCAAACAAATTTTTAAATGTATAAACTTCTCCGATTCAATCTAATTAGAGAGTAGAGAGAAAAAATCTTGGCGAAACTTAGTTCGCTCCTTCACTGTAATTTCTAAGGTTAACTCGAATTAACTCAAACATATTAAGCTTAACTGTGTAATGCACAAGAAAAACACGCTTTTATAGTAAGGATTTTATACAAATCACAATCTGGGCGTACAGCATTGTGCCAAACCTATTTCCATGTCAATTCTGACGATTGTCTTCAATTTATTAAATAAAATGATTGATCTTTGATCCTTTTGAATCTATCAATAAATCGATAAAATTACCGAGTTTATAAATTGAAGATAGAAGAAGACGGACGGGGACAATTTATTTCGTTCTCACATTGCTATTATTGTAAAGAAAAGAAAAAAAAAACATTGCCCGTTCTGTTCCGCAAGAAGTCGCTATGGCAGGGTGAGACAACTCATGTCAAGTTTTTGAAAATATAAGAAACTAGCTGTTTTACCCGTGCTTCGCTACGGGCTACAATAGCTGATAGAAGAATGAGGATAAATATGAATGTTCAAATCTGAAGAACAGATTAAAAAATAATAAATTAACTGCCCAAAAAAATAAAGCGAAAAT
>CM022874.1:27418477-27453559 GCA_012654025.1 Pachypsylla venusta
AGCTATCGTTCATCAAAATCGGTCCAGTAGTTTTGGCTGTAGGTGCGTCAAGATCAAAGAAGAAAAAGAAGAAGAAGAAGAAGCAGACGATGAGAAAAAAAAGTGTACTTTTCAGAAGCCTATATCTCCTATTTGACTTAACCGATTTTGTTGAAATTTCGTATACTTCGTCTCTGAGTTCGCCTCATACGTAGGAAATCATTTTTATCCTGAGATGTGTAGTTTTTCCTCTGGAAGTAGCTGAAATCGGCAATGTAAGCTGTGGACTTGGCGGGGCGGAGCGCTACCGCGCTCCTTAATGATATTGTTATCGTCAAAAGGTACCCACCACAACAACTTTTTCCCCCAAAACCGATTTTTAATAAGCACTTAAATTTTTTAAATCGTATAGAATATCAATTAAAAGATGGAATGTGACAAAAACAATATAGAATGTGCTATGTTTCATTATTGTCTATGTCTAATTATTTATAAAAAGTAATAGATAGCAGAAAAATTAATATGGAGGGGGTAGGAGGCATGTGGAAGGGGGAAATAAAAAAATGGGAAATCAATTTAGTTCATTTTAAGAGTATAATTATACTACCGCGATAGTACTGATGTGTTGTTGCCTACATAATATCTTCGACAAATACATAATCTTTCCTTTATTGTAGCCGTGTCCAACTGAGGGGTGGGAACCGCTAAAAATTCATCATTGAGAAGTAGCACATCGAGATAAGCTAGAAAGATAAAATTGGAAACAAAGATGTCCCGAAGTACAAAAACCACATCCTTGAATAAAATATTCATTTTCTAATAGGAGACGTTTTCACTCTAGGGTAGGAACAAATAAAAGTCCAAAATTGAGAAGTACACTTCGGGATAAGCTAGGAAGCTGAAATATGAAACAAAGATTTTCGGCAGTAAAAAAAATATATCCCTGGCTAAAATATATCTTTTTTGAATAAATATTAGGAGACGTTTCATTAAGAGTAGGACCAACGAAAATTAAAAATTGAAAAGTTCACTTCGGGTTAAACTAGAAATCTGAAACTTGAAAAAAAAAAATCCGCAATACAAAAATAACATCCTCGAGTAAAACATTGATTTTCTAAATAAATAGGAGCCGTTTTCACACTGAGGTAAATACCAACGAAAATTCACAATTGGGAAGTTCACTTCGGGTTGAACTAGAAAGCTGAAATGTGAAACAAAAATATTCCGCATTACAAAAATAACTTCCTCGAGTAAAATATCGACCACAATAAAATTGAGAACTAGGAACCATTTCGAGATCAGCGAGAAAAGTGAAATTCGATACAAAGATATTCCACAGTACAAAAATATTATCCTTGGGTACTATGTATATTTTTCTCGATAGGAGCCGTGTTTAACGAACGAGTAGGTACCACCTAAAGTTGATTTAAATATTGATTTTTCCAAATGGGATCCGTTTTCACCCTAGGTGTGGGTATATATCACTAAGATTCCAAAAGTGAGTATGTACAATAGAGTAAAATATTGATAGTAACACAAATAATGAAAAAGCTAAATTTCATCACAATGCGACTAAAGTTATGACGAATACATAATTTGACTCCAACAAAAATAATTGAAATCCCCCCAAAAAGATCCCGCCCTGTCATTAGTCAATTGTTAGAGTTGTTAAGTGAGTTTCAAAAATGCGAAAATTTGCGAATAAAAGGCTTAAAGGGGATAGTGAAAATAATGTAAAAAAGGGAGATTTAAAAGAGGAGAAAAAAGATATAAAATTGAGCGGGCACTGTTTTGATTTCAGTGCCTTTTGTGACCAATGACTTGGCGGGAACTTTTTACCGCGAAGTGGTTTTTGGGTGGGATAATTTCACTTCTATAGGAAGAGAAAGTAAAAAACTGTGAAAGATCGAAAACTAATTGAGGATGACGAAAAAATAATAAAATGGTATCTTGGGCGTATGTTCTGGAGCGAATTCGATTAAATTTATGTATTGGCTCCAGAATTTGCAAAAAATTATAAATTTTTTTTTTAAATTAATTTAATGTAAAAAGGGAGGTTTAAATAACATGTTAATTATACCTAATCTTTAAATATTTTTAAATTAAATTAAAACAAGTTTACCAGAAAAACTATGTATAATTATAATATTGAGACTAGTTTCGAATCATTCGCTTCAACTTCAATCTTTTCGAGACGAAAGATGGAGTTTCAAGCCTCCATCCTTCGACTGAAGATGAATCGAATGATTCGAAACTAGTTTCAATGTAAATAATTTTAAATAGTAGTTCTGGTAAGTGTTTTGTTTTAATTTAATTTAAAATTAATATTTAATGAACGAATAAAGAGTTATGGTGAGGAAGCTATACTGAACAATTGGAGAATGTTATTCTAATGTTTTTACATATTTGCAGGAGATTAAATCAATTTCTGTTTGTTCTAGTATGGCGAAGAGTCTATTCGTACTACTGAGCACAGTACTTCTTATGAATCACGTTGAGGTTGGAAAAGGAAATCCTCAAGAACACTTCAGAAAGGACCAAAATTTATTTAGTCCAGAATTTATTCAGTCAGCAATAATTAAAAAAAAGGCGTTGGGTCTATATTTTTTTCCGTTGCATAGACAATTTCAAGCTTTTGTTAATGCTGATCAATACGAAAGGTAAGACAATATTTTGATGCTTATATTCCAAATTAAAAAGTTATCTGAAATGCCTCTTGGAGCAAACAACACTGATAAATACTGTAAAATAGGAATACCATTACATATCTTCTAGATATTTTGCACATCTTCATATATCAATTACATCGTAGTATTTCTTTGGTGAAGTTTTGGTTTCTATGGGCTTTGCCAGGGCCAAAGATTCAGCCTTTGGTGAAATGTCTAAAACTTTTTAGTGTTTTGTTTAACATTTTAACCTAAAACGTATAACAACTAGAGAGGAAATTTAATTTCCTGCAATGAATGGTCACAATTTCAAATATCATTCCGTGAAACAAAAGGTTTAGCCACAAAGTGAAGAAAACTAAATTATCGTATCAGTGTTCTCCTATAGGAAATCCTCAAAGTGTCCACCTCTTGCAGTGATGTGTGAAGGTATCGTATCAGTGTTCTCCTATAGGAAATCCTAAAAGTGTCCACCTCTTGCAGTGATGTGTGAAGGTATCGAATCAGTGTTCTCCTATAGGAAATCCTCAAAGTGTTCACCTCTTGTAGTGATGTGTGATTCCACCTCATAAATCAGATATACCTTGAAGCTTTTGTGATTCGGCTTTAAGGATTTTGTTACCGATCACCCGTATTTTTTATAACTTTTACCGCTTTGGCTGTTTAATTGTAATGCTCTTAAGGTATTTTTTTGTCAATAACTCAACTCAAGTTCTCCCCATTTAACTCTTGTATACAAAAATTTCAGGCTATCCTCCGAAATCGAACTTCTCTTTAGGTCAATAAATTCATAGAAAAGTTGTGAAGAAAAACTTTGCTCTTTATATACAGGGGAAAGAATCAAATGAAATTCAATGAAAATTATATGAGAACAATATATATGTGACTTATACTTACCCTTAGAACGTTAAAATCAGGGGAGCTACTCTCATAGGAAAGATGACCTGATGAGAAAGTTATACTGACCTACTCCTCAGGCGTGGATTTGAATCAGTACCCATTTCCAAAAGGGTTTTCCTTGACTCATTTATACGCATATACGAGTAGAATTTTTAATTCTAAGGAGAGATTATTTTCAAACTCTGCATAAAACTCATAGCTTTATGTTCGGTAGTTCGGAGAAAAACAATTGCATACAATTCTCTGACCTATTGATGTGATGTTTAAAAATCAAAGCAAAATAAAAGAAATTGTTGACCTGCTGGAGATTTTAACCACAACGAGAGCAATATAAATAAAAATAGATCACATGCACATTATTATAGACTTCTTACAGACAATTTACCCATATATTTAAACGCACCATTAAAACATAATATATACTACCGCTTGACAACTAAATAATATGATCATCAATTTATATACAGGATGTCATATCATCATCATGCACATTACAGTTCACTTAAATAGGTATTAATATGTTTTTGGGACGTTGAATACACCAGTTCCCCTTAGATCACTGAAGTTAAGCGACGTCCAGCGAGGTTGTACCACGTGGGTGTCACGTAGATTCACGCCCTCGTGATGCGGCCTATTTTTCCGGCCCAGCCCAGACTTGGTGGTAAGGTCAATGTAGGTTGCTGGTTTGCAGATTCCAGCGAATGCAGTGTAAAAACCCCGTCTTGAATGGACAATAGCTGTAAAGACACGTTAAGCCAAATATAAAAAAAAATGCTCTTTTTGTTGCATACAAAAAAAATCTGGTGTGAACATCGTGTTTTTTTATCTATAAAAATATCGATACGTGTGCAACTGTGCAATACATAAATTTAAAAAAGGAAAAAGTCAGGTCTTTAGCTCAATGTATTCTTAATATGCCAAACTCGTGAAAACCGCTAAAAAACGACAAAAAAACAACAAGAGTAGATTCGCATTCAACCAAAAGTGTCATTATGCATTCCATATATAAAAGTGATATAAACAGGCACCAAATTTTGAGCTGTCGCACCCTTTTTAGACTGCTAAAAAGCGCCGAAATCCGCTAAAAACCACCAACGGTAGATCACGCTGCAGCAAAAAAAAAAAAAAAAATACGTGCAATCAATGCATAAAATTAATCTAAATAGGCACCATATTTGAAGCTAATTAAAACCGCTAAAAAGTGGTAACAGTAACTTCAATTTCAACCAAAACATCGTGGTTCGTTCCGGGTATAAACTTGACGTACATGTAAAATTTTACGTCTCTACCACTTACCGTTCTTGAGATATCTTGTTTACAGACAAACGGACAGACAGATCAATGGCACGTTTTGTGCTCTGGGGACTCCAAAAAGTGTTTTGGCATTGAAAACTCGACATCAAAAATTTCAGCCTAATACAATACTTTCCTTTTTATAGGATAAGGAAAGTAACAGAAAAAACATCAACTACGCCTGAAGCAGTTGACGTTCTATTATTCAACCCATCTCAGCAAGTGGCCTCTGTTTACATCAAGCCAAACAATAGTTTTGCAACGCCAAGAAAAAACAAGATGAGCTAGTTTTAATTTACTGTACTAAAATGGAAGAGAAGAATAATTGAATTAGGCTGCAAAGTTTAGGAAATAACTGGATCTGAAAATACACTTCTCATCTATCCTAAAAATGTGAATTTTGCCAAGGAAAAGATTTTTTTTTTAACACCCTGAATGTTTGTATATATTTCAAATATATAGACTAGGTATGTAAAACTTTGTGTTTGTGGCTAGGTGAATACAAGTTTGGCATTTACACAATTGAGATTCATAAATTTTGAAAAAACTTTGTTTTGCGTAATTATATTTAAATAAAATAGGTACATTACCGTAAATCAAATTGGGAAGTTAAAGAAAGACAATCTTGTCGAATTTACCGTCACTATAGTTGAGGATATAATGGAAATAAAATTTAGAAAATTTTTGACAAATTTGCCGATGAATTCAGTAGGAACCTTATAAAATTTCAGCTTCATAGATAACATTTGTGGTTCTCGAGTTTTGAGCGAACAAACACTCGCATTTACATAATTACTCTTTTTGAAATAAATAATTGACTATAGATTGTCCTTTCAGAGTGTATTTTTTAAGGAGTTTTACATGCTAATGTTTTTAGACCGTCCAGAAGAGAGTTAAAAATCTCTTTAACCATTTTAAAACAATTCAAACACAAATATTAAATTAAGAGGTCATTGCACACGGAACAAGCAGGAGACGATAGACAGACAGAATCAAGTCAAGTTTAGAGTTGATTAGCGTTATTCTTTTGACATCAATTAGGGTATTATTTAAGTGGAAGTGATTTATGGGTTCATGTAATATGGAGTCCATGATTTGTTGATTTTCATGAGGTATATCCTCATAAACCGTAAGACCTTACACATCAGATGAGACAGGGAGTGTATCAAGGCGTTATTCACACTGAAATTCTGCCAATGTGACACATGGATTTATTGTTTTTTAGGCTAAAATAAAATACCCCCCCACCCAAAATTTGATATTATGCGTTTCAAGGTACACCTTGTACACCGTTCGCCGGCGCCGTCCATCGTGATGGTCACTTTTGCCAGTTAGCGTTGAATGATTTTGATGAATTATTTAGTATGGAACCCTATATATGTAACTGACGGTTGTGAAATGGGACCTACATACCAAATTTCTTAAAAATCGGCCAAGGCTAAGTGGCAAAAGTGCTCATTACGGCGGACAAACGGATTTTTGTTTTATTCGATATTTGGATTCTACGTACCTTGAAACGTCAAATATCAAATTTTGATTGGTGTTTTTTTTTTTTTTTTTTTTTTTGACTATTCCAAATGTTCATTATTGAAAACTAGCAGGGTACGCCCGCTTCGCTTGGCGCCTTAGAGGCATGGCCGTTTATAGTTTCAACCCCAAAAGTAGCCTATGTCCTTTCCTAAAGTTTAGTCTATCTCCATACCAAATTTCATCAAAATCGGTTCAGTAGTTTAAGCGTGAAAGCGTAACATACATACAGACAGATAGAGTTACTTTCGCATTTATAATATTAGTATGGATAATAAACCAACAACTCTAATTTGATTTATCGTATGCCTCCACACCAATCTCAGACTCAACGTATTTTCGGGTTTTCCCTGACGAAGAGTCCTTCAGTGTAAAGGGAACACCAGGGCAAGGATGACAAAAAAAAGCATACTTAAAAATGATCAAACATACAGTGTGAGTCATTTTTAAGCACATAGTCAAATATCTCAAAAACCGTTAAAGATAGGAAGAAAACGTTTGAATCAAATCCCCCTTATTTGTAGGGGGAAATTTGATGGTAATCTTGAAATTTTTCTCCAAAATTACCTTCAAGGTTATTTTTACAAAAACTTTTTGCTTAATTTTTAAGCGCTTTGAAACATTTATGGCCAGAAAAAATTCAAGGTCACCATTATCTTCCTATTTCTAACGGTTTCCGAGATATTTGACTATGTCCTTTAAATGACTCACCCTGTATGACCTCGGGACAGATAATTCACATTTTAAATAGGCTTCTTATTGCAGTTCATAAATTTGGCAGATCTACACTGAAGGAGGAATGAGAAAGTAGAGGTCCCAAATTAGGCACACTATGTGTGGCCTAAGGTGTTAGAAATGATGTTGCAACAAAGTTAACAAAATGTACTTATTATTTACTCATTGTGGCAAGTGATGACTTCTGTTTTGTACAAGGAAAAACAAGATTTACTCACGTGCCAAGTTTTGTGAATACAAATTGAAAAAAATGTCTCGTTAATGAGAATTTCAAATTTGTCAATAAACCAGGTGGGAGAGGTAGAACTTCAAAGAGAATTCGAGTTGAGTGTGATAGTGTGTCGTACATACAGTTCCACAATAACGTGTTTTGATGATTATTACATTGATAGACGAAAACAATTCGCGAGGCTAAAATGACACCCCAAACTTCAAGCACCATTTATCAAAGGAAAAGTTTACAATATTCAGGAGAGCAATCGAACCAGCCTTTAAAAAATAAAAAATACTCTGTCAAGAAATACACTATTGTAACTGTAGATCTCACAAAGTTTAATATTGCCACCATGAGGTCCCGGTTGACCCTTTAGGACCCAAAAAAATTGTATGAACATATTTCATCAAAATTGGATAAGTTATTCAAGAGTTATTGTGGAACAGACAGACTAAGAGTACGTTTAAAAAAATCGAGGAATCAAAACTAGACCGCTCATCGTGCGACCAATTACCGCATTGGAGTGTACCCTGCAATTGTCGATTCATCTTTTAGTATATCACAGTTCTACAAAATAAAACTTGGTTTTGGGGTTGACCCTGTTTTTGTGTGAATATCTAGACCCAGTAGACAGAAAACAGTAAGATGTTTTTACTATCTTGTCATGCAACTAAGCAATTGGCGTAGTCAGCAAAAGTGGTAGCTTCCTGACTAAGGAAATCAAGACCTCTGAGTATATTGTCAATGAAATTTGATTCAATAGAGAAATTGTCCGTGTGAATAAAACCAAAAGGTCTTGACACAGAGGTCTATTTAGGTGTTGATCCACCTCGTTTGTTTTTATTGTATATGGTCAAGTGAGCATCATGCTGGACTTGTTTCCTGGCACAATTAATTTGATTCCTGATCGGTTCAATAATTTGAAAAAGAGTTTCCCATTATTTGTCTTAATTTGGTCATATTTGTATAGAAAAATCATTTTCAAAATTAAAATTGTCGATGTCAGAAAATTTCATCAAAATCAGATGAACGGTAGAGACCAACGGACAGCTTGACACAGAACGCAATTAGTTCCTTGATGTTTCAAACGAATTTCGCGAGTGGAGGCGAAATTCATTTACCTCAGATAGTTCAGTCAAATTAGATCGAAAAAGAGCCGAGCCTGGAATAAATTCCCAAAAAGCGGGAGATCATTTTATTTCACATTTTATTATTTTGCATCTCGAATAATAGTAATCTAAGTTTGCGACGGTTTCCGAGGTGAGCTAAATTTTTTAGGGGCCTAAAACCGCTTAATGTTGCCGCTAATTTTAGTTTTTGGCTTATAACATTCGAACGATGCATTTTATGAGAAAAATACTCTATTTTTCTCATAAAATAGAGTACTTAATGAGAAATAAATCTGACCATGAATAACATATTTAAACGTTAAATTTGGTCCAGGTATTTGGTCAGAATGGGAAGTCAAAAATAGGCTTTTTTACACTTTTTGGGAATTTTTTGAGTGTATCATACTCCATTTTAAACGCCTGTAACTCAAAATTATTCCAAATAAAAAATCATATTTCAGACTTGTGGGAAATCAAATTTTACGCATAGATAGACGGATTATCGATATGTGGTCGTAGCTCGTAAGGTCGTTTTGCGGCTATATCATTTTTATATTGGGTGATTTTATAGTTATGTAATTTTATCGCCCAAACAGAAGCACTGAGATACATTTGGGAGTGATAGGCAGTAGTGAGAGGTTTTTGTTAATCTTCTCACTAACCCCCCTACACAAAAACGGTTATTTGAATGGAAAATGTTATTAATCTAAAGTTACAAAGCATTCTTGTAACCGAATGAACCCCCAAAAACAAAGTATTTAGAAACTTTGTGTTCTAATATGTGCGAACGTTGGTAGTGGAGCTGCCGACATTGTGACACAAGCTCCTATACCAAAATTTAATTAAGTTTATTTGACATCATTTATAATCTGATATTTCAGAAACAGAAAAAAACGGCTGGGACGACATGAAAAAGATTTTTGCCTTCCCTTCAAAGGAGAAAGCAAGGAAAATATGCCCTGGTGGGCAATCTTGATCGATCCGTTATCAGTTCTCCCCCCTCTTGTTCATTTTGTCTCATTTCGTTGACTTGTTTGCAACTAGGAACTACATCGATAGTATGCCAACCCATTTCCAACACAAATCCAAATGGAAGATTAAAAAAAAAAAATGTTTGGGACGACCTGAAAAGTATTTTTGGTTGGAGCAATGTACCATTCTATTGAAACGAAAACGGAAGGACGGTATGCCCTCGTGGTCAGTCCACTTTGGTCCGATATCTTCCTCTCCTCCTATCTCCTGCTAATGGTGTCTCATTTCGTCTCATCTTTTGCAACTACATCCGTAATATGAAAATGAATAATCCCTCTCGGGTTGAAATTTTGCCACAAGAAACTTCTATTAATTGTAGTCTACAGAACTCCTCAATCTGCCGAACCATGAGGATATCATTGTCACGGGCGACATCGAAATTTTTTGATGATCGAAAAAATGACATCGAAATTTTTCACTAATACAATACCTTACTTACCTAAACTTCGTATATGAGAAGATAAAGTATTAATATATTTAAAATTTAAATTACGATCCAATTTTTCAACAAAAACATGATCTTCCAATTTGGGAGTTTAGATAAAAAAATACATTAAATAGCCATAGTCTAGCCATTCCTCCTGAAGCAATTGAAAATCATTTGGTCACAGCAAAGATAATTTAAATGTCTTCAGATTTGATTATATTAGAAAGTTTCCAAAGTAAAATATTTTCTTTCTTCCATTTATGTGACTTATCCTGTTGATTACATTGTAGCAAAGTATGGACTTGACCACATTTACTTGTCAAAGTTCCACTCATGTCATTCAGCTGTCACTCTTCTCATCTAGATCAAGTCCAAGTGATAATTTCATTAAAGAGAATGTTATATTAAATTTATTTTATACACTGGATCAAGTGGTAGAAATTGTGTGTATCAATGTAGTACAGAACAACCTCCGCGGTGTAGTGGTAATCACACTGGAATTGTACCCAAGAGACTTCGAGCCTCATGGGTAAATTTACAAAGTCTTCGAATATTTCAATTTCGTGTTGTATACAGGGTGCACTCAGCTTTGTGAGAACAAATGAGTCAACGAAACACAGCAGTTAGCTGTAATTATGTGAGATGGAACTATCCCTGCATCATGTATTGCTGTATTAGATTTAATTACGCAACAATAAAATTTCTACTTCCCAAAATTATAACAAATTATGTGAACATAAATGAAATAAATGGTATGGAAAACCGTACTAAACTTTATCTTCCTTTATTCTGGGAATTTGGCAGCCTCCGGCTGTCGCAGGTATTTGATGAAAATATTATATCAATTATCAGCGGTTGTCGCAGCTCTCCAGTGAAAATATTTTTGGAAATGCATCTGGCAGCCTTTGGATGCTGTCACAGCTTTCTGGTGAAACTACTATTTCAATTAGATTTGGCAGTCTTCGGCTGTTGTCGCAGGTCTGTGGTGAAAATATTATATTATTTTGGCAACCTTCAGCTGTTGTCACAGGTCTCTGCAAATATTATATGATTTAGATTTGGCAGTCTTCGGCTGTTGTCACAGCTCTCTAGTGAACATAGGAGATTTAAGCATTGTGTCCGATGATATGAGGTCAGTTTTTCCTATTTATTGTCATTTTATTTCATCCGTTTGTTGTATTTTCTCTCCAATTTCTTTTAGTAGCTTTTATGTTATAGGTTATCATCCGTGATTATGTTATAGAGCAGAGGCCACATTCCTTTTTGTGCATTAGCGTTAAGATATTTTCCTCCTTTTTCAATCCCTGGTCTCAAGGACAGGACTCATTTAAAAGAGGTTCTTTGGTTTTTCCATAAATTTATCAAATTGTATATGTGTTGACCAGCTCATGTTCTATCACGTTTCCCTTTGGAACTTGTTCCTTTTGATTTCATTTAAAGTGGATCTTTTGTTTGGCCCTATACATTTCTTATGTATGTTTTTAATAAGAAAAAATAACAATAAATTATTTTCATTAAGAGATTACTGTAAATGTTTTGAACATCGTCTAGTTCCTCTGATGGGGACGGGAGTTTAACATTGAACTTTCCAGAAAAGGAATTTTCAGTTAATTTCTTCTAGAACGTGAAACATGACATGTTTGTCTCAGTTAAGTCAGTAGGTAAGTCAGTTGAAAAAAAATACATATCTATTATTCAAAACGGTGCTGGTTTCATGTGAAATATCATGAATTGTCACATATAGATTGTAATGTGTGTGTGTGTTTGATTTTATTAAATTCCTCTGGCCTTTGTTATCAATTCCCACGTATCCTACTTCCTCCTTAATAATGTGAATCCTGTCTTTTCTGCGGAACATATTTTACGAAATTCGTTAGTGAGTCATTCGTACTACATTGGGCTAGGTTACAGGGTGGAGAAGCTCATTTTGAAAAAACTTTCTACGTCGCTTGGAGAGATCTGACCGATGTAAATCTGAACACGACAAAGGAAATTCTGAGCTTGGATTTTATTTTTAAAAAGATAAAAGTCAACATCTAAATTAGCACTTTATCATGTGAATTTTCATCAGGAAAAATAAACAAATTTTTTTATCGTTTTTTTTTTTTCTTTTTTGGTCAACTGGAACCTACCAGGTGACTGAGAAAGTTGTCCCAAATTTCCTTCTACACCCTGTAACTAGGCTATCATCGTCTGGTTTTCTAACTGTCTCTAACGAATATTGTTGGGTATCATTTCTAGAAAAAACCTATACATCTTGCATGGTGCTCATCCCATTGTTATATTAGAGCTCATGAGATTAGAGCAATTGAGCCTCTTACACTTCTGTTTGAAACGCACTCCCAAGCAACAATTCAAGTCAGTAAGTCGGTCATCGAGAACTTGAATTAAGCAATCGATACCTCTTACTGCTCGGACGAGGTCTTCTTGACTCGTTAGAGGATCGTCCATATCAGGCTGATACATTCATATCTCTTTGAGACTTTGAAAATTCACCAGCCTCTATGCCTCTGGGGTGGGTTGCTTAGTGTAAGACACATCCTAATTTCTTCTTTGAATGCCTCTATTCATTCGTCTTTTCCATCTCAAATTCATTGACTGGACGATGTGAGGTTTACTTTTAACTTCAAGATTTTCTTTAATAGTTGTTTTTTGTCTGTTCGTTCTGTTTTTCTGTCTGTTCGTTCCACGATAACTCTCCTACGCCTTGTCCCATAATGAATAATGGAGGCTCCATGGCAGCCCCTTCTTTGAATAATGTCTATCATAACTACGAGTAATGCTAAGAGCCTTTGAGTCTGTTTTTAAATGGAATCATAATCTAATAATCCTACATTTAAGATATGAAAAAAACACTGGTTGGCAAAGCGAGGAAATGGCCAAAGATCAGAGAAACCCAGGCTTAATCTGTGAAAGTATGCTCATAAAGTGCAGCTTTCATTTTATTTGCAACCGGCCCATTATGAATTTCCAGTATAGATTTTTGTTTACTATTTTTTTTATTTTTTTGTCTTCTATATTTAGTTTGTTTTGTTTGAATTTGTTTCCAATTGAGATCTGTAATCTATATGGCATACATCAAACTGCGCATCCAACGAGCGTAATCTTTGACACTGTTGAACATACCTAGGAGTTCATTATTCATTTTATCAATTGTGTAGAGAGTTTTTTTTTTTTGCATTCATTTTTTAAACTATTTTTTTATATACTTGTCTGTCTGGTTGTATGTATGCTTTAATTGATCGTGTACCCATGTGTGTGCATTCTGTGCAATGTATATTACCTGCTGACTAATTGAGTTATCAAATTCCAATTAATATTCCTAATGGAGAGGAACATATCATGGGAAGATCTAACTATGGAAAAAGAAATTGCAAAGGAAGCTTACTACTAGACTTTGCGGCGAGCTTGAGATTAAGAATTGTCAACTCTTTTCTAGGAGACAAGAACAGCAAGTGGACATGGCAATCACCAAAGGGAGATAAGCACGAGATTGACTACATC
Source organism: Pachypsylla venusta (assembly GCA_012654025.1). NCBI lineage: Eukaryota > Metazoa > Arthropoda > Insecta > Hemiptera > Aphalaridae > Pachypsylla > Pachypsylla venusta. Next base: position 27,431,864 of record CM022874.1, read on the forward strand.
CTAGTGAGAATAATGGAAAGAGCTAAAAAAAAAATTGAAATAAAAGAAAACCTGAATTTCGAGACAGACCACAGAATGCTGATTGTGGACATCAATGTTGGGAGGGAAAAAAGGCAAATTAATAGAATAGAAAAAAAAAATCTAAGAGTTATAAGATCCTATGAGAATTACAGGGGGTTCGTGGAACAGAATTTAGCACAAATTAAAGAGGGAAACAAATCAATTGAGGAATACTACCCAAACATAGTAGACTGCATAACCAAAGCGGTAGAACGGGAAAATAGAGAGGAAAAGGAGGTCAATACGGGGAGAACATTCAGCAAGAAAATATCAAACAATACGAGAGAGCTAATAGAAAGGAGAGAACAACTAAATAGAAAACAAAATAAAACAGAAGCAGAAAATAAAGAACACTCCAAATTGAGAAAACTAGCAAGAAAAGAAATAAGAAGAGACGTGGCAAAGTATGAAGAGAAGTTAATTACGGAAATCATAGACGAGTCGTAGAACGGGAAAATAGAGAGGAAAAGGAGGTCAATACGGGGAGAACATTCAGCAAGAAAATATCAAACAATACGAGAGAGCTAATAGAAAGGAGAGAACAACTAAATAGAAAACAAAATAAAACAGAAGCAGAAAATAAAGAACACTCCAAATTGAGAAAACTAGCAAGAAAAGAAATAAGAAGAGACGTGGCAAAGTATGAAGAGAAGTTAATTACGGAAATCATAGACGAGTCGTAGAACGGGAAAATAGAGAGGAAAAGGAGGTCAATACGGGGAGAACATTCAGCAAGAAAATATCAAACAATACGAGAGAGCTAATAGAAAGGAGAGAACAACTAAATAGAAAACAAAATAAAACAGAAGCAGAAAATAAAGAACACTCCAAATTGAGAAAACTAGCAAGAAAAGAAATAAGAAGAGACGTGGCAAAGTATGAAGAGAAGTTAATTACGGAAATCATAGACGAGTCGTAGAACGGGAAAATAGAGAGGAAAAGGAGGTCAATACGGGGAGAACATTCAGCAAGAAAATATCAAACAATACGAGAGAGCTAATAGAAAGGAGAGAACAACTAAATAGAAAACAAAATAAAACAGAAGCAGAAAATAAAGAACACTCCAAATTGAGAAAACTAGCAAGAAAAGAAATAAGAAGAGACGTGGCAAAGTATGAAGAGAAGTTAATTACGGAAATCATAGACGAGTCGTAGAACGGGAAAATAGAGAGGAAAAGGAGGTCAATACGGGGAGAACATTCAGCAAGAAAATATCAAACAATACGAGAGAGCTAATAGAAAGGAGAGAACAACTAAATAGAAAACAAAATAAAACAGAAGCAGAAAATAAAGAACACTCCAAATTGAGAAAACTAGCAAGAAAAGAAATAAGAAGAGACGTGGCAAAGTATGAAGAGAAGTTAATTACGGAAATCATAGACGAGTCGTAGAACGGGAAAATAGAGAGGAAAAGGAGGTCAATACGGGGAGAACATTCAGCAAGAAAATATCAAACAATACGAGAGAGCTAATAGAAAGGAGAGAACAACTAAATAGAAAACAAAATAAAACAGAAGCAGAAAATAAAGAACACTCCAAATTGAGAAAACTAGCAAGAAAAGAAATAAGAAGAGACGTGGCAAAGTATGAAGAGAAGTTAATTACGGAAATCATAGACGAGTCGTAGAACGGGAAAATAGAGAGGAAAAGGAGGTCAATACGGGGAGAACATTCAGCAAGAAAATATCAAACAATACGAGAGAGCTAATAGAAAGGAGAGAACAACTAAATAGAAAACAAAATAAAACAGAAGCAGAAAATAAAGAACACTCCAAATTGAGAAAACTAGCAAGAAAAGAAATAAGAAGAGACGTGGCAAAGTATGAAGAGAAGTTAATTACGGAAATCATAGACGAGTCGTAGAACGGGAAAATAGAGAGGAAAAGGAGGTCAATACGGGGAGAACATTCAGCAAGAAAATATCAAACAATACGAGAGAGCTAATAGAAAGGAGAGAACAACTAAATAGAAAACAAAATAAAACAGAAGCAGAAAATAAAGAACACTCCAAATTGAGAAAACTAGCAAGAAAAGAAATAAGAAGAGACGTGGCAAAGTATGAAGAGAAGTTAATTACGGAAATCATAGACGAGTCGTAGAACGGGAAAATAGAGAGGAAAAGGAGGTCAATACGGGGAGAACATTCAGCAAGAANGAGTAGCATATTATTCTACTTTGAGGACGCATCTCCTCCGATAGTAGTGAGGATGAAATTTCATTACCTGGCTGTGTTTGAACCCTCGCCATACTATTTACCTGTCAGAGCGTCTTACCACTACACCAGCCCATCTTTTTTATGCTGAATAAGTGATTTATTTCAGAGGAAAATGAGTATAAAAAAGGCGCAAATTTTTATGTTGAATTCAAAGTTTATTTCCTCTGTCAATGCGTCACAGGTAACTATATTTTTTATAGTTTATAAGTAATAAAACAAGACTCTGGTACTTAGTGAATGTGTTTCTTTTATTATTAGGCTCTCTCCTTACACTCATTCTGAGGACATCTCATAGAATGATGACAATGGGATTATGTTAAAAGCGTTTTATTATTTTCTGTCTGACGCGGCAAAATGTTTGTTCAATCAGACGAAATGGTGATGCTCCATAAAATGGAATCTCATTAGTCGTTTTTTAAAAAGATCTTGACATTATTTTTATTGCTTTCTAAAAATTAAATTTTAACCCGCGAGTGATCGCACTATGAGTACAATGACGAACGTTGTGAGGAAAACCCTCATACGTCCAAATGTTTTAATGCTACTGATTACTGAGTACAATGACGTTCTATTATTTATTTGTGGACTCCGATTTGAATAAAAACAGATTTTGCTTAAAACGAATCTCGACCGTCGCAATTTTAGGTATGTAATTAATGTATACTATATACGAAAGCGAAAGTCAATTGATATTACTTTTCGAAATGTTTGACATCCCATAACTATCATCCATTTGTTACTTCCCCGATTTTTACTCTGTAGTGTACTGTAATTTTATTTGTTTTGTAAAAAATATTGAGAGAGAAGAAATGGAGTGCGGCATATCACAGGGTAGACAAGAAAAATCCTTTTTTTCAAAACCCCACCACTTTTATTCCCGTGATATCCTTAATATTTTCCCCTTTTTAATCTATACTTATAAAACACAAAACCCAGTTGGTATACTGATTCACTGACTGACTGAATGATAATCAACGTAGCTCCACGATGGCTTAAGCTGGAGACTTGAAATTTAGCACACAGATCCCTTTCAGTATGAAGGTGCGTAATAAGAAAGGAAAAAAAATGAAAATTTAAGTGGAAGCAATTTACCGCCAAAAATGACGCTTTTTACCGGGTTTCTTTGGAAATTTTTTAAGCAAATTAAAGGAGATAACAAAAAATGACTAAGAATGAACCAATATAAAACTTGAACTTTTCCGGTTTCTGCCCGATTTATAGGCGGTGATGAACACCGAAAAATCGTAATTGAGAATTATTACTTCGGTATGAGCGAGAAAGTTGAAATTCAATGCAAAGATGTTGAGCAGTACAGAAAGTACTTACTATCCTTGAGTAAAATATTGATTTTTTTTCTTAGAAATGAATGTTAGGTTAAATAGATTTGTATTTACGGTCATGGCTTTGATTTCGCTGTTTGAAATATTATATATCTTTTTATTTTGATTTCCTATCGTAGCTTTTTTCCAATTATTTATGGAAACACTTTTTTATAGAACAAAACAAACCAAATTCAGACTCAGGGACAAGCCCTACGAATTCGATCCAATCATTTTTTTACTTCCTATAATTCGAGGGAAATCCTTTCATGTGTAAGTTTTTGTGGCGACCACGCGCTCGCAGGTTAACTTGGTACTTAATAACTTAACCCGATGCGTAATACTTAAACCTCTTGAGATCTAATATTTTTACATTATGTTTCAAAGACATAAATTTATACTCTTGGACAAAAGGTCATTAGGTGTAATGCAAAAGCTTTTCATTGAGCTCTGTACACTACCCAGCAAAACATGTTTTGATTGTTTTACACATTATCTAAATTCAAATAGTTATATTATGTACTCGCCCGTGTATGCAGAGTGGAACGAACGTAGAGCTCCGAACATCGGGAATTGACTTTGCAACAAACAGTGCCTTTCCCGAATTTTTAACGATAGATTTTTTGGGCGTGACTCCAAGGAGTTTCCATCAAATGCGATTATATAAAGCTGATGATGAATATGAATATATTCTTAATATACATATTTTTTTAAGTCGTCGAATCGACTTCCTTTATATCTCTTCAAATAATTTGAATTAAATTCTTTTTTTGAATAATATTAGATTTTCATTCTTACTTCTTTGATGTAGAATGCAGAGATTGCAAAAGATGTCCTCGGAATTGAAAATTTCCACTCACCAAACAACAATTTTGGTAACTTCTAAGCCTGTAGTCAAGCTTTCAATGAATGTCATCAAATATCAATTATGGGGTTTAGTAATAATTACCGGGACTCTCCCATACTGAATTTGTTTTACATTTTGTTTACAGTTTTGTTCTGGTGCTCACATCGCCTGTCAGTCGTCTTTCCATTACCTTGATTCCCTGCTCTACTCCGGTTATATGGGACTTATTTTACAGATCGGATCCTGGAATGAGTAAGTAGGCTTTTTATTCAAAGTTTTCCCGATAAAAAATACAAATTTGAATAGTTTGGTGTGCTTTTCCAGATATAACTACAAATTTGAAAATTTTGGTGTGCTCCGTAAAATCACCTGATGGTTTTTACACAGTGCTCTCAATCTTCTCCAAATTGGGTAAAATGGAAGTAGGCATTTTAGGCTCAAAACATAAATAAATTTGTTTGAAATGAATGTGGGACGAGCTGTAGACCAACCCCGACAATCCCAGAAAATGTTATCAAAATTGGATGAACGGTTTAAGAGTAATAGCGAGGAAACCTTTTTAAAAAGTTACCTTTTTACGCAATTGTTCAAACAAAGAGAGGTCCTATTTTGAATCAAGGACTTACTTGTGTCTCGAATGCCCTTTTCAATTAAGAAACTTGGCATGTACATTGATTATGTTCATAGAAATAGTTTTTGGGGCCTATTGGGGCACACAGCCTGGGTGACCCAGGGCCTCATGATAGCTTATTATTCGAATGAGGTATACAGTTCTAATAGTATTTTTACCACATTGTCATCAAAACTGGATAAATCCCTTACCTCGTATAAATTATTGTACAGCTGTACACCCAATAATTCAATTTCATTTGTTTCAGTGATGATGCGCAACTATGCTCACGAGTCGTTAGATTGGACAAGTACTAAAATTATGAAAACAAGAGAAGATAGGGATGCATATACATTTACCCTAACAAATGCAACAATGGGAGTTTATGCAGCGCGAGTACAATCAAAAGAGCGAGCTACCAGCATTGAGTGGTATGTAAGCACCTATCCCGATGGCGCATACCCATTGATTGATGAGCTCTACACACCCTTAACAATCATTAAACATAGAAGAGGGAAAAAGCTAACTGTTCGCTGGAATACAAGGTATTAATAATTTCCATTTTTGTTTTGTCAAATCGTCAATCTAGCGAGCTCCCAAATGATCAGTATAAATACAAACATAGATTAGTCATTTCATTAATTTGTGACCCGAATAATATTTCATTAATAGAGGACCTCGTGGAATTTAGCTATACTGTTTTATAAATCTCAAATAGCTCTCCCGAAGTCGATTTAACCAAAAAGTACGCATGTGCAAGCGAGAAAATTGTTGAAAATGATATAGAAGAAAATTACTACAGACAGACAAACAACCAAACTTTCCTTGATGTCTGAACCGCATTTTTCGAGCGAAAATTTTGAATTCTGCGGACATTTTTTTTAAACCTTCGCATGATTTATTCATTCTATCTTCGGAAGCAAATAAAATTCGAAGTGGTACAAAGGTAGAATGATGTGTCATTTCATTCGTTAGTCATCAGGCTATGACGTTTAACGACATGTCGTACAAGGGTTTCACTTTATGTTGAAAGTTCCCTACTGTTAATTCAAGAGTGATTTATTAGGTCTTGTAAGCATCACTTAACTCGCGAGTACACCAGGGAGCAAAACAAGCGAGACAATACAGTGTCATACCCGTATACAATTCTATTTTTAAAAAAAAATCCGTGTGAACATCACACGACTTTCTTTTACCATTTACCAAGTTCTCTTACTCAAGTATCACATGATGACGTTTTTTTGGGGGAGAGGGGAGGTCTTAAAGTACGGAAAACGTTTTACGGGCGAAGTTAACTCTGGATTCGATGTACCTACCTCCTTAAATGGTATAATTTTGAGGGGGATATAATATGAATATCGTTCCAAAATGTTCATTATTGAAATTAATAAAACAAAATGTACCGTATTTCAAGATATAGTTGACAAAACGAAACCGGGTCTAGTTTTAAGAAAACGATTTTCTTTATAATAAGTCTTTTCGTTTCCCGATAACTCTCGGGGAAAGAAGCTTGATGTTATAGACATTCCTTAAATTTAATATGTACATGGCTGATAGTTCTTGGGTAACCCAGTTCCAAATATAGTAGTCCAAAATTAGAGTGAGGTTTACAGTTGACAGAACTACTCCATATATGTATAGATATGAAAATAGTGTTTTTTCACTGCAGCCATGCTCGCATATGCCTCGTACGTATAGGTAAAACCAACACAACTCATCAACAAAGAATGACAATGCTTTTGTGTTTACTTGTAAGTCGCAAACTATACTAGCTAATGGTTTATTATCTATTTTTATTAATTTTTTTATCTTTCTTTACTCTAAATTCCATCCTAATAGATACTTTCAACTTTTAATTGCTTCTTTTACTTCTTATATTCTTACCTCAAAAATTCAGGGGGTGCCAGACACTTATATTCTCAGCTCTCAGTAATTTATTGTTCATCATTGACCATATAAGAATTGTAGCAAGTAGTTCAACCGGGATTTTTTTCAATTGGGGGGGGGGCTCAATTCCAATTTTTTATCTCGGTGACAATTACATCACTTTAGTAAACGTAAAAAGATAAGTAGGTTAGTAACACCGAATATTTAGGTTTATTTTTTTAATAATACGGAGCTGTTAGAACACTGACCCCCCCCCCCCTAGTGTTCCACTGATTGTAGACAATGTAGGTTATAGAGTGCAGATAATTTAAGGATGAATGTCGGATTCAGCTTTTTTATAACTCCAGGTGTTGGAGTCGGAGTTATTTAGTCTCAATTCAAAAACTCCTCTAACCACGAAAAATTAATGACTACTTTGTTATTGTTGCAGTATTCTTGACCCTCAACTCATGCAATACTGTCTCGTCCTAAATACAAAGAAAAATTATTCTTCTCTGTGCCAGGCAAGCAATGATGGCTACAATCATTACGATCGATCATCTGATCTCTATCAGACCTACCTTCCTAATAAAAGAGATGTTCCTGATCAGAAAGATGTCACGGTAAGCAATGATGGCTACAATCATTATGATCGATCATCTGATCTCTATCAGACCTAAATTCCTAACAAAAGAGATGTTCCTGATCAGAAAGATGTCACGGTAAGTGAGAAAGATGTGACAGTAAACAATGATGGCTACAATCATTACGATCGACCATCTGATCTCTCTCAGACCTACCTTCCTAACAAAAGAGATGTTCCTGATCAGAAAGATGTCACGGTAAGCAATGATAGCTACAATCATTATGATCGATCATCTGATCTCTATCAGAACTACCTTCCTAAAAAAAGAGATGTTCCTGATCGGAAAGATGTCACGGTAAGCAATTATGGCTACAATCATTATGATCGATCATCTGATCTCTATCAGACCTACCTTCCTAACAAAAGAGATGTTCCTGATCAGAAAGATGTCACGGTAAGCAATGATGGCTACAATCATTATAATCGATCATCTGATCAGACCTACCTTCCTAACAAAAGAGATGTTCCTGATCAGAAAGATGTCACGGTAAGCAATGATGGCTACAATCATTATGATCGATCATTTGATCTCTCTCAGACCTACCTTCCTAACAAAAGAGATGTTCCAGATCAGAAAGATGTCACTTTAAGTGAGTCAAATTGAAAAGTTTTCTGGAAAGGCAAAATACTACCCCCTAGTTATAATGCTTGTTGACCGAACAAAAGAGATTACACTTGCTTCAAATCTGATGAATCTTGGTATTGACATTTATTAGGTTCATAGAATTGGCTGATTAGTTTTTGAGGTGGAGTCTCATGCCATTAATTAAGTGAGTGAGGTCTACATTTCACAGAACTAGTAGTAGAGTTTTTGCTGTGACATGAGGTAAAGAAAAACGAAAATTTGTTTACAGAACCCAAAATATATATAACATGAATTTTTTGAATTCGATTTGTGATCGACTACATGATGCTTCTCTGCCTAGGGATGTTGCGATATTATCGATATGGAAAAATATCGATATTTTCTTTCGATATTTCCGATATCAGGGATTCGATAATATCGAATATCGGAAGAAAAATGTCAATATCGATATCGAATCAGAATGTCATAGGAAGTGTCCTAGAGCATATCAAATCCTTTTTGTTGTATAAAGTGGATTGACACTTCCTCCTCTATTTTATTCAATGGTCATCCCCAGCAGCTCTTTGTTATTGTTTATGATCACCGACTTTTACTGGAGTTCTTCTTATCAGAGGATTGTGGAAATTATTCTATTAGCTTCTCTTTAAGCTGCAGAGATTATATTCATATTGAGAACGGTTTTACTATTTTGCATTCCATTTGCTGGTTTTTAAGTAGAGTAAACTTATAATCATAATCCGTAGAGTAAACGAAGCTAGCAAAGTTTAAATTAAGCTTCAATTCTCACATCATAACTTTTTAAACTGGAATCCGAAAAAAGATCCGATATCTTTCGATATTGCCGATATCGATATTTCCTTTGCGATAATATCGCGATATCGATATCGGAAAAAATATCGTCATCGATATCGGTTATCGCATAAAGACCAATATCGCAACAATCCTACGGACAACTTAAGCAATCACACTAATTACCGACTTCTGAAAGCTTATCAAAACCAGAATGTGCTTATAGCAGTATAAATCATGAGAAAATTATCTTAAGCTCATTCCAGTCATACTAAAGTGGTCTTCGCTATAGCGGATCATACCAAACTGACGTTAGCTCAACCATATCATACCAAAATAATTATCTTCACCTCATTCAAATCATCTATTCAATGTAATGTTTCAGATCAGTTGTGTGGGAAACCGAACAAGTCATAGTTATGCCAATTTAGAAGAAGGCAAACTCTATTACATCAATTTATTTATCAGGCAAAATAAAACCAACTTGACCCTTTTGTACGGATCAACATATATCAAGTACGAGCGACGACACAAACCAATTGGATTGAGGGATGGTAGATCGCAGATATTCAATTTGAGAAAAAATGACGGCAAAGTAACTCTCCGGTACAAGGTAACACTACAGGATTCGAATCAGAGGGATATAACTGTCTAGAATGGAAAATGTATTAGGCCTCAGAGGAAAAGTTGGAGAAAATTTATCCTCTTTAATTTCCTGGTTAGGACATTGGTTTGGAATTGCCAAACAATGAGCAAGTCATTGAATTAAAACAATATGATAATGATCGACATCAAAAAGTTCAGGTTTGGAAAAGCAATTAAATTAAGAGGTAAATTATACTTGGCCCATGAGCACACCCTCAAGTACCCATAATTTCAAGTATGACCCATTTTTGATATGAAAATTCTAAATGTGAACTGATGAAGTAAACTAACACAGAAAGCAACTCTGTAATATTAATGAGCTTTGTAATTAATTTTCTCATTACTGATGCAATTAAAAAAAATGTTTTTATTCTGTCACAACTTTGGTGATTGCTGCAGCAATGTAGAATATTCCCAATATCTATCATTATCCAAACTTTAGCTGGCACTGGGTGGCTATGCGCATTTATCGTCATGACTCCTCATTGTGTTTACAAGGCTGAGTGGCCCCCGAAACATTCAAATTACTCAGACAAATTAATACCCCTGCCAGGATTCGAACCAGGGTCTTCTGAGTTCAAGACGAGAGCAGTGAACATTGAGCCATAGAATCTGTACTGATGTAATTAGATTCCATTGTTTGGGGTATGTATTGTCTATGTTAATTATCTACCTCTAAGAATAAGCTGATGATAATCAAAAATTTTAGCAGCAGACGCCAACTTATTTGTAGCTGCAATCTCATAAAAATGGCTACCATCGGACAATTTCACCTGATGATTAGAGATTGTACCCCTAATGATTCATCCCCAAAATTTAGTTTAGTATGGAACCCTTTATTCACAAAATATTTACAATTTACAGGTACTGAACAAATATTTACCTGGTCCTTTAGAATGGTATATTCTAACCTGCGGAGGAGTAGTCAATTTAGAAATGAGAATTCGAAGACAAGTTATCATAAGTAAACATCAGGTGTCTAGTTTTAGACATCTAACCATACCAAACCCTATTCCTGGACAGCGATATGTCCTGCATATAACGGCACTGGACAGGGATGAGCTTAATAAAATAAACGAAATTGAGGTGAGTTATCACAGGATGTATGTTCAGTGGTGCAAGTTCCGTACCCAAAAGCATTATCTCTTCAGAGCACTATTGCAGTAACGAGTAAGCCAGTTAGTAAAGGACTTCATGTTTACGAGTCCAAATTACAAAATTAAGGATCTCATTGTTTATTTCTGTAATGATGTGATGTCTTTTGATAATTACGAATTTTTATTATTTGCCAACAGTGCACAAATTGTGAACTTTCATTACATCACAGTTCTGAGTAAGGCCGGCCATACACGCACCGATAAGTCTGTGCAGACTTGTCTGTACAGACTTGACTTATCTGCGCAGACGAGTCTGTCGTGTATGGCAGGATCTGTACAGATTTTGTCTCCGATTTTCAGATCTGTGCAGATATCGAAATCTATTGATCCTGCCATACACGACAGACTTGTCTGCGCAGATAAGTCTGTACAGATAAGGCTACACAGACTTATCGGTGCGTGTATGGCCGGCCTTACTCAGAACTGTGATATAATGAATTGTAATCGAGGTAGCTAGTTTCTTTGTTGATATGCCGTGATGGCTATATGTTTTAAAGATTTCCATTATCTTCCATGTTTTAAAAATGAGTAATATTTTCCAAGTTTACGACCACTCATGTGATAGATGGAAAGCGAGATATCATAATATGGATCCATTCTTATACACTTTCGATATAAAAAAAAATGTCTAGCAAACATTCCTTGTTTCAGATTAGAAGTAAAGCACGGACACAAAAATGATCACTGATTGTCAGATAGCTATCGAAAGTAATGAGAGATGAGAGTATACAGAACTTGCGCCTGATATTTTTTTAATTATACTATATGCTTATAATATCTATACACAGAAATTGCGCCTGGAAATTTTTGACTATGAAATCTGCTTATATTTTAAACTGATGCAACTTATCTACTCAACCTGCAGAGATGATTCTTTGACGCACACTAAAGAACTTTTGTGTTTTTTATGTTCAAGGTATTAGCAACAATGAATTCAAAGGCTATGGACACATTCCCCGATTTACCTCATAATAGAAAAGTTAGAGAATTTACTAGTTTACGAGAGTGTGATTCCGTCACTATAGGTTGGAATCCTGGACCCACTAGTTCCCCTATGGTGAGATACTGTATAAAAGCGACAGAAATTATAAATCATAAAGGATGGATTTATTCACCATTTGATTCTATTCCTAATCAGTGTGGTCTTGATTCAAGATTAAAGAAATTCTCCAAAGAGAATTCAACTTTGCAATGCTTACACATAACACCTCACAGTGCTGACCTCAGGTAATGTCATTCAACAGTGGGTTAATATTAATAATAAAGGGTTAATTGTGAACGTTAGTGAACTCCACTTTTGACCCCGGTATACATCCCGAATTGCACTTGTATGTGTGTATGTATGTTTGTTACGCGATACAAGCCACATTTTTTTCCGATTTTGGCGAAATTTGGTATACATGTTTGGGACATGAGAGAAATTTGTTGTATAGTTTTTGGGGGCCCCAGGGGTTCAATATTGTGTTTTTTGAAAATGATTTCTATCTTTTTAACGATTTGTTGTAGAAATGTTGTAAAATTTTGATATGTTATGGCTTGTGGATAGGGTTTTCGATTTTGAAAAATTTGGGGGGAGGGGGCCTAATATTTTGTTTTTTGAAAATGATTTCTTAAAATTTGATTAAGATATTTTTTTCTATAAATGACTACAACACTAACATGAACACTTGATCATCTTGATCCACTAGTAAAAGTATTAATAAGAAATTCTTATGTATTTTGTAATGTCAATGTCTACATATAACACCTCACAGTGCTGACCCCAGGTAATGTTGTTCAACAAAGAGTTAATAATAAATTATTTTATATATTGTAATGACAATGTCTACACATAACACCTCACAGTGCTGATCTCAGGTATTATTGTTCAACAAAGGGTTAATAATAAATTCTTATATATTTTTTCTCACAATAAAATCAGTTCTTATTGATTTTATTGTGATGAGTGCCACTAAATTATTGTTGATCTTAAATCAATTAAATTCTTTCAGTTTGTAAAAAAATAATTAGTTAATTTGAAATTAATGAAACACACTTACCCCAGGAATTTAATGTTTCTGCCCACAGGAAGGAACTGCTGAAGAAAGTAAACAACTTGAAACCTGGAAGAGAGTACACAATTCAAGTTATTATGAAGAAAACCAAAAGTCGATCTCTATCTTATGATTTAGTCCGAGTGAACACCATACCTACCTGTGTATAGAGGTCGCCTCGTGTATCTATAACAGCGGGAGCATTTTCTAAACTGTTTCGTTCAAATGGTGGAATGGAAAAAACATGTATTAATGTTTTCGAACGTTTCTTAATCTTTCTGTATTCATAAAATGAGAATATATTTGGATGTCTTTTAGACAAAGGATGCTATTTCAAATCAAGCACCTCCTCTCAAAGAAACTTTTTGAAGCATTCAATCGTCCAAGCATTCAAGTACCTGTCCGAGTACTATGGACTATCGATTCCACAAATTTATCTCAAGCTAAGCCAAAACTTTAACCTTAGAATTTATTTTATAGTTAAGAAACTAACTGAATAAGTTAACTGAGTTAACGACCCAAAGGCTGTGTTTTAATTCCCGTTTTGGATTTGACTTAACTTCAAACGCAAAATATCAATTTTTAAGGGGGGTATTTTTTTCATGGTGAATTGCAAAGGTTCATAACCATAAATAATAAACCAAAATTGTTTTAACCTTCCAGTTGGCTTTAACCGGAGTATTTGACAATTTCAAGGACAATTGAAGAGCTAACGACGTGTACAAAGGCTCCAGTTTCGATCCTGGAGAACTTTAAACCGATCAATAAGAATCCAACTTTAGACTTTGGTGAAACCGATCTTTGGGAAACTGTTCGACTCCAAAAACACTATCAGAAGTTTTAAATTATTTATATATGAGAGAAAAAAGTAGGTGGCGTAGGTACCCAATAAAATAAAAGGCGCACGCATGTATTTAGATGTTCAAGGGGGCCCAAAAACTAATCAGCTAATTCTATAATTATCATAAATATTGCGAAACGAAAAGACAGAAAAATTAAGGTTTAAAGAAATATCGTGGAGTTAAAAATTCCTTCGTTCAATCATAAAAAAATAACAGAATATCGCGTGGTATCGCTGAAACCCCAGAGATTTTTACTGACTCTAAATCGCGCGAAATCCTTACTGGGGAGTTAGATTATTGGGAGAAAAGAAGGAGCGAGAGATAAGGCATGAGCTAATCGTGGAATTCAGAAGGCTTGTTATTTTTTAACTGAATAATAATTCTAGGTTAGGTGTTGAACAAATCGCTCATCTTTTTAGTTCATTCTTCAGAAGTGGTACAGTTTCAGGTCATCTTGTATGAGATACACTTTGGGAACAATTGTGCAATAATACTTGGATAATTCTGTAGTGTAGCGATTTACTTGTGCGATAAATGAATAACTGCCTGTTTAATATATTGTATAGGTAATGTAAATTCAATTGTAAATAGTTTTGTATATAAAGTTAGGCACACACAGATTTATATCACTGTAAATCACTCTAATTTATGTCGATATTTAATCACTCGATTTATGTCGACGATTTTAACTTGAAGTTCAGTTCTAGTAAGAGTGAAAAACTCTTGCGCCACGTGTGTGCTAGCTTAACCTGCTATATATTTATTTTGAACAAACAGTGCTCATGTTAAATAAAGTGTTGCTATAAATTCTGTGAACTGTAAACCCATATGCGGTTTTAGGGGGGCTCGGATCAAGCCCCCCAGAATTCTTCGGGTCTTACACTAGATAAAATGGAAAAAAAGCAATTACCTATTGTGCAGACACGGAAGATCCCCCCCCCCCCCCCCNACACACACACGCACACAGAATTTTAGGCTAGATCTGCCTATATGTAGGTCCCACTCAGTTTCGGGGAAAATATCTTAGCATGCATCTATATATCGAGACCGCGTTGTATTTACAATATGATGCAATGTGCCATTGAGAAGAAAAAAAATCGATTCATTGGGCCGCCTTGAGATCCCTGGTTGTCAATAGGGACAAAAACTAATCAGCCTACTCTATGAAGTCGATAATTAGCCAGACATATTTAAAACTGTTAGTGAGATTTTTTTTTTTTTTTAAAAAAAAAGAGGTGGCGATCATTTGCACTTATGTGTTGTTTGATACATAATTCTTGGATAAATAAAAAATTAGTAATTCTGTGAACTGTAGACTTCGCTCCATATATCGTGTATTGAACAGAAACATCAGACGCTTAATATTGATGGATTAATTTTAACTTACCTAATATGTGTTTAGTTATGATATTAATGTAATATATAGTATAAGTATGTACAAAACCTATGTTTATGCTTAGACCTTTGCAGTGGTCTCAAGAACTGAGTTGGTCTTCCATTTTTCACAATCACTTGTATATGAAACCTTTGACGTAAAGTATAATATGTCAAAAATAAAATGTAATAGGTATAAGCCGTGAGATTTAGCACGGCAGGTGAAAAAAATGTTCCTAAAGGTCTGAGTGAAGGGTGGATGGACTGTGTGCAGGTATGCTATTAGTCAGTCTCTATTTGACTTTGTTTACCTCACGCCATGTGAAAGGTTTTATGTATTTGAATGGCATCTGAAATCTGTGTTAAATCTCACGACCAATACCTACCCAATAAAATGATGTGTACATAATAAATTACCGAAGTTCTTATCCTTTTAAAACCAGAAAAAATGAAAATTTAATGTTTTTATTATTTGCTGTGATTCCAATATTAAATAATCCTTGGGAAATTTCACAGATTTGTAATACTGAAATTGTGCAATTTTACAGTTTTTTTTTATCGATTAATTCTTACTTACCAAATCGTAAATACGGCGTGGGTGTCGCAGAAAACATCTTGTAGGGCACACAGTCAATGCACATAAAAACTCAAAAACAACAGTATTAACAAATTAGATGTTTAGGGGAAAATACTAGTATATCTAAACTGCCAATTATGAATATATCATTTTACTTTCACTGATTTTGACACTATTATAATATTTTTTAATTCACAAATTACACGTACGAGGATTAAATTCGGGGCAGCTAAGAAATTCAATTTATCACCTCGTTTCTTTCCCCCTGAACATTTTTGTGAATATTTTTTTAAAACCGAAACATTCCTCTTGTTCGTACGAATCTTATTCCGTTTTATTTGGTTGCGTTTTTCTAGAGTTATGAGCAATTGATTGATGGTACCCCGTTTTTGACGATATTTTTACATGCATGAAGTATAAAGTTTAAATCAAATAAAATAAACTCATTTTAAACGATTTGAGATGGCATTTTTTTGATTGTGTATGTTATGACTACATAGCAGCAATCAGTACCAACAATACACCTTCCCCCAATTAGTGGTTAATATTGTGCTTTGTAATTCAATGTAGCATGCCAGTAAAATAAATCTAATACAAGCTCAATATGTGCAAATGAACGGCTAAAAGATTATTCCACAGTTACAGAGGGATATACAGCGTGTCCAAGAATGACCGATCACCTTTTAAACGGCATTTAAAAGGAGAAATTTTATGACTGCACTGTATACCAAATTGGCCAGTGGGTTAAAAAATCTAAATTAACTGACATAGGCGAAAAATTTATATTTCTATTTTAGACCCCAAATGAGACCAGCATACCAAATTTCAACAAAATTGAAAATATTAAACCAAAATCAACAAAAATGTCATGAGTGATCCAAAATAAACAGTTTTATTAATTCGGTAATGAAGAATAAAAGATGTCAAAAAACTAAGTTCCATAGCGTCAATTAATATTTCCGCCAAAAAGAAAATCTTAGATTTAGATCGCACTTCACAAGACGCGACGTAAAACTATAGATAATAGATCTAATAATATTAACACTAACACAAGAAATGACAAAATCAGTTTTAAATCCGATTAACGCTAACTGTAGGTACACTGTACCGCTTACCTGCCAAAACAAAATGCCAACTCATCAAAATGAAAATTGAAGCGACTGATGTGAAAGACAGCTACAAACATAAACCGTTAATTTATAACGTGATTACAAAAGTTTAAAATCTAAAATTACGCTTTAACAATCGTATTTCAAACAAGAAATAAAATGTTTAAAAAAGTTGACCTAAATACGAAATACGACTAAGAGCATTTTATTGCTGCCATGTGCCCAAAAGTGAATAGTAAATAAAAACGTCGAAACAAATAAAAGCGTCGCGTAGTGAACAAAATGTAATAGAACATCACTACAGGCAAAAAGTTATGGTCGAAAAAATTAATCTTATTTCCCTTAGAAGCCTTTTAAATTTTTTGATATCAGTCAGAAAACCCTTATTTTCTGCCCGGAATCCAAACCTTGATATTATAATGAGGAAGCGGAAGGGTGGGATTTTTTGTTCAATTGATAAAATGTGGAAATGTTTCTTTATTAAAAGAGAATTTTTCGATCCCCATTCTTATTTTTTTAGGTGATCCCCACTGTTTCGCTAGCTGGCAACATTGTTTTTCTCCTTCAGCTGGTTCTCTATCGGATTTGTAACCGGGGAGCAACACTTGGTATAGTTTACAAAAACTTTGAATTCTTTTAACCTTTTAACCAATTTTATATTTTAACCCAATTAGAGAGATTACGAAACCTTTTTACGTACATTCCTCTATTGCGTATGTACAACCGTTCAACATCGACCCATGACGGCCAATAAAAAAAGCGAGTTTAAAAGTTGCCTCAATATATCTCCCCGGTGTAGACCCGTTCTCTATCTTCCTTCCCCTTATGCTTCTAATCAATTATTTATTTCTTGCTGTGCTTTCTTGTTTGAGAAATGGTGCAAATTTAAATTTACCTAAACTAAAAATCTACAGTATACAGTCCGCGCAAGGTACTCTCAATGGACGGGTGATGGCTGCTGTCAGTGAACGGGGTTTGTGTGTGGACTCAATATTTTTTTTAAAATTTTGTTTTATTTTATATTTATTTTTACTTTAGAATGTGTAATATCCTTGTCATTAAATTTGATTTTATTTTGAATTAGTGTGAAATCAAGGTAATTGGAAAAATCAATAATCAGCAATCACCTGCTCGTGCTTTTTTTAGATTCCAATTTATGTATTGTAATTAATTATTATTATTTGGTAAAAATTCGTCTAGTTATTTTTGGTATGCTATCCAATCCCTAAAAATCTATCATTTTAATATCTGATACAGTAAATTTTAAAGTTAATTTTTTTTTTTATTTTTAAAGTGTTTGTTTTACCTAGTAGGCTGAGTGTTGAGGTCATTCAAATTTAACAAGGTAAAGAAGGATGATTCATATTATTTCCAAATTTACTTAAGGTAGATTGTTGCTTAAAATTGATAGCTGTCTGCACTCTGCATTGAAAAATGTAAATCTAACAGGAAGTCTTTACTTTTTGACAAATCGTGATCATGACGTTGGTTCTTGAATCAAGAGAAATCAGGCTTCCCTTCAGATCGAATAAATCTTTCGCCTTTTACTGAAGTTTTTCGTGGACGGGGGCGACTGATGGTTATAAAGAAATTACTAGCTTACTAAGGGGTTCTTTTAGGCTGGGTTAAATAATATCTGAAACCATTTTTTTAAATACCTTGTAGTATGCTGGCGGTTGATTGAGCTGAGTTGAAATGAGAAGTCGTTTTAATTTGATTTCATCCATACTAATATATATTTCATATAAAATATTCTAACTTTTCATACCGCCAGCATCAGTACTACAAGCTAGGGTCTTGGTGAGGTTAGAGTTGTACGGGTTAGTTTTCTCCTTAACCCATCATTTATGGTACTGGTCGTTCATTTGCTGTTATTTCATCTTTTCTGTTTCTGCTATATCATGGTAATATTCTACTCTCGCGCTAAATTAACTTTCACACATGACAAGACGAAGCCCTTAAAGTATTCTTTTTTTCTTTTTTCTTTCTAAAAAAGATAATTTGATTCAGTGTTTCAAAGTGGCATTCCCAGAAAGCAGCTTTTCAAAGTATCATAGGATTTCGTAACCGAGCTGTAGAGAGCATTGGACTCCTTGTCCGGCGGTTGCGGATTCAAATTTCAGTAGGAATTTTCCCCTTTCCGAAATGTCATTACTGGAGAGAGAAAATGTCCCTTAACAGCAGTTTTATGATCGATTATGGATGCTCCAGCAAGTGTGGCACGCTGCACCGTTAGGATTGTGTCACAGGTGTTCAAAAATGTCAGTATTATTGGTTATTATGCTTTGTTACTACGCAAATAAAATCAAAAATTCTACATGGAGCAACAGAGGGCTCAATACCGGTTCAACCAGTAATTATGGATTGTAATGTGTTAATTTTGATAATTTATAAAAATGAGTTTCAATTAGCTATATAAAAATAAATATGCCCTCAACTAATTATTGTACAACATTTTGGATTTGATATTCATTCATTATGTTTGTGTTTATATGCTCCGTCTCAGAGTTCTGAGCTCATGCCAAGTCTAGTACATACCTCTGCATATAATCTAGTGTACTTGATTTCATGTCAATTTTCAATGACACTTTCAACATGAAATAGGTAAAAAATAATAATAGCGAGGTGCGTAATAATTATAAACTGGATATTAATAAATCGGTCTACTGCACATAATGCCATAATTCAATTTTTGAGAGTGAATTTATTTATTGGTGGTTGTATTCACTGGGTTATATTGTTTTTAAATTTCAAATGAAATTTTTTCCGTTTCTTAAAGTACGTTCACACGTATCAAATAATTGCTCCATTTTTTCGTCGATTCATTTTTTTTTAGAGAAGATATCTTTTCTTTCCTGAAAAATCGAATTGATCAAAATAAAATAAATATTTTTTTTACTAAAGGGTACATATCTTATTAAATAGTTTCCTCAATTTTGTTCCAGAAGAGATGGCCGTATCAGAAGTTGTATATCACAGAGATCGTGGTTTTGGTAGTGTTCTTCCATCAACTCCATATTGTATGGACAGTTTAGGTTATGAGTTATGCTGTCCAAAATGTGATAGAGCAGTAAATGGCATCAGTAGAAAACGTTCAAAAAGTGAATGTACTGACAGTACGAAATGGAAAACAAATTCATTAGTTATGTCAGAACCCCGTATGTTGCGAAGCAGCAATAGACCCCTCCTTACAAATAGCAACACTCTCAATAGTAAGACTGAAATTCAGCGCGTCAGTAAACTCTGCGATGACTGTGATGAGTCGAAGAACACATATAATGCTGAAATGGAGGAGTTGAGACGTCAACTGAGACAAGTTGGTAGAAATCACTATAGCGGTTCTCTAAGAGGATCTCTTCCCAATGAAAATATGAGGTCAAGAGATTTTAATCTTATACCAAACAACAGCGATAGTGGTTACAGCAACAGTTACAATCGTTCTTCCGTCCGACAGCTTAGACCCAGAAGAGTAAGTATTTCAAAATCTAATATGAACAAAAACATTTTATTAACTCTTGCCGGCAGGTTGCTGTCAAACAAAGGGTTTATTTTAAATTTTGATGTAGCCTGGACGTAAAAACATAGAGAAAATTACGACCATGTTTCGCCAAAAAATCATAGTCTAAATTCTTTAGGTACCCGCAAATAGAATGATTAAAACTCTGTCATTTTAGAGGCCTCCATTTTTACAGTAAAACACTTCCTTCCAAGTTTCAAACTTATAACCTCCATTTTAGGCTTTGAAAAATTAAATACTTTCGGATATCTCTCTAGTTTATAACTTTTGGTCTATTTTAGATGCTCACGGATTTACATTAGAACTTCTAAATAGGTTCGTTTGGAACTATTTTCCCTTGAGCAAGGAACTGTTTCATGCTGAAGGGAAATTAGACGAAAAAAGTCATAATATTATTGTTATTTTTCAATAACATTTTTAAAGAAGGTTATTTTTTCTTATCTGTACCTATGCATGCATTTATTTTCTGTTCATATGTTATGGGATTGGAAATTTTGAGGTAAGTATTGAAAATTTTGATAAAGAGAAGAGTGGACCCAAAAATAGTTAGGTTTTTAAAAACAATATATGATAACTCTGCTTTGAGAGTGAAATTAGATGGAACGAAGGTTGAAGTTGAGGTGAGAAGAGGAGTGAGACAAGGTGATGTAATTTCTCCTAAGCTTTTTATTGCAGTACTTCAAGTTATACTGGACGAGATTGAGTGGGGCGAATGTGGACTGAGAATAAATGGCGAGAGGCTGAACAGACTGGAATTTGCAGACGATGTTGTCCTTATAGGAAATAGTATGAGTGAGATGAAAAACATGGCTCTAAAATTGGTGGAAAAAGGAAAAGAATATGGATTAAAAATTAACGTAAATAAATGTAAAGTTATGGAAATTAAAGGCGACGAGAAAGAAGATTTGGAAATTGGTGGAGAGAGAATAGGAATAGAATCAAAATTTGTATATTTAGGACATTTATTGAGTGTGGATGGTCAATGGGCGGAGATCTGTAGGAGATGTGCGATAGGCTGGTCGGTCATGATCAAAAATAAGTTGTTGTATAAATCTAGAATGAAAATGGAATACAAGAGGAAATTATGGGAGATGACAGTCTTGCCTGCGATGACGTATGCTTGTGAGACATGGGTGATGAGTGCAAGAGTGAAAAATAAATTGAGAGTAACGGTGAGAGCAATGGAGAGATACATATTGGGAAAGACAAGACGAGATAGGTTGAGAAATAAATGGGTGAGACAAAAAACTGGGTTTAAGGATATTGTGAGAGTTGTAGTGAAGAGGAAATGGAAATGGTCAGGACATATAGCAAGAAGCAAAGATAAGAGATGGACAAAATCGGTGATGGAGTGGTACCCAAGAGAATGTAAAAGAGGAAGGGGGAGACCGGGAGATAAATGGGATAAGGAGATGAAACTAGTGTGCGGTGAAGCAACATGGATGAGAGTGGCGAATGAAAGGAATGAATGGAGGAGAATGGGAGAGATTTATAGGGAGGAATG
>CM022874.1:27463199-27483212 GCA_012654025.1 Pachypsylla venusta
CTTCCACACTACGTTCTCATGGGGAATAAATAACACGTCGCCACCAGCAGTGATCCTTACTGGTGGAAGGCTTATACTACGGAAGGTAGCCCGGTATTCCGAAGGAGACACGGTTGGTCCGTTTACCCCACGAACCATTACAACCCCGAGTCTCATTTGGTTTATGGGGGGTTGATCGCTTCACAGACCTTCGGCCGAGAAGGAAGTTGGGGGCTGGCTGTACTGCAGCCACCCCCCAACTATAGGAATCCAGAGTTGGCCTAGGCGGGGATCGTAGACTCATTCCCGCATAGTTAACACCCCCTGACCGCGGTGAGGTCCTGGATCCAGTGTACCAGACAACGGCCACAGGAGACCCCCCTTCTGAGCCCTGTCTGGAGCCACAGGCACGACTCAGATCAGTGAGTCATAGTGGCCGCTGACTTGACACTTGTACCCTGTGTGCAGTGGGGACTACAGGGAGCTGCGGTCCACGACTGTTATTGTGACCCTGTGGTACACTGACTGATACTGTTCGCCGTGGCGACACACCTGTCAACAGGATTAAAGATATTTTGTTCAGTTCATGATATTATCTTTTAATATTCAGTACTCGAAGGGTCAATCAAGGATCACACGCTATGGCATTTTGCCATGAAAAAACACGTTTACCGTAACTATGCAACGGAACTAAGGTGTATTTCTATGTGCCACAGGAGTTTATCTCAGGCTCATAATTTAATATATGTTACAAAAATCTGTTAGTCCACTGTAGTAACTGGCACAAAATCGATTATAAAATCCATTTGTCCACTGTAGTAACTGGCACGAAATTGATTATAAAATCCGTTCGTCCACTGTAGTAACTAGCACAAAATCGATTATAAAATCCGTTCGTCCACTGTAGTAGTAACTGACCCAAAATTGATTATAAAATCCGTTCGTCCACTGTAGTAACTGACAAAAAAAAGCGATTATAAAATCCGTTCGTCCACTGTAGTAACTGACACAAAAATCGATTATAAAATCCATTTGTCCACTGTAGTAACTGGCACGAAATCGATTATAAAATCCGTTCGTCCACTGTAGTAACTAGCACGAAATCGATTATAAAATCCGTTCGTCCACTGTAGTAACTGACACAAAAACGATTATAAAATCCGTTCGTCCACTGTAGTAACTGACAAAGAAAAGCGATTATAAAATCCGTTCGTCCACTGTAGTGACAAAAGGCACTTTTGTCACCGATTTTAATCAAATTTCATATGTAGGTACCATTAGGGAGCCAAATTTCGCCCATTTTAGGTACTTACCTATTACTTCTGTATTAGAAATCTGCTTGCATTAGACTAGATTCTTCTTTGTTTTGCCGCACAAAACCCTATAAAGTGTGATCATCCCCACCTTGACTTTTGAACGCGTTGAAATATTTCTCTTAAAAACCATCTTTTGTGTGTAATTACGTCTAGTTTTTAAAAAGGCAATTTTCAAAATTTGAAATTTAAATGGAACCCTGTACATTTTTTAAATCAATATGAAACTGAATTTTTTAAATCAATATGAAACTGAAGATTCAAAACACTAAAAAGTTAGAAAATTGGATTGCCATATTTGGGACTTTTTTTTAGAATATTCTAGTACGAATTTCATTAAAATTGGTTAAAGGCAGTGGTCCCTTGGAAGAGATAACACGCTACTACGGGCGACTTGTGGCAAATACAAATCCAGAAGGATTTGAAGCTTGTAGGGTGCAATTGCTTGTACTAGCTTCCAAAGGACGATCAAACTTTAAGAGGGTTGGGTTTATTTTTATTTTATTTTTTTCACACGCTTTCATTATTGAAAATAACCAAATTACAAGAATTGTTTATTGCGTTTCTTGACTTGTGATCTTCCAAAAAATTAAAAATATGATGTTTTCTTGTAATTCTGGAGGTAATATCACACTGCAGGTGTTGCAGAATAAAGAAAAAATACAAATACGATTTAATATGTCACATTTGAATCTTGTAGAGTGATATTAATCTGTCTTCGTCCTGAGTCCATTTGTATGAAACTAAATCCATTGAACAGAAAAGTATTCTTCTACTTTTTTTTATATAAAAAAGTTATTGGAGAAAGGAACGGGATGGAAATGAAGAAATTCACATTCTTCTATCAATTGAGAAATCGTGTCAATTTGAGCCTTGCATGTTTTCTTGTATTCATCAAATGTGCGGCTCTTGCAGATAAATGTTCCGCTTTCTATAAATTTTTGATTCTACCTTACTGAAAGTTAGACACCATATGAGGGAAGTTTTCGTTCGCGCAATGACCTTGAAATTTTTAAAAAAAATATTACAAATCGCAAAATTGTCATTTTTTTCAACAAAAATTAAAAAAATAAGTAATCATATTTTTTCAACATCCTATAGTTATTAACACATTTACTAAGAAAAGAAGAATCTGTAAAACCAAAAAATATCCAAATAGGTCCTTAACTTCCGGTCGCGCAACGAGTCTAAAAATAGGTATGTTTCACCTGTCGAAATCCACTTTATTATTGAGTTATGACTTTTTGTTAGGAGCGGAAGGCAAATTAATAATACTTAAAATTATTTTTAAAATCTTTTTGCACGTTTCTTTCCATTTAAAACGTGAAAACGACCCAGGACTCACCACGATGAGGTGGCTGTAAAACGAGTTCCACACCCTACGCAACCAACCATACAAGGGTGTGTTTATTATGAACACATTATTATTAACGATATTTACAATCTTTCTTATATTTAAATTAAAACACTTCAAGTACCACCAGAAATGTGTTTTAATTTAATTTAAAAATAAATATTTTTAACACTTATAAGTAGCATGTTATTTAAATATTACACTCACTTTTCCATGTTTCGTACCTTGGAATGAGATGTTTGTGAAAATTTGGCCATAATTTTTCTTGAAACAATAGTTCTAATAAATCCGTCTCTGACAGTGGCTCCGTGAACTTTGCCAGATGCTTCTGTTACCAATTTAACACATCTTTCTACTGCTTGAGTATGACAAGGAAAAACTTTGACTTCCCGATTTATTACAGTGCCTATTTTTCCTAAAAATCGAAATTTTTAGGTCGGAAGCAAGGTCCGATTATTAAATATATTTTTTTTTTTTTGCTCAAAAGTCTTATCAACCATAATTTTCCCGCACTATAGCGTAAATTAAAAAAACTACTTTTCATCCAGAGGTTCTCAGAATTTTAAACTAGCTTCTAGCTTTTTTTCATTGAGTAACCATTTTGGTTTCGTATATGTTAATCAATCAATCAATGTTGTCATCATTGTTTCTGATGGTAGCCAGATGTATGAGATTGTAGCTGTAAAGAAATTATTATTTGTCGCTACTTGGAGGTTATTTTAATTGACATAGGTTGCAATAGAATTTACATATTAATATTTTTTTTTTTTTAAACAATTTTAACATTTTATTTTTACAGTAAAAGTACATTAATAAACTCCCCCCAGGTTACTCTAGTAACTTCTTGTAGGCTTGTTTTTTTGTATTGGTTTACACAGTCGACTCAGGTGGACTCGGCCCGTGAGGATGTCACCCTCAAATAACATCTCACAGTCTCAAGACCTATTTTCACAATGGAGGTTAATAAGTCATGATCGGATGTGAAGAAAGTAAATCTTCGGGAATGTATGTTACTGTAGTCCATTTTTTGACACAATTGTTATTGATGAAAGTTCTGGTATGGGGCGAGTGGGTCCCCAAATCTTAATCCCATATCGATTTCATTTAATTAATTTCGTCTGCGCTTGGGCAAACAAATATAGGAGTGTTTTTCTTGAAAGACTCATTATTTGAAAAAACTAATCCAAAGTTGAGACTGTGGAATCACTGATACAAGCACACATCTATGATTTTATTTACCTGTGGTTCTCATTCACTCATACCCGCACACGCAAAGATTTCACATTTACATCTAGATATGATACGCCTCGTGCTCAGCCGTTCCTGAATTCATTTATTAGCATGATCTTTTGTGATTTAAACAAATATTATTTCATCAACAAAGGAAAAAAAAAGATTAGTTCTAGTTTGGCATATCTGTTTTTATTGTAAAGATAGATAATAGTTGAGAACGTTTACTGTACTAGGTAGGTTGTCCATGTTTATTTCGTCAGTTAACAAGAGCGGGCTATACTGCAAGCAAGGGTTTACTAATAAAAAAGCATTTTGTATATAATTATAGGGAAGTTCCTCTTCAAAAATAGGCAGTTTGTTGCAATTATCCTTCTTAAATTTGATGTTGAACTATTTCATTAAACGAAATAGAGCTGACTCCGTGGCTGTTCATGAGGAAAGTACCAGGTTCCAAACCTGGTTGATTCGAAAGTTAGTGAAATTTTTTTTTTTTTTTTTTTTTTTTTTTTTTTTTTTTTTTTTTTTTTTGCTTTTCCGGTTTTGTTATTTGGTAAATCATCCTCCTTAGGGCTGTACGGTAAAAGTGACAAGCTGTAAAATTTTCCCTCTGCCCTGCATGTTTTTAATGTGATTTGTATTTCCTTTTGTTTGCAGTTTCTACTACCGAAGATTCCCGTCGCCAGTAATTTTAATCAATTTAATGAACACAAGTCCTCTCAGGAAGAACTAAACTTTTCATCCAGCTCATTAGACCTAAATGTTAATACCCAAAGCCCTCGTGTTCTCAGAAACTCAACAAAAGCTCATCGTGAAAATTCTAACAATGGCAGTAACGAGTTCCATACAAAAGCTTTGCTGAAAAATAATATTGATATTTCCTATCCAGCTCCTGTTTCCATTTCAAATAATGTGAGTGAAAAAAGAACCCGTCCTCAGAAGAAATTTGTACCTCCCACCAAAGTCAAATGCAAAACAGAGTTAAGAAAGTCAAAATCTTTTCAAGATGAAGAGATGGATTTTGAACTTTTGCTTCCAAATGTATCCTCGCCGAGTTCTGTACGAACTTCACCGCCAAGTTCTGATCGCACATATTCATCTCCTGTGAAACTTAAGAATGCCATGGACATAGAACTGGTTGGGGATAACAAGTAAGTACATTATCGCACGTGTTTGTTGCAGAGTAAGTTATTGAGAATACCCAATGAAGATGGAGAAAACGTAGAGGAAATGAAGTTCAAAATAATTACAGGAGTCCCACTAAAACTTCTTTATTTAGAATACGATATTGCTTTAATTATTAACAAATTCGCGACAAGAGTCGCAGCTTTATTTTACAAAAATTAACAAAAATAAAATTTGATTGTATTGGAGAGACGGCGCACTGTATGGTTGCGTCACCTCGCGCGATCTTTTCTCAAAAATATTTTGAAAATAATTATCAATATTTTTTTTTTTTTTTTTTTTTTTTTTTTTTTTTTTTTTTTTNTTTTTTATATTGTGTTAGCAGTATCTCAAGTCTGATACACATCAATATTATTGAGTTCCAGAAATATCAGAATCAGACCTTAAGTAATGAATATTGACTAAAGTAACACATCTAATCGATTTCATTTCTCAAGACTAAATAATAACATAAGCTCGAACTTTATCTGAATTTATCTTGATTTTATCTGAACCTTAAAACGAATATGAAATTTCAAAAATAATTTTGTGTTGAATACAAATGAAATTATTAAGTCACGAGCAACTAAAAACATCACAAACATAATGACTACAAATAAAATTATTTAGTCACGAGCAACTAAAAACATCACTAACATAATGACTACAATTATTTTTAAAAAATGACGTTTGCTTTATAACGAATGTCAAACCGTTTTCGAGTTCAAGCTATTTTTCTGATATTTCAGATAGATCCCTTGAAATTTTTCGCGAATGACAAATTTAGTATAAACAAATCAGTGAGTATTTAGTATAAACAAATCAGTGAGACGTCTAGCGAAGCAGACGGTGCCTGCTATTGTAAAATAAATTTAATTCTACCAATATATTAAATTTTAACTAACAACAACCGAAGGTCCTATTTGTGAGCAAGATAAAATGGGTAGAAAATATTGATTTTTTTTTTTCTTTCTTTCTTTTTTTCAGAATTGAAATACCACCTGTCAAAGAGCTTACACTATTACATCCCGGCCTACGACTTAGTTTGTTCAGTAACATGCCCCCGTATATTAAGTTTGTCAGCCATGACGACCAAGGTATGTATCTAGTTTTTTTTTATTATGTGCTTTGTAATGATTTATTGTGTTAGTATAACAAAAGTTTGTCACCATCCGGTCTCAAGCTTTTGGCACAGGAGTCGTATGATTAGCCACATGAGGTCATCAGGTTTTGCAATTGTATCGTGTTCAAAACTTTTTGTACCCTATAAAATGCTTCTCCAGCATTACGGTCAAACTTAGCAGATATGACGGTAATTATAATTTGTATGTTCACTAGTATAGCCAGAGGACTTGCCAAGGGTTAACTTTAATTTAATATTCTATGATTTTTGCTTTTAACGGGATTGTTAAAAAATAACAGAAAAAAACTAATAAAATGAAGTCACAAAACCAAAAAGAAATGGTACCGCTTGAATGTTTTATGAATATATGAGAATGTAAATTAAAATCTTCGTGTAGGCTTCTTCATCATACTTCTTACCCCTTTCTTATCTCTTCACAGCACAAATATTTCCACCTCAAGTAACCAAACATTTGAAATGGAAACTCAGTCCAATCACACCTGTGGTAGTGCGCAGAACAATTGTTAATTCAGGATTTCGACTCGTCAGAAGTGAGTCCGTCGTCAGTCTAGTAAATCCTTTGGCCAAATTGAGTATCTCCGAGCGTAATCCTGATCCAAGTCCTTCTTTAAGTAAATATTATCTTCCTTTGTGCCATGATACCTATCCTGTTACTTATTACCTTCCTGCATTGTTGTGAGTGGGTTTATTTCTTTATCCTTCTTCAAAAAAAAGCACGTATATTTCCTATAACATGAAGCAAGTATTTTTTTTTTTTTTAAAAAAAAAACTGATTCTGACTACATTTTCCAACAATAATGAAGATTTTAGGTTGGCAAAACTTGCTGAGTAAATCCATTATAAACGTGTTATAAAAGAAAATTGCTGTCAAATTAACGTGAAGTACCAGATGAATTTTGCCGGCATAAAAAATGTTATTCGTTTAAAATATTGACAAATTGTGTATTTCTGTAGTCTTAACCTTGCCTAAAATTTCAAAGTCATCACAGCATTACAATCTAAAAACATCTGGAAATTCATTAATATTTAAATAATGAATTCGTCGTATTGTCCATCGATGAGGGTATTCAAGGGATAATGTTGCCATTTATGGACCTATCACATATTTCATTGAAACAAGCACTAGTTGACCGGGTTTCAGATTGAGGGGTGAATTTCAAAATCTACATTCATAGTTTTACATTTTTTTGTGGCGAGTATACCACACGTGAGCAATATGTCCTTACGGTCCATGTTGTTATAATATATTATGCCATTTCAGTCCTTTATACGGAGCCCCTCCCTCTGTGCGAGAGTCCTATTTGTACTTCACGAATTTTCATTTTAAGTGGAAATCCAAAGACTTGCGAGATCTTGACCTTAATATTATGGGTAACATCCAACTACTGGTGATTGTAACAAAAACTTTGGACGTAAGTATGTACTTTGCATGCTCCGCGAACTTGTTTTCAATTTTTTTCTTGTATGCAACCCGATATTATCAATATATCTTTTCAAAATTAACTTGGTTACGCTTATTATTATTATTTAATTCAAAGGGCGGGGTTAATTCCTGAGGAATAACGCTTCAAGGTAAACAGATATTTATTTCCAGTTTTCTTCTTAGAGTTAAGATCTGATGTAAGAATCAGTGTTAACAACGCGAATTTAAAGCCAGAGTCAAGAGGAGGATGGGGTTCATATTGGATTTGAAGAAAATTATGCCTCAGTTTGCAATGGTACAGATCTTGAGAGTTTTGTCCAATGTTGTTATTTTTCAATTTATTTTAGAATCAAGCGAGTGGTGTGGAACCTGGGGAAAACATATGAAGTCCCTTAGTTTTAGAACTATGAAAGAATCCCAGAAAATGAATCACTTCCCCGGAACATTTCAAATAGGACGTAAAGACAGATTATGGAAAAACTTGTTCAAGTGTATGATGAAATATGGCGAGAAAGAGTAAGTTTTCTGACCTATAGATATATTTGGTCTATTCTTACATAACGCGTATGTTCCGCGATGTATTCTACCTATATTAATAATAATAAGTATTCATTTGATTTTGACTTCATTACGGGCATATATGTATTGAATCTTATTTCTCAATCTTCCCCCTTTTCTAAGGACTGAGGATCCCTAGAAAAGGGAGGTACGTTTTCTCGATGTTTACATCTAAAAAAAATTCCTCATAGTATTCTTCTTATAGAATCCATCTCTTCATTTTGAAAAGATTTTTACTTTCTTCAGTCTAAATTCTAAAAGTATAGTGGCATACAACTATAACCAGAGTTGATACTGAGAAGAAAAATAATGGTTTAGTCAAAAGGGTAAGGGACATCGAAAATTGGTGGAAATATCCCCCATTCCTTTTAATATATTAATGTGTGAAGTGAAAATGACATGGTCCTCAAAATTGTTCGTTTGTTGTGTTGACAGGTTCGGGTTCACACCTCGTTCGTATGTACTGCCCGGTGACGATAAACTACTGAGAGCTTCTTGGGAAAGAAACTGTGGTAATATTAAGTGGATAGTAAAACCGGTAAGTTTGTTTGGTGAGCCCAGCACTTGAACATTTTATTCTAAAGACATTTTGGTTAACAGGTTGAGTTGCTCAAATGTTAGTTGACATTATGAACGCACCAAGTAATGCTTGTAAAGATCTGTCTGTAAATTTCCAAGGCACTAGAAGAAGCAGTTGTAACCTGGTTTAATATATATTTTTTTATGTCTTTTAATTATTTTTAGCCAGCTTCAGCTCGTGGAGTTGGAATCAAAGTTGTTCACAAATGGACCCAAATTCCTCGTAAAATGCCTCTCGTGGTTCAAAAATATCTGGATGATCCTTACCTTATCAACGATACCAAGTTCGATCTGAGATTGTATGTACTGGTGACGAGTTTTAATCCGCTTCGGATCTATTTGAATGATAACGGATTGGTTAGGTTTGCTTCTGGTAAGTCGGGGACTCTATTTTTTACCTAGTTTTCCCTACATTCTGCTATGTCATCTTCAGGTAGGGTCTACACATGTACTGCAGATACATAAAGTCGGTGTTTTTTATCTAAGTTAATTTTTAAATTACGCTGATTGAAACATCTTTTTTTTTATTTTGGTTAGTTCAATTTCATCAATCGATAGTGGCACCATCGAGTCCGATGCTAATCAGATGTATAAGGAATGAGACTGCTGCTCTAAATAAAGTTTATTGTCATTACACATCTTGTCTTGGAGGTAATAATTGATATGGGTCACTGCAATATAATAACATCAGTAAAAAAACATAATATTGCTGAGTTGCTCTCTGTGCTTTTTTACAGTATTAGCTCAGCTCAGGTCGACTCGTCCGTGAGGATGTCAACCTCAAGTTACTTAGCACAATTTAAAGTCTAACC
Source organism: Pachypsylla venusta (assembly GCA_012654025.1). Classification (NCBI taxonomy): domain Eukaryota; kingdom Metazoa; phylum Arthropoda; class Insecta; order Hemiptera; family Aphalaridae; genus Pachypsylla; species Pachypsylla venusta. The sequence goes on from CM022874.1 coordinate 27,472,756, forward strand.
TAATTTCCGAATCGAAGATACTAAGTTATAATTGAATTTGAAAAATTACATCTTCGAAATTATTCAATTACGGAATCTTTTCTAATTTTGACAGTAGGCATTTTTTTGAATAGTGAAAATATTTAAAAATGCTCAGAAAAAAATGCGGACTATGGTTTATTTATTATGTACACATTTAATTACGCGCCTTCATTTGAAAACATGTGAATACTTTTCCTTTTTTTTATATAATTAAAGGTCGCCTGGTGTTTGATATAATAGAATGCTTTGTTTTCCCTTTGCAGTGAAGTACAGTGCTAACAGCGAGACTCTGCAAGACAGATATATGCATCTCACAAATTATAGCATCAATAAGTTGAGCGCCAGCTACACTCAAAATGAAGATGCGGAGGCTTGTCAGGGGCACAAATGGTGAGAAAAAATTGGAAATACCTATTCGATATTCTATGTTTTCTTCGCATTCTCTGTTGTTATCCTTTTCTTATTTTTTTAATAAAGAAGAGTTATCCATTTTTTTATAGCGGATTACTGTCGCTGCAGACATTTGCAAAAAAAAAATGATACGAGAGACTGTTTACCAATGTTTTAAAAGATACTGCGTGTGGACCCAAATGTTTTTTTTTGTTTTTTTTTTTTTTCTTCTTCTTCTTCTTCTNTTTTTTTTTTTTTTTTTTTTTTTTTTCTTCTTCTTCTTCTCTCTTCTATTTTTTTTTCACCAGTGTGTCCCATTTTACTAAAATTTTGCTATTGCCTATATACACTCATAGAATTAGCAGATGAGCATCAAGTTTGTTGGTTAGCACGTGTTTGAAGTAGTATTGGGTTAGGTTAAAAAAAAAAGAGATGCGTGTTGAAGTCTGCGCAAAGTTAGCACGGATCGCAAGCCCAGGTTATTCTCTATACAGCTTAACAACCCGATACCACTCCTTATGTTATACACAAGTTAACAAAGTAACATTTATTCTCATTTTTTTCTCCCATCTTCTCGGGACGAAGTGCGGGTACAAAGTATGATAAAACTTGTGCTCTATAATTCAATTTCATTGTTCAAGCCAATCTCATCTCATTTATAGAAGAAAAATATATGATTCAGACCTCCGGCGTCAATCGGAAATTACCGACTTCCATTATCTCCTATTCAAATGTTGGAGGTTACTCAGAAACCATTTGTACAGAATAATAAGCAACTTCTCCTTTTGTTTGGTTCAGGACTCTGAAATCTCTGTGGACTTACTTAGAACAAGAACATAAAGTAGACGTTGCCAGCCTTCAGGATAGCATTGTAGACGTTGTTATTAAGACTATGATTTGTGGTGAGCACTCGATCAGTCAACTAACTCGAACAAATCAGCAGTCTAGATATTGCTCGTATGAATTATTTGGGATTGATATCCTTCTTGACAGCAAACTGAAACCCTGGTTGCTTGAGGTGAGTTTCCTTGACATATGTTAACGTTTTCGACGACATTCAAGTTGTTTGCAGACCATGGAGGCCCATGAGGATCACTCCACAATGATAAAGTTTTCCGATTCCGGATTTATTGATCCAGAATTTTCCGTAACCCAGCTGAGATCAGCAGCTCCATGGGCTCCCAAGATGGTTGGTTCTTCGTACCGGGGCTACCCGTGCCCTCGGGCACGGCCAAAGACCATCAACACCGTTCCGACGACAACTCACTGTGTTTTTCCTCAGTTGGACCCAGCCGTGCTGCTCCATATACTTCCTCAAAGAGTTGGTATATNTATTTATATTTAAATCAAATCAAAGTTAATTTGGGTTCTCACTTCTGTATCCCGTGTATTGTTTATTTATTTATATTTAAATCAAATCAAAGTTAATTTGGGTTCTCACTTCTGTATCCCGTGTATTGTTTATTTATTTATATTTAAATCAAATCAAAGTTAATTTGGGTTCTCACTTCTGTATCCCGTGTATTGTTTATTTATTTATATTTAAATCAAATCAAAGTTAATTTGGGTTCTCACTTCTGTATCCCGTGTATTGTTTATTTATTTATATTTAAATCAAATCAAAGTTAATTTGGGTTCTCACTTCTGTATCCCGTGTATTGTTTATTTATTTATATTTAAATCAAATCAAAGTTAATTTGGGTTCTCACTTCTGTATCCCGTGTATTGTTTATTTATTTATATTTAAATCAAATCAAAGTTAATTTGGGTTCTCACTTCTGTATCCCGTGTATTGTTTATTTATTTATATTTAAATCAAATCAAAGTTAATTTGGGTTCTCACTTCTGTATCCCGTGTATTGTTTATTTATTTATATTTAAATCAAATCAAAGTTAATTTGGGTTCTCACTTCTGTATCCCGTGTATTGTTTATTTATTTATATTTAAATCAAATCAAAGTTAATTTGGGTTCTCACTTCTGTATCCCGTGTATTGTTTATTTATTTATATTTAAATCAAATCAAAGTTAATTTGGGTTCTCACTTCTGTATCCCGTGTATTGTTTATTTATTTATATTTAAATCAAATCAAAGTTAATTTGGGTTCTCACTTCTGTATCCCGTGTATTGTTTATTTATTTATATTTAAATCAAATCAAAGTTAATTTGGGTTCTCACTTCTGTATCCCGTGTATTGTTTATTTATTTATATTTAAATCAAATCAAAGTTAATTTGGGTTCTCACTTCTGTATCCCGTGTATTGTTTATTTATTTATATTTAAATCAAATCAAAGTTAATTTGGGTTCTCACTTCTGTATCCCGTGTATTGTTTATTTATTTATATTTAAATCAAATCAAAGTTAATTTGGGTTCTCACTTCTGTATCCCGTGTATTGTTTATTTATTTATATTTAAATCAAATCAAAGTTAATTTGGGTTCTCACTTCTGTATCCCGTGTATTGTTTATTTATTTATATTTAAATCAAATCAAAGTTAATTTGGGTTCTCACTTCTGTATCCCGTGTATTGTTTATTTATTTATATTTAAATCAAATCAAAGTTAATTTGGGTTCTCACTTCTGTATCCCGTGTATTGTTTATTTATTTATATTTAAATCAAATCAAAGTTAATTTGGGTTCTCACTTCTGTATCCCGTGTATTGTTTATTTATTTATATTTAAATCAAATCAAAGTTAATTTGGGTTCTCACTTCTGTATCCCGTGTATTGTTTATTTATTTATATTTAAATCAAATCAAAGTTAATTTGGGTTCTCACTTCTGTATCCCGTGTATTGTTTATTTATTTATATTTAAATCAAATCAAAGTTAATTTGGGTTCTCACTTCTGTATCCCGTGTATTGTTTATTTATTTATATTTAAATCAAATCAAAGTTAATTTGGGTTCTCACTTCTGTATCCCGTGTATTGTTTATTTATTTATATTTAAATCAAATCAAAGTTAATTTGGGTTCTCACTTCTGTATCCCGTGTATTGTTTATTTATTTATATTTAAATCAAATCAAAGTTAATTTGGGTTCTCACTTCTGTATCCCGTGTATTGTTTATTTATTTATATTTAAATCAAATCAAAGTTAATTTGGGTTCTCACTTCTGTATCCCGTGTATTGTTTATTTATTTATATTTAAATCAAATCAAAGTTAATTTGGGTTCTCACTTCTGTATCCCGTGTATTGTTTATTTATTTATATTTAAATCAAATCAAAGTTAATTTGGGTTCTCACTTCTGTATCCCGTGTATTGTTTATTTATTTATATTTAAATCAAATCAAAGTTAATTTGGGTTCTCACTTCTGTATCCCGTGTATTGTTTATTTATTTATATTTAAATCAAATCAAAGTTAATTTGGGTTCTCACTTCTGTATCCCGTGTATTGTTTATTTATTTATATTTAAATCAAATCAAAGTTAATTTGGGTTCTCACTTCTGTATCCCGTGTATTGTTTATTTATTTATATTTAAATCAAATCAAAGTTAATTTGGGTTCTCACTTCTGTATCCCGTGTATTGTTTATTTATTTATATTTAAATCAAATCAAAGTTAATTTGGGTTCTCACTTCTGTATCCCGTGTATTGTTTATTTATTTATATTTAAATCAAATCAAAGTTAATTTGGGTTCTCACTTCTGTATCCCGTGTATTGTTTATTTATTTATATTTAAATCAAATCAAAGTTAATTTGGGTTCTCACTTCTGTATCCCGTGTATTGTTTATTTATTTATATTTAAATCAAATCAAAGTTAATTTGGGTTCTCACTTCTGTATCCCGTGTATTGTTTATTTATTTATATTTAAATCAAATCAAAGTTAATTTGGGTTCTCACTTCTGTATCCCGTGTATTGTTTATTTATTTATATTTAAATCAAATCAAAGTTAATTTGGGTTCTCACTTCTGTATCCCGTGTATTGTTTATTTATTTATATTTAAATCAAATCAAAGTTAATTTGGGTTCTCACTTCTGTATCCCGTGTATTGTTTATTTATTTATATTTAAATCAAATCAAAGTTAATTTGGGTTCTCACTTCTGTATCCCGTGTATTGTTTATTTATTTATATTTAAATCAAATCAAAGTTAATTTGGGTTCTCACTTCTGTATCCCGTGTATTGTTTATTTATTTATATTTAAATCAAATCAAAGTTAATTTGGGTTCTCACTTCTGTATCCCGTGTATTGTTTATTTATTTATATTTAAATCAAATCAAAGTTAATTTGGGTTCTCACTTCTGTATCCCGTGTATTGTTTATTTATTTATATTTAAATCAAATCAAAGTTAATTTGGGTTCTCACTTCTGTATCCCGTGTATTGTTTATTTATTTATATTTAAATCAAATCAAAGTTAATTTGGGTTCTCACTTCTGTATCCCGTGTATTGTTTATTTATTTATATTTAAATCAAATCAAAGTTAATTTGGGTTCTCACTTCTGTATCCCGTGTATTGTTTATTTATTTATATTTAAATCAAATCAAAGTTAATTTGGGTTCTCACTTCTGTATCCCGTGTATTGTTTATTTATTTATATTTAAATCAAATCAAAGTTAATTTGGGTTCTCACTTCTGTATCCCGTGTATTGTTTATTTATTTATATTTAAATCAAATCAAAGTTAATTTGGGTTCTCACTTCTGTATCCCGTGTATTGTTTATTTATTTATATTTAAATCAAATCAAAGTTAATTTGGGTTCTCACTTCTGTATCCCGTGTATTGTTTATTTATTTATATTTAAATCAAATCAAAGTTAATTTGGGTTCTCACTTCTGTATCCCGTGTATTGTTTATTTATTTATATTTAAATCAAATCAAAGTTAATTTGGGTTCTCACTTCTGTATCCCGTGTATTGTTTATTTATTTATATTTAAATCAAATCAAAGTTAATTTGGGTTCTCACTTCTGTATCCCGTGTATTGTTTATTTATTTATATTTAAATCAAATCAAAGTTAATTTGGGTTCTCACTTCTGTATCCCGTGTATTGTTTATTTATTTATATTTAAATCAAATCAAAGTTAATTTGGGTTCTCACTTCTGTATCCCGTGTATTGTTTATTTATTTATATTTAAATCAAATCAAAGTTAATTTGGTTTCTCACTTCTGTATCCCGTGTATTGTTTATTTATCCCCCAAAAAATACCAAAATACCACTGCGTGCTAAAAAAATTCCCCGCCAAGTCATCAACCCAAAAAAGATATGAAATCTATTTTGGGCCCCCGCTATCCACTCTTCCTTACGTCGAAATACCCAATGAGTTTAAATTCGACCCCACCCCAAACGATTTCAGAATTTTAGTCTGATTTCCTCACTCCCTTCACTAACACGCAAACTTGGTGGGGCACCTCGGTTCGTTTAACGATTAGAAGGGAACCACTCTGTTCTACTTTAGCAGTTCATAAATTTGTTACCAAAAATAGATTTCATATCTTTTTTGGGTTGATTACTTGGCGGGGAATTTTTATAGGTATTTTTGGGGGATCTCATAACTTTTTGTAGCAAGAAAGTATGTATTTATATAATGGTAAAAGGGCTTATCTTACATAAGCATCATATTTCAATTATTATCACCTATCTTCAAACTGTACTTCCGGCGGAGAAACCAAGGTCCAACCGGTCATTTCCTTGAGGGCGCTAGACGTTTTTCGGCCTGTACTATCAGATTTGTAAAAGAAATTTTTTGGTCAAAATTTGGAGAAAAAATCTAAGTATCCCTAAGAAAAGTTTTAACACCCCGAATGATACCATTAATACACATTCTTTCAATAAGACACATCAAGTTATTAGTAAATTTCCAAATCTACTCCAGGTACCTATGGCGGCACCTAACGGCGGAACCAAGTTCCACACAATTATTTCCTTGAGAGCGCTAAGCATTTTCTGGGGTGAACTTTCAGGTTCACTAAAGAATTTTTTTAGTTAAAATTGATGAAAACTAATCAATGTCTGTTGCACCCGATATAAATAATTGAATGTTAAAATAATATTACATTATGTATCATGAGTAGATGAGTTAAATTACAACCTGTATATTTTCGGTACTAATTATGTAACTCTGTTTGATGTAACGAGAAAAATAATGAAAATGAGCTATCGTTCATCAAAATCGGTCCAGTAGTTTTGACTGTAGGTGCCAACATCAAAGAAGAAGAAGAAGAAGCAGCAGACTGTGAACTGTATCCCGTGTATTATATATTTATTTGTTTTGTACTTTTTAATTTTCAGTATTTGGAGACAATTGCTCAATCCCTTACCCCCGATGACGTTCGTCATTTAGTCGTATATGAGGACGAACTCACTCAACTAGGATCGTAAGTAATGCTTTCAAATTAAATTTCCTGTCAATTCCTTAATGCAGAGGCATTAAGGAATTTACTACGTTCTAAGTTCTCTCGGGATTTTTTTTCCGACCAAATATCCCGTATTTCATTCCAGTGTGAACATCCCCCTGTTTGTTTCGACTAAGTTCCATGGTTTCAACTGGGTTACTTTAATACTGCTACTTTTAACTGGCGTTTTTTCGAATTCAGCTAGAAGATAATGTAATATTTTGGAATGTTTTTTAGAGCTGTCCTCCTTGTTCTGAAAACAGCGTGAATGTCGTTGAAAACGTTGACAACAAACACAGCTAATATTACTCGTTAACTGATAGTTTATTGAAAAATGGACCCCTGATGATCTGTTTTGCATCCATTTTCCTTCATCCTTCAGAAGATAATCTCTTGTGTCATCTTTTATTTCTCAGATTCATCAAAGTATTCCCCACAACAACGTCTCACAAATACTTCCAATTTTTCGAAGGCCCTCGTTATTACAATATGCTATTCGACGCGTGGGAATATGCTCATCACTCGGATCGGTCTAAAGGTAATCAATTCATCTGGCTACTAACACATTATGGATTATAATATAATAAATTTAAAATGAACATTAATAAAATATAACATAAAAACAAACACAACAAATAAAAATACTTCTTCCAAAGCCTGGTCTAAAGATAACGTGCTCAGAATGCCTCCTGTACCAAGTTCTAATACGGGTGTGAGCCATCAGAAACACGTTCGAATGCTGAACCCACTCGTTTTATGGAAGGGGCCATTACAGCAACCTAAGACCCGAGAAATGTCCACTGAAAATGCAAGAAGGTTGGAGTAAAATTATCTAAATATATTTTCGGTGTACTATTGTGTGTTGCATTATCGGCAGCAATCATTTAGATATTTCTCAAGTTAACTATGATTTGTTTTCTTATATTTTCAAGTATGGAAGACAAATATATTGAAGTTGTTCATTTAGATATTTCTCAAGTTAACTTTGATTTGTTTTCTTATATTTTCAGGTATACAAATTTTGGAAGACAAATGTATTAAAGGTGTTCATTTAGATATTTCTCAAGTTAACTTCAGAGCCACACAAGTAAGTTCAGTTTTTGCTTTGTTTTTGTCACATTTACATTGCTCCTCGCCGTCAGCGCCGGACTGGGATTCCTGAGTGCACGATTTAATATTCGTATATAAATCATAAAAGGGATTTCATAAAAGGAGGAATATCAAAGCCTCTGGTGGGCTTTGATCTCCCTTATAAGGAATCATCACGTTGCTAGATGAATATTTTTCTTCGAACCCATCTTCAATCTCCCTTCCGGCACTGTTCATTGATTGGGTACTTTATAAAAAGAAGCTTTATTGTGTTTTAAGTTAATGTTTGTCACTATGTCTGTACTTCAAGTTATGCTGAAATTATTCCCATGCTTGAATTTGAACCAACAGTCTCCAGGCTACGATTTCCCCACTCCTGGTGTGTACTTGAATAACTTAGGTGATTGTTATTAAGGTCATATTTTTTTTGATTTTTTTTTGATTTGGGACAGGTGTATTTCTGAGAAAGCTACGACAGAAGCTTCTGACGCATTCACCGAGTCAGGCTGAATGAAGAGTTTTCTCAAATATGTGTAAGGGCAACCCTGATTTGTTCTTGCCTCTGCTTAAAAACTTTTTTTTTCTTCTAAAGAGCACATTTTCAAGGATGTGTGGTTGGTAATCCTGGATTTCAGACTCGCTGTGATAAGGTCTGCCCCTGGTCGGAAATGTCGAGTACGATATTCCCTATCACTTCTATACTTCTTTCCTGTTAAAATGACCTGACCTCGCAAATAGTATTAGCTTCATACTCCAACACACTTTATTTTTAATTTATGTCTAACAAAAGTTATTTGGTGTGGAATATATGCCTGTCTTCTTTTTGAATATCAACCTTCTTTGTCGCACTTTTCAGGATTTCAGTAACACTCATTTTCCCCCTCCGCAATTTTTAAAAAACGGTCCTTCAATGATTTTTTGAATTATCAACAACCACACTTACTTTTGGTCGTAGGTACTTTATAGTCCTTCACTTCTGTCATCATTTGAATGATCAACTGCTCACCATTCCTCTTTACCTGATTTCAACTCCTTCTCATCTAATATTTTACATTTATCTGTTGGGGCACCTTAGTACTCACCTTAATGTTCTTTTTTGTAACATTTGAAAATTATTGTTGTTATCTTTTTAGAGAGTGATACTGTACTGTCAAAGTTTGTACCTTCATATCAAACTTCGACTTAAATATTCAAGTATTTAGAGGTCCTAAATGTGCCCTAATTATATTTTGAATCTGAAATCCATGAAGTGGGCCAGATGCAAGATTGCATATTATCGGTAGTACTGAGTGAGGTCTACCCCTCACAAAACTGATTATAATAGTATCACACATGAGTAAATTAGATGAAGACACTAAAGTAAAACTTTTCCCCGTAAACATTGTATTAGTTACAGGCATTGCGTCATATTCCTTCCTACATTCTGCCAGTTCGTATTTGTCAAAAAATTATTAATCTCTTAAGAAAATTTCGTCTACCCGTTCCATCTTTGCTTCTTTCGTACGAATATGATTCATCTTATTCTATTGACGAACAAAATGTTGATTTTGACTGGACGAGTAGTTAACTGGAAGTGGATTTTGATCGGACTCGTGAATTAAATGTTATCGTCAAAAGTATGAAAAAAAACAATCTAAGCTTTTTAATATTGAGCGCTCTTATGTTTATTATTTAGTATTTTGATTTGTTTCCGACATAGTTTTGTATTTTTTGTGATGTGCTTGTTACTTTATTAGGGTTCCGTACCCCATGGAAATGGAACCAATACTATATCTTTGCGTTCGTTTGTCACAGAACTCTATCTCAGGATTGGGAAAGGATAGTCAATGGACTTTTTCACATTTGAACGTGGAAAAAATCCTTGCGGCATAGTCTTGTGGTAAGGCAATCGACTAGTACGCGGGAGATTTCAATTTGTTTTCCTGCTCGATTTTGGTTTATTATTTTCAATAATGAACCTTTGGAATCGTCACGCAAAAACAAAATTTCCCCTTCTTCCCTCAAAAAATTATTTTTATAGGTACAAATTTTTGATTGGGGGTAATAATTAGGTTAGGGTTCCATTAGACGATGTTAATGCCTGAGGCATTTTCTACCACCTATCCCTAAGAGCTCTATTTTTATGTGATAAAATACTTAAATTAACTGAGGAAAAAATATCTGTCTCAACTGGGGATTAACCCCACGCCCTACTGTTTACCAAGCGAGCACCGAACCAGTATGCTTCCGAGGCAGTGTACGAAATGGTGTATGGTTATTAGGGTGGCCCTTAAAAATGAAAGTCAAAAATATATTGTTTACTCCCCCTAGAGTGGTTCTAAATAAATAAATAAAAATATTTGTAAAGTTTCAGCTCGATCGCATATCGTTAACACGTGCCGCCACGGCCTTTAAGTTAGAGTATGCAATCTGAAGGGGCATTATACGTTTTTCCTGGCATTTTCTCCATTTTCTCAAGAACTATACTACCTAGAGTAAAAATTTAAAAACTGACGTACTTCTAAGAGTATTGTCTTTCATTTTTCTTTCTAACTCAACACAATGCAACTAGAAAGAGGAAGCAATGGTTTTTGTAGCAGAGATTTCAATTACCCAACCAACT
>CM022874.1:27484455-27496285 GCA_012654025.1 Pachypsylla venusta
TAGCGGTGAAATCAAGACTATTTTGCAATGCCGGGACAGATTGTAGGTCATATAGCTATGGAGAGGATAGGCGTAGAGGAGTTGGGTTTAAATGTTAGTCAGTCATGTTTATTAATGTGAAGGGTAGCGGTGAAATCAAGACTATTTTGCAATGCCGGGACAGATTGTAGGTCATATAGCTATGGAGAGGATAGGCGTAGAGGAGTTGGGTTTAATTGTTAGTCAGTCATGTTTATTAATGTGAAGGCTAGCGGTGAAATCAAGACTATTTTGCAATGCCGGGACAGATTGTAGGTCATATTGCTATGGAGAGGATAGGGGTGTTGGGTTTAGTTGACATTCAGTCATGTTTAGCTCTGAAGTGTATCTAAGGGAGACCACGTTTGAAAATTCCTCATAAAAAATTACCCAGTTTTGGTTTATTATTTTCAATAATGAAACTTTGGAATCGTCATGAAAATTACCCCAAAAATTCAGAAGTCGAATAAAAAAGTCCGTTTGTCCTCCACGCCGTACGCCGTGATCGGCAATTTTCCACTATATTTTTCATATCTGAATTTTAAAGGAGGTATAAAAAAACATGAATCTGAATTTTAAAAGGGGTATAACAAAATGCGTTCCTTGATATCACATGTTCTCTGGGTCAAATAAAAATATATTCTTTTAAAAAAGTTTCAACAAAAGAATAGAGTTAGGATTGGTTCGTGATTTTTTGCAGCCACCTATTTTGGATTTTAATGATTTTTTTACCATTCACTACATACTACATGCGATACCTTGAATTAGGAAGAATTTGACTTTTCTAAAATTATCAGGGGGCGAAAATCTGGGGGTCTCATGTAATAAAGTTATCAATACTTAAGAGAGTTCATAAAAACTAAAAGAAAACTAATCTGTTTTTATCTTTAAAAAACAGATAATCTTTTTAAAAAAACGGATGACAAAGAATGAATGAAACTTTTTTTAAAAAAAATATCTAAACATTTCTGTTTTTTTAATTGTTGGCCTTACTTCTAAAGAATGGGTCAAATTGTAACCAATGGTTACAATTTGACTCATTGTCATGCTAACCAAATTGTGTTTTGAATTAGTTCCAAAAGATCATGAAAAAATAAAACCCCTTATTTCGTGGCCTTCCGTTGGATAGATAAACACATTTATATGTGTTTAATAGAACATGTGTTTGAAACGCGCTTTTTTTGTTACACCTTGTAGGAATTGGATGGAATAATGATTTCGAGAGAGACTCCTACAACAACAATAGTTGCTTCACACACAATAATTATTATGTAGTGCAGATGCGGTGCCGGGGCTTATTATGTAGTGCAGATACGGTTCCGGGGCTAACAAAAAAAAAATGAGCATTGAATCAAAAATAGGTAACGTTTATGCCTCAGGATTGTTGATTTTGTCAAACTGCGGCCAGCAGATTGAGAAGTATACTAATTCAGTCTTGTTTTATAAAACCTATGACTAAATCAAGGTCTGTCTTTGAAAGAGCCAATAAATACAAAAGAAAGTAAATTGAATGTGAGCGTTTAATACATGTGTACTCTCTAAAATAGAGTTTGAAATACCTTCTCTTTTCTTAAATACAATTTGATTTCCTCGTAGAAAACACATTGATTTGTGTCTATAAAGTTAAAATAGTTTGTTTGCATTATTGTGTTTTAGAAAGCAGATGCTAAATGTCTGCCTTTTACATTTATTATATTTCCCCTTAGCCGACTGTAAATATTTTAGTACCAATTTTACCAAAAATATCAGTAGTTTTAGATTAAGCCCAATGTTGCAGTACTAGCTAAATGGTTAATGAGATATGGTCTGACGATAATAACTTAAAGACTATTTAAAGCTAAGTAAAAACATTACAAAGGCGCGATTTTTTACAACCCACTTATGACTAACTAAGTATCTTGGCTACCCATGTCAATTATGAATGAGCCTCTAAGAATTGATGACAGTGATCGTGTTGGTCCAAATAAACTTAATAGTGTCAAACCTATTATAATCAATTGTGATTTTAGCTACAGAGATACTCGTGCCGAGGAGGTTGTGTTGACCAAGATGAGGATTGGCCACACCAGGCTGACCCACAGTCATTTTTTTGACAAGTCTCTTCCACCTGTGTGTCGTTGTGGCGAGCGCCTTACTGTGAGCCACGTCCTCGTCTGCCCTCTTCACATCCACCATAGACGTTCTCCCCCTTGGCCAAATTGTCCTTGGTCGATGATGAGCAGGGCGTAGTCTCTTTGCTAAAATACCTCAAAGTCCTAAACTTATATCATAAGATATAACATGTAATCCTTTTAGCGATCGGCGCGAATGGCATAGCTGACATATATCGGTTAAAGCGCCTTACCAAAAAAAAAAAAAAAAAAAAAAAAAAAAAAAAAAAAAAAAAAAAAAAAAAAAAAAAANGGATGAAAGTTAAAAACTTGAGCCGCAGAAAATGGCACACTAGGAGCGTCCTTACGATGGCCGGTTCTACGCACCAGGACGACCTGGAACGTCTACCATCTCAGTTCCAGCCAAGGGCCATCAAAATATTTTCGGTAAACTCATATCAATCTGTTTCTACCATTTTAATTCTATTATTTTAAAGTGGTGCGTGTCAACTGGATTTGTTATTTACACACCATTTTAATTAATCATGCATCTATAAATGGAAAGAACGTTTGATTTCGTGAGAAAACCCGCTGCTACTGCTACTACTACTACACACTAAGAGTTATATCGGCATCTTTAATTAACAGACGAAAACGCTTGTAACTCGTAGTTGATTTTTTTTTTTTTAAAAAAAAACATGATTTTTCAATTAAACGCTCGCAATTTAATTGCAGCTGAAGAAAAAAAAAACTCGCGACTCGTAATTTAACTCTAATAGATGAATTCACACTTGTGTGTGAAGTTAGGAACTGGCAAGGGGAATAACCTGCATACTCCTTTTCCGATTTAGATTTTTTGAAGCTTATTGACAGATAAATAATCATGTATCGTGTCTTTGACAAATAAATAAATACACGATTCCGACTAGTAATGGGTGGGAACCTACCTAGCCCATTTAAACCCAAAAAATATGTCTTTGACTGGAGTAAAATTTGCTGGGTTCAGTATGTTACGCAGAAAAAAAGAAATGGCATTTAGAGTAAGTTAACCGAACAAACACGCGTGTACCGAATTACGCATTAGCAGGTTTTCCCCTTGGACACTTCATAGTTTTTTTTATTTCTATTCTGATTTAGATTGTATGCTTACTTCAATCATTCCATTTTGATTTCTGTGTTCGTAGAAAGATTTCAACATAATATTAGTATAGATATCAATCATTTGTGTGTATCACTCTAATGTTAACATTTCATTTGGTTCAATTAGGATACTATGATTAAGACAGATAAAGTTCGAAATCTACACTTGATACTATTTTTTAAAAAGATACGTTCATAATATCCGGGGAACATCATGAGAGCTTATAGAATATTAATAACGATTTGCACCACTCCTAATATTGATCTCAATTGCTGTGATGATTTCCTGAGGAGAGGAACTAGCCTAATCATATTTTTCGGTCAAGTGAAGAGTGGTATTTTTATCTGTCTTAATTACCAACAAATATGTCTATTAGAGACCTAAGAGTTGTCCGCTGTGATTTTTTTTGAAACACATTGCCGTATGTGTCCCAAATGCCCTTATTGACTTGTCAATATAAAACTCTCTTATACAAATACCATTCTCCGACTTCTTTAGCAATTGCCTTAGAGTCATGTCCTTTTTGTGTGATTAATATTTTCAATATCATGTTCGCCCGTGTATTTCTTATGGAAATACTAAAAAAGTCATAAGTTTTTTTTTATATAATTACACTACGTCTATATAGGAGCAATGTTTCTATAGGACTTTTCTCAACATTAAAGAAACACTTAGAAACTTTAATGTTGAGAATTTTTCGTACATACATTGTAAACGGAATCCTGACTCTTTTCAATGTCAAGTTTATAGATGTGGCCATCGTAGAGCTACGTTCATTGTAAAGCTTTGTGGTGATTTCTAAATCATCGATATTTTGAAAACTGATAATAAATGGTAATTTTAGGTCTTCGAAAAAGAGTCAGGTCTAAATTGTTAAGTGAGCTTATGTCCAATGAGTATACCATTACACGTTCCTATTTCGGGAAATGAGTGACTTGAGTACTGAACGGCTATCTCAAACTTTCTCTTTTTGAGCCCATATGTAATCGTGACAAATTTTTAGATATCGGTCTGTAACCTGATAATTTGGGCCAAAAATGAGAAGACTAGCCTAGCGTAACTCAAAGTGTTTAGAAAATATTAAAATATTATGTTTCATTCAAATTAATATCTTGTACATTGTTTCGTTTCTTTCAGACCTCACCGATCCCCCAATCTGAAGAACCATCCCCCACTGGTGAACTTGAATCTGATGTTGTCAGGTACCGTAGATATTCTATATAACACTTGTATATTGATTCGAGTGTCCAATGTATAAACCTTACATACCCACTTTACTTCTTTTACTTAAAACTCTCTCACTCTCGTTCTGTCCGTACTCTAGAGTTGTCGTAGTTACCATTTGTCTAGTATGTATCTGCTAATGGCTAATCAGAATAGTACTTAAAGTAGCCAAACTGTAATGTAAGTACCTACAACTGCTCGGTGTAAATCCATTCTGTGTTCTGGAGAATTTCTGTTTTTACAATAATTGTTTACGTCACATCTTGTTTGTGGTTCAGAAATATGAGCGGTTTGACCAAAATTAATTGCAGGTACATATCTCTGGGTTCATGTCGTTTGATGCATATCTGCCTGTAATCACTGGTAAGTGATAAAGAGAAAAATTAAATTAGTTAGGAAATAATATGGTTTCATAGTAATCAGTTTTGTTTAAGTTTAAACTTACCTGAAACAACCTTAAGTCTGGTATACGTATACCATACAGTGCGCATTTTGACGAGAAAGTGGATTTTATTAAAAATCATTGCGTTTTTCATTTTTCAAAAATTGGTTAGGTGAAAAATTGAGAAGCTTTGAGTTCGCAAACACTTGTTACACTTTCAACTAATTATTAAAAATCGGCCGACTTTACCGCAAAGAACTATGACTTTTGTAATTTGATATATACTATTAACTATTGCAAATTTCACTTGCGGAAAAAAAACAGGAAAAACAGTGCATTTTCCCTTGATCCGTAGACAATTTTGATCTATCAAAACATTACTTCTCAGCCATTTGCCATCTTATTGTGCGAGGTCCTTCACTTATATTACTGAACCCCGACAGTCGTTACTCTTTATTGGTAAACTTATTACTTTGCCTTCACATTTCTTTGATATCTGTTATGTGTGGTTTGGAGAATGTTTTATTGTTGGTCCAACGCAGCGAGGTCTTGTTTTGATTTGCTAATTGTTAAATTATTATGCTTTGAAGAATGTTTCATAGTTAGTTGTCCAACCGAGCAAAATACTGTTTTAGTTCGACATTTTTTTTTTCTTTTTTTTTTTTTTGGTTAACACAATTATTCCNTTTTTTTTTTTTTTTTTTTTTTTTTTTTGTGCTTGAACTTCTGAACTTAAGGATGTTTGTGACCTTATCCAATATAAATTTCTAAAATAATTTTGTATCGACTACAAATAAAATTGTTGAATCACAAATGGTAGTACTTGCTTTTGTCTGTTACAATATCTTCTAGTTCACTGAAAGATGTTATATTTCTCAACATCCGTTGTTGTTGTTTTTTCTTTTTTTTTTTTTTTTTTTTTTTTTTTTTTTNGCTGTTGTTTTTTTGTGGGCATTCAAAATGAAAAATATTATTCAAAATGAAAAATAACAACGTAGCCAAATCTAGGGTCCATTTTATGGGTCAACATGGAAATTTCTGATATCGTCTTATGGAGCGATCTGAAAAATTATCAAACCAAAATTTATGCCTGTTCCTCAACTGAATGTGTTTTATTGTCCCTCCATTATAATATTCGATATTAAGAGAATGTTTGTATCCCAAAAATCTCAAACAGTTTATTTGTAGTACCTATATACAGCGTGTCCCAGAATGACCGGTCACCCCACTTAACTTTTGAACGGCTTGGATTTTTTGAATTTTGAAAAGCTCTAGGGATAGAAAAAGGGCGATGGCCAATTGAATGGTTATGATGAGATACAGGTTCGACCCCCCGGAAGTGACTTTTAGTGACAGTGTCGATTTCTCAAGATGGAATGATACAAATATTTTTTGTATCAATAAAAGTACAAATAAAATAAGGAAAAAAAAATAAT
This sequence comes from Pachypsylla venusta, assembly GCA_012654025.1. NCBI lineage: Eukaryota > Metazoa > Arthropoda > Insecta > Hemiptera > Aphalaridae > Pachypsylla > Pachypsylla venusta. The sequence goes on from CM022874.1 coordinate 27,490,747, forward strand.
CATGGGTGGAGCTAGAGGGGTCTAAATCTTACTTTTGTTACACCCGGTATAACGGTGTTTATTTTAAACTTTGGTGTAAAAGTTTACTTCTTGTATTCCAAAAATGGTTTCTCCTGTACCTAAATAATCAAAAGTGTACATTTTTATTTTCATAAGTGTCGGTAAGAGGGCAAATTTAAATCTGGAAATTTAAAAATGGGAGATTTTGATGGACAAATAGTGATAAGTAACTTAAATAGAGAAACCTTTTAGCAAAAAAAAAAACTCACCTCAATTTGACCTAAATAATCAAAACTGATGGAAATAAAAATATACACTTTTGATGGTTTAAGTAGATGAGAGAGTACCCTTTTTTGGAACTTAGTAAAGGAACTTTTACATCAAAGTTTAAAATAAACAAAATTAAATTTTAGACCCCTCCTGGCTCCGTCCTGATTTTTTTTTTATTTTTTAAAAAAAAATGAAAAGGAAAGTTTTTCCTTATTTTATTTGTACTTTTATTTAATCAAAAATCATTCGTACCATTCATTTTTTTAATTTCATGAGAAATCGACACTTTTTTGTCAATAAAAGTAACTTCCGGGGATCAAACTGGATCTCACAGTAACCATTGGGCATGGCCCTTTCTATCCCTAGATAGAACTTTTCAAAATTCAAAATTCCCAGCCGTTCAAAAGTTAAGAGGGTGACCGGTCATTCTGGGGCACGCTGCAGTCTCATTACTAAAATAACAGAGAGTTCACCTGTGTTTCAATATGAATTACATTTCCACTCTTTCTAATCAATTTAAACTTGCTTTGCTAACATGACACAAATATCACGTGTTTTTTTTTTTTTTTTTTTTTTTTTTTTTTTTNTTTTTTTTTTTTTTTTTTTTGCTTTGTGTTTATTTCTTTTTATTCAAATCATATAAAGGTTTTAAAACAAGCGCACTCTGTGGATATTATCGAGTTTGAGGACAAAAGATTCATTTTCATAAAAAATAAACCAAAAATTAAAATGTTTAAAAATATTACAACCTATTTTTGAAAAGAGCTCACGGGCCGTAGGTTGCTGACCTATGTTCTGAAGGTTTATTAATTGATACTCCAGTGTTCAATTTTTAGTTGATGTCCTACAAAATTAATTCCTTGTGACCTGTAAATGTCATGGAAATCGAGTCTTGTGAATGTCCTGTAAATACTGCTATTGTCTGAACAACGTTATCTTGTTTCTACACCAAATTTGATAAGATGTACTCGTATCAACGCGCGTTTGTTTCAATTCCAACATTAGTACGCATATAACATAGAATTCATGTTGAAATGCAATTCCCATGTTTAATTTAATAAACCATATCATTTTATATGTAATTTGTTAAATTTTTCTCGATAAATACAAGAAATCGTTTTGGATTTTATAAGAAATATCATCATACAATGGTCTTTGGGCCACTCCCTACAACTAGAACTTAACAAAATATCATGCGGTTCAAAGGATACGATGTAGTTCCCATTTTTCACCTATATTTAATTATATTATACGTAGATATAGTCTGGTCGCAGGATGTATAGATTTTTAGCATTGTTCGGGGAACATCACGTGATATCATCATTATCATTTGTCACGCAACACACTAATGTTTTTCTCCTCTCTATTTGATGTACTGTATACTCCGTTTGATAAAAATATAATTTGATAGACTATCTGCCCAACTATTACTGTTATTATAGCCACTGGGTTTGCAAGGACCTGGGCATTTTCTGTCGGAGTCTAGAACAGGCCTTACAATATGCGGGAAAACTAATAATTTTATTTTTAATATCTTTTTCAGGTCCACATCGAAAATATCACTAACGTGTTCCGCCACTCTGTGCCGTCCCCATAAAGTATCTAGACCACGTCTTCGTACGTACGTTACCCGTCGTACGTCTCGCCGCTGTTCCAAATCATCCTCTTCATGACCAATACTTAATTTTTTAGAAAATCTTTGGATGTGGCTTCGAACAAAACCTTATTTGCAATTATTTACCAGTACGAGGATCTCAACATAAACCTAATCTATTTTATTTCAATCATTTTTTTAATTTATAATAAAAAATATATACTAAATTAGTTATGTGTAATGCAAAAAAAAGTTTAATCGATTCAATCACTTTTTAAAATAATGAAAAATGAAGGTTTTGTTAAACGGAGAGCATTATATCGTGAGTTTAAGAACGCTGGATCAGAGATGTCACACAGAAAGTTCACAAGCTCCTACAAGTTCATATTATAATTTTGTAGTTGTTATAGTTTCGCTTAACAAATTACAAGTACAATACTAGTAATAGTAACTTGTAGTCTATTGTGAAGGGGGCCCCCGTTAGTGAGAAATGTTCATTTACAATTTTTCTTTATGACTTGCATCCTTTAGAGCAGAGCTGGATATATCTATTGAGAAGATCGCCATCAGGTGAATAACTAAAATAAGTGTTTCGGGGCCCCCTTAAAATAATACGAAAATGCATGCTTGTGTCATAACACGATGGGTTCAGTTAAGACCATTGACTCTAGGTCTGGAGTTATGGGATTGAATCCCGCCACGAGCTCATTAGATCCCGAGATATTTCAGTTGGAACGGAGAACATCCGATATCATTAGCTTATTTTTATACATTGATGTTATCCCAATTATCTCGACCTGTTCTAAAGATACCTATACCAAATGTTAAGCGTGTTGAATTACCCCTTAGTAGTAAAAAATGCGTTGTCTATGTTTTTTAAAAAGTATGTCAATTTAAAATTAAGCAATTTTTCATTTAAAAAAATGTTTTCATTCTAATTTGGAAAAAAAGTTGAGGACGATTCAAAAACCAAAAAAATAAAAGTATTGTCATCTATAATGATGATACATTTTAATTTGACTCTTCAAGCCGAACAGCCTGACCGATTTCGATGAAATATGAAATCGGTCGAGCTGTTCGGCTTGTAGATTAGATGGCATCCTCTTATTAAAATCAATCTGTCTGCAACTAATGATTTCACGAGGTTCCCAAGTTATTATCAAATAGTATTCGTGTTACAAAATAATTAATTATAGGATAAGACGAGCGTGCCTTAAGATGTGAACGTCAATCATACATTATAGCAACTCAAATAATATTTGATGATGATTTTGGATTTCGTAAGATTTCATTATCTCCTTAAGTCTTAAAAATCTATTCTTATGATAGCACGAAATGTCAGCATAAGTGGAACGATTTCGGCTCTTAAAGTCAATCTGGTGTGATTTTTTTATGTTTAAAGGTTTCTAATGTATTATTTATGTAATGCGTGTTCATATTTATTAAACGTATCGTCGTATCTGCTAGTTGTAAGAGCACTCTAGTTGTATTTGTCTGAAGTATTTGCTTCTTGATTTTTCCTCTCACCGGGAGAGGTAAAATTGACCGACCTTTATACTAACTTGTAGTACTGAATTGTAGTTTAATTTGTGTTGGTCTTTGTTAATTTATTGTAGGCATCTTTTATAGTCTTTAATTATTATTTTTAAAAAAATCAGTACTCCTATAAATTAAGAAGTCATAATTTTCTGATTCTTATTTGGGAATAATTATTCAAGACTGTCTTCTGTTAAGTTTATCAATCTAAATTAGGAATATTATTTCTTTGTGTAAATACATAAAATAAATTGTTTAGGTAGGTAAATAAAGAAATAATTGAATGAGAATATTAAAAAGAATGTTGTCTCAATATTAATTAATCTTTCAGTTTTGAACGAATTACCGAAATCGTTTTGAAGACCCTAGGCTGGAACCGCGATGGTGTGCATTGCAGATCGTCACGATGAACTGGCCATCGTGAGGACCAGAATATAAAAATAATTTATTAACCTGATTTATTAAATTAGAAGAATAAGGATAGAAAGATTCTACAGCCTAACTAAGCTATTGTCAAAATGGTTTTTACTTTCTCTTCCTATAGATTGTAATCGTGCAGAATTTTTGTACATTTTTTGGCCCAGAAAATCGTCTGACGGGAACCCAAAAGCCAAAATAAAGATCAAATATGTCATTTCCTATTGCTATTTGGCCATATTTTCACTATTTCGGGTCATTTTTGAGTGGGAAAATATTTGTAGCCATGGGGTGCAAAAAACGGATGGGCCCGACGTATGACGTTCCACGTACGTATGGAATCGTGTGCAGAGCTCCGGGAGCAACACCGCTGATCCAATTTTGCTGAATTTTGGCACATGTGATATATGGGCAAAAAGCCCGACCCATATCTTTTTCTCGATAGCGCCCCGAACGGCTTTTTAAAAAGATAAAATAAAATCAAATTTTGTACTGGCTCCAAAAAGTAGACTACTTACGGCGGTGGAGGGGGGTCCGCTCTGTTAAAGTGCTACTAGCCCCACGGAAGGTTAATCCGGACCTGATCCAAATGCCAGTCTGCAGAAGTAAGATGGACCCTTTAGCCAACGATCATACCACGTTGAATACACCAGTTCCCGTCAGATCACTGAAGTTAAGCAACGGTCGGGCGTGGTCAGTACTTGGATGGGTGACCGCCTGGGAACACCAAGTATCGTTGGCTCATTTTTCCGGCCCAACCCAGGCTGGGTGAGGTCAATGTGGGTAGCTAGTTTGCAAGTTTCCAGCGAATGGAGGGTAAAACCAAACCCCCGTCTTGAATGACCAATAGATGTTAAAGAGACGTTACGATGCGATTTAAGTGAAAATATAGTTTAAGTAAAAAAATATCAAAATGTTTATCCTTAAAGGACTGTCGACCTTATTCGTCGCCGGACTCTTCAATGGCGTATTTGGGGACAAAAGCCAATAGATTATTTTAGAGCTTATTTTTGGAAGGAATAGCTCACGGTCTGATTCACCTTTTCTTTTAATGACATTTTAGTCTCTTACATGTGGCTGAAATTGGGGGAGCAGGCTATTGCTACACCAATATGCGTTGAGCAGTTTACAGCACTCGAGCACAGTTAAGTAGATAATAGAACCTGAAACGGGCAATAAGAATTTTATTTGAAGGAAGAATTGAAAAATCAATAGTCCCCGCAAGGTAGCCGAGAGAGCGATTGTCACACAAAAAAAAAATCTTTAAATGCGATAAATTAGCGATCTATAGGCTACCACTTGGAGCATGTTATTTGCTGATGACATTGTTCTCTGCGAGTTCGCTCAGGAGGAGCTGGAATTTAAGTTAGAAAGTTGGAGGAATGCCCTAGAACAAAGAGGATTAAGAATAAGCAGAACAAAGATCGAGTATATTACAACCCAACAGGTGGACGGATTACATCTCGAACTTTAAGACCAGCAACTACCTGCAGTGAACAAGTTCAAATGTCTAGGATCAGTCTTGGAAATAGTCCGGGAGCTAGCCTGGCTTGTCCTACCTCATAAGCAGCAGAAGGATCACATAGCAGATACAGAAGAGCTCACTGTATAGGTGCATAAACAAATATTTTAGTCCGGGAGCTAGCCTGGCTTGTCCTACCTCATAAGCAGCAGAAGGATCACATAGCAGATACAGAAGAGCTCACTGTATAGGTGCATAAA
>CM022874.1:27498890-27527022 GCA_012654025.1 Pachypsylla venusta
AAAACCCTTTTGAGATATATATATGTATTAGTATTAGTGTAAAAAATACATATATAAAATATATATATATGTATTTTTTTTAATTGGGTTAAAATTTGGTTAAAAATATTCAAAGTGTTGCCAGAGACTCCTCCCCGGTTCCAGAACCCCTGGTACCAGGTGGTCAGTATCTGTGACAGATACTAATACATATATATATTTTTTTTTGAATCGATATTGTCTTTATAAATAAATAATTTATCTGATACATATTATTGATAGGAATGGCACGATATATCGAAAATCGATATATATATATATATCGATATATTTTCTTCCGATGCGATGTATCGAATATTACATCGATATATTTTCACGATCCGGTTCCGGTCTTTTCTAGTTTAACTTACATCAGTGAGTTTAACACTTTGCAATTTTGTTCTTGATTCTTGATTACATTCTTTTTTGAAATTTAAATTTAGAAACAATAACGTCAAGAGTCTATACCTACATTGTTTTTGATAGTGCTTTTGTCAGTTTTGAACGAGTTCAATAATTGTTTTACATGATTTAAAAAATACTGAGTACAGTTCAGAACAGACACTCGATACGTTTGTACTTTCTCGAGCTTTGAAATTTGACAATTTGAAATCGAGTTCTAATGTGAAAGCAATACTATTTTTGCTTGGTTCTATTTGTGTCAAGAGGTGTAAACTTTATTTTTTCTGTTTGATTGATAATAATTTATGTTCAATAGCTAGATATCAAATTAAATTTCTATTTGTGTCAAGAAGTGTAAACTTTATTTTTTCCGTTTAATTAATAATAATTTATGTTCAATAGCTAGATGTCAAATTAATTTCCAGTGAGGTAGGTACAGGTTTAAGAATCTATTTCACATAACGGACAAATATGAATCGGAATAAAACTCGTTAGAAAGATCTCTGAATTACATTTGATTGCATTATTTACCATGGTGCTCTATAGTCTATACATTAGGTTATAAAGCTAGCTAACTAAAACAGAACATTCCTTCATATATTATGTTGAATTCAACATAAATATGTTGATCCTGTGATAAAACTGCAATCTAGCAGGTTCTTAGTTTATTACTTACCTATATCAATAATCAACCTTAGTAATGAAGCACGACACCCCCCCCCCTCCATTTTTTCAACTTGTTGAATGTTAGAAAATGATTGCTACGAGGCATAAATAGAGAATCCCTAACCTGAAAAGATAAGTACTCCTACATTGGGCAATTACCTTAAAGTCTTCCAACATTAAATATAAATTTTAACTAAAAGATCTAGAATTTTAAAGATGGCAATAGTTTTGGCCAGGCCTATTTTTTATCCAGTAGAAAGAAATAGTTACAAAAATTGTACCCAATTAATGAGAATTTAGAAAATCCAAAGATCCCTTCCTATCCACCATATTAAATATTATTATTTAACAAATTTATATTAGACATCCGACACTTACTTAGTAAGTGAATTCTCGTCATAAATAACTGTAGTGTTTTTTTTTTTTTTTTTTTTTTTTTTTTTTTTTTTTTTTTTTTTTTNTTTTTTTTTAAAAAAAATATATATATATATTAAATATTGTTTGTTTGTCCTCTATGCGTTCTTATACCATCATTCGATTGCGATCAAACTTGTGTCAACAAGGTTAAAAACCATTGCTGATCATAGCTTAGCTTTAGAGCTATGCGTCTCAAATATATATTTTAATTTACAATGATTAAGGTATCATTATATTTATCATCTGCTATTTTATTTATATTTGTTCTAGTTATACCTTAGTATTCAATTATGGACGAAACAGATCGAAAATTAATGCTATCTGCGTTGAGAGCAACTGTTAATTCCAAAAAAGGTGGCGTTGCTCTTAAACATCTTAATGGTAAGTTCTAGTCATTATCAAACATTACATCTCCTATTCTTTACTAACGGGAATCAAATTATATAATATCTGTACATTTGCGTATCTCTGCAATTGTTTCAGCTGATTACAAGGATCTGGAGGGTGATAACATCCCATATAGACAACTTGGATTTTCCTCTTTAGAAGCGTTTATTAGAAGTCTCAAAGATGATTTCGCCATTGTTTTTAAAGATGGAGATCAGACTGTTATTGCTAAAAGGTGTGAGACACTTGCTCATATTCAAGATCTAGTTCAGGGTCAGAAAACCACAAAAAAGAGGAAAAAGGTATGCATGTTACTTTCGATATTAAATTCTAGGTATGTGACAGGTTTCAATATTTCGTGAAATTATAAACATCGCAGCCTTCCATGATTCTAACTATAATTTATGATTGTACTGTAAAACGCAGACGTTCCTGTTTGGTTATTCAGTCGCCCTCACATGGTTAAATAAACTTTATTTCACGGGAATAAAATCTCATACATCGGCAATCCATTTGTTTTTTTTGTAGCGACTGACGACAAATCATGACAGATCAATTCTTTGTTGTTGGGGTTGAATCTCTTATACGAGGAAGGCTGCAACATCTTTAGGTTTCTTCCACAGGTCTAAGGTGGTGAGGGTGGTTGGATTTTGAGGAGAATTGAAAGGATGTCATAGGTTTGTCCATGGCAGAGATATATTAATTTTTTACTTTTAGGTCCAATCATTTTAGATAAACGTTGAGAAGTGTGGACCAGCCTGATCGGATTTGGGCTAACTTGGGTCGCGCCTCTCTGAGTAAATATTCTTCTTTGACAATCAATGGTGGTTGTTGCCTCAAAACCCTTTTGAGTTGGTCGTTTAGGGCGTCTTTAACACGGAGAATCCATAATAGACCCTAACTTCTCAATGAAGAGATTAGGAAATATTTGTTTTGCATATAACTGGTAATCGGAGATTAACCTTGGGATAAGCAATGCTCCAGTATACGCGGAATTGGTTGATGGTGAGCGAGCATTGTAGACATTATTATTTTAGTCATTAAACAGAACTAGCAAGACGACTGACTAGTTAGACTAGTATGTCGCAATTGTAATGTCAAAAAGGTTTTTTTTTTTTTTCAGAAATAGAGCAGGTACTTTTTTTCTTAATAGAAACCTTATTCTTTTGTGTGCGGGGATCACAATACAGAAGATGACAAGTACTTGATTAGAGTATCTTATTATTATCTATTTCCTTGTAGGTACGATCCAAAAATGTACTACAAATGGTTTGTTCTTTTTAATATTTCAATGTTGGTCATGTAGCCTCCTCTGAATTTGCTAAAAATGTCAAAACCTCATCTTTTTTAGCCACTCTGTATTATAAGCATTGGTATTTCTATGGGCTATTAATTATCGTTTCTTAGATAGAGACCTGTGACGAACGTACATCGTATGTCTGCTAACAGGAAACCCAAGCCCAACAGTTCAGCGAACATGAGAACGAAACTCTGTGATCTGGGGTTGTGGGAAAATAATAATAACTAAACTCGATTGTTTAGTTATTAGTACAAATACAATTATTGTAGTTGACCCAATGTTTTATTAAATTTTCTCTACAGCCTGTATTCAAAGCGCGAGGTTCTTTTTACAACAAAAATCATAATCACTATTCTAACACCAAGAAACCGCCAGCGTACAATCGATCAAATCCGCGTGGACCTTCGTTGCAAAGTAGTAGTCGTCACCAAAGAAGTGGTAGAAGTGAATATAATGAACGCGATCTTTACAGATCTAATAACGTAAGTACTCGTCGATTGTCCACTTAAAACTTAATTTATTCTAAAATTATATAACTGATAAGAACTTTTAACAATTTCTTGAACTGGAATCGTTAATAAATTGAATTCCTATTGCAACTATACAGAATTAGGTTAATGGTTTTGTTACACGCATACTTATTCCCGACGAGTTAAGTGCGTCTTTCTTTATACTCATGTATGTGTTCATCTCTGGGCGAGAGTGAGATCATATCAACACTGACAGGACGAGGCATACCTAAAAATTAACAGCCTTCATGCATGCATGGTAGACCATTCTAGACACATGACAAACCGTAGCTAATTCCCTCCCACCTTTTTCAACTGTTTTTTATTTGTCGAGAAAGAGAACAAATTTACGACAGGCTTTGATAATACTTTCAATTTGGCCGTATTAAAGGGGATATAGTTGGCAGTGTGGTATATATAATACCTTTTTCTATAATAAATAAGATCGATTTTATATTTTATACAAAAAGACCTTTTTTTGAATTATTGGTTATTTTGTTACCCTTATTTTTTCTAGTTCGATTCACATCAACCTCCATCTAGAACGAAAGCTCCTTCGCCGCCGCCACAACAATCACAGAAGAAGAATCCTCCAAGGCAAGCTTCGCCAGTTCGCAGAAAATCTCCTGTGAAGGTAAATCCTCGTAAAAAGGAAAAAATAATAATTTCGCCCATGGTGGACTTTAGTCGTGAAATGGATCAATTCGGATATCTCCAATCCAATAGATTTATGAGAAAATTTCTTTTACTTTTTATTTAGGATAAGGTCAAACCTGAATCTAATGGAGTATCTCGTCAACCAAGTGTGTCCTGGAAACCTCCGCCACCATCTCCTGTTGCAGAGCCACCAAAAGCAACCAAAAGATCACGTTTGAAGATACCAGATTTTATTTCTAAAAGTACAGATTCACAGGAACAGGTATGTAAAGCTGAAGGTATTAGTGGCAATTTGCGTTTTTTAAACATAAAATGTAGTTCTCTGTCCTTCTACAGACGACTTCATATTATGTTCTTCAAAACATTTTAACCTTCCGTTGATTCGATTTTAATGAATTTTCCAGACATTGAGCGGTTACCTCACATCAATAGTTCCCAAACCTTCTTCACCCAATGTAGTCCTCACTGTATTAAACATTTCATCGCCCCATTCCGATTTTTTTTTTAACTCAATACGAGACCCGAACTGTTGTTGGCTACCTAACCCTACCTTTTGAACGGAAGTTGTATTTTTTTTTGCTTTTTTTTAAAAAGAGAAACGACCGCATAGGTTACATAATGTATGTCTTGGGTTTTATTAATTTCACACAAACAATTGTTTGCATCTAAAAGTCGAAAAGGGACGTGAACTACGTCTGAACTGTCATCTTCCACGTCTAAGATCTTTCACTTACAATTTTCGTCCACTGCGTGTCTCAGAATGACCGGTCACCCCCCCCCCCTCCCTTAACTTTTGAACGACTTGGAATCTTTAAATTTTAATGCGCCTCGGTAAAAGACTCTGTATAACGGTCCCTGTTTTGTGTTCCGAAAAAAGTTTCTCATCTACTTAAATCATCAAAATTGTACATTTTCATCAGTGTCAAATATGACCAACTGCAATCACACTATTTTCTGGAAGTCAAAATTAGGCCTTTTAGAAAACGGCCTTTTTCGGGTAGAAAGTCTGAAGCAAGTAGGTGATATAGGACACATAGTGAAAATTAACTTAAATAGGAAATCATTTCAGAAAAGAAAACCAATTCATTAACCTTCTCATTTCCTTCACAGCAGGGCCAGAGGTATGAGAAATTTTGAATACAATAACATAATACTTAAATAGGCTGTATTCTAAATCTAGTTATTCTGGGACACACTGTATATATATTCTTGAGACACCTAGGTATATTGTGGATAAATTTAGAATGTAGGTTAGATCTACCCCTCTAGGTATATTGTGGATAAATTTAGAATGTAGGTTAGATCTACCCCTCTAGGTATATTGTGGATACATTTAGAATGTAGGTTAGATCTAAATGCATTATGCTGAATGCATTATTCACCCCTCTGCTGAATGCATTATGTACTTTGGCGGACTGTGCGGTCATTATTTACAACCAACCAACTCAATGTGACAAGTGATACCAGTTAGGTTGGACAGCGTGTTCCTTACGGTTTTTATTATTTGTGTTCTCTGGTTTAGTTGCTTACATAAGCAATACATGGTCATACGGTGTCGGATAAAGTAGTATCGCCCATCCTAGCGCCATCCTCGATTTTCAAGTTTTATGCTTCCTCATAATTATAATTATTTTTTATTTTGCAGATGAACTTACCTCATTTTGAAAGCTTACAAATTACAGTCAATAATGAATATTACAACAATCTGCCCCAGGTAAATTATTTTGTTATTTTCTGGAAATTTTTATCAACATTTTTTTAGATCAAATTACTTCATTTTTCGATTATTTATTCGTTGTTATTTTTGTATACATTTTTCTCACATCACATCTATTCATGGTCCCCGTTTCGACTTCTGTTTATGATCTAGGTGGCACAGTTACCATTTCTCGAAGTAGTCCCAGCAATGGCAGACCCGTGTTATAATCTTCAGGTATTTGAACCTTCCTAATTATTATCACGAATATTTTTCACCATTGACTTTATTTACCATCTTTTGCTTGCACATATTCAACTTTTGCTTTATTATTGCTAGTCTAGGTTCATATAGGCACCAGCTATTGCGAATGTCATAATGCACTGGGTGAAATCAACTTTTTCCCTGAGAAAGACGTCAACTATGATTAGCCTTCAAAAATAGATGCATGATGATAATTTAGCTGCAGACAAAAACTCATTTAAGACTGCAGTCTGCCACCTAATTATTACCGATTTAGTACAGGAAAATATTCTCATCAGGTGTCTATGAACCAACCCTTGGTTGTTAGTGGGTGATATATTCTGGTTCGATGTATTTAAAAAATATTCAATGTATAATATTTTTCACCCTACGCCAAATTCTTGGGAGATATCACAACTCTTTATTATTATTTTTTTTTTTTTATCTTCTAATAATATACTTTGTGAACCAATGTGAACAAATTGACCTTACCTCGCACAAAAAATATAGATAAAACCTATTATTTTGATTGGTATTTGATATTAATTTAAATTAGAGAAAAATATATTTGGTATGTCTACAAGAATCAATGATCAGGAAAACTTACATAGTTTGAGTGCAAAATGCGCGGACCACTAAAAACGTGATGAAAGATTCGACATAAACCACAGATAGTTTTTTTTTATAAAATTTCATGTAAAATCAGAATCTGCAAAAAATAAGTGCTACCATGGCCAGTGCGCATGCACCAAAAGATTATTTTAAAATTTTAATCAAAAATATTTTGGGGAGTTGTGTAGTTGTACCCCTTATGTTTTACCTCCGCAATTAGAGAATGTGTGAAGGTAGACACACATGAAATTTTTATCTTACGATTCGGTTTTCGAAAAACAGCGTGGAAAATGTTACAATAATTTTGGTACGAAGGTTTCATTTCGGGTATAGTTCTTTTTGAAGCTCTGCGTTATCATATCCAAGAGGTTCTGCACTAGAAAAATATGAAACCTACGTATGTAGCTTGAAGTGTTTTTTTTTCTTCTTCTTTCTTTGTGTTACCTTATTGTGTGTCCTTCAGTTTTAAATTAAAAACGGTTTGGTTTTGCTGACTGGTTTTATCTTTCATATATGTTGCCGAGTCATGAGATGTTATTAACTGATACTGTTGTTTGTTTGACGAACACATAGCCCTTTAAATATCTTTTATTCTTTTAAAAAATATTTTTTTAGCAAGGCATTTCTGTAAGAACGTAAGCTAATCTCTCAGTTTGGTGAAAAAATTTCTTATTACGATCAAGTAACGTTTTTAGGGTCATGTTTAGTTGGGGAAAAATACCTTTCTATAGATAATTGTTGAAACTAGAACGCCTTGTGTATTTGAATTTTTCAATAGTAAATTTAATAATTTTAAGAGCCATGTTTTCATATCATATGTCTCGTCCTAATTACATCCCTGATTTTTTTCTCCCTCTAAATTGACAGGACAACACGGAAAGCAATTATATCAAGAATTTAGCCCACCTTCACTCGAATGATTTGCCTGAATACCAATTTTCATTAGACCACAACTCGATGACATATCGTACTGGCGAGCTCGAATTCTCCGCTCACACATATTCCGACACCGCCTATACCCTATCAGATCTTAGTTTCGACATGTTACCCGCTTTCACAATAACTAATAGTCAATGTGAGGACAACCCCATCAATCTGAGTCTAGATAAAATTCCGCCTTTTACAATTCACAACGATCAATTCCATTCACTTGGAGCTACATTCCGCTCTGCAGATCAATATAGTGAAACCAGCAGTGAGGAGAGAAACACGTCATCTCAGTTCCGTGCCATACGATGTCATGACGAGTACAATTTAGAATATCGTAACTCATTGAGTTCAAATTTAGTGAATTCGTTAAATAATATTCACATAGAATCAGAGCTCGAGTCATTCCCTAGATATGATAGTGTGAATCAGTTCCGACAAAATGATTCACCCGACCCGACTGACTTGCCCAGTTTATTGACAAAAGAAATGCACGCGACACGCTTAGATAAGATTGGTTTTCGACCCCTTGACAAAAATAATGACCAAACGTTATTGGCTCTTCACTCCTTCTCCTTTCAGTCGGACACCTTTGCAAATAATATTGACATGGCGACCCAGGTTAGATATTGATTGAAATTTGCCACTTGTTAGGTTGTTTTTAGTTCCATCTTCTTTTACAGTGAAACTTTTTAGATATATATATATTTTTTGCTGATTTTTTCCATTTTTATTTGCAAGCTTACTGATTGATTGGGTTTTCTAAAGAATGTTTAAATGAGAACGCAAGATTTGAAATACGCGCATTTTTATTCCTAACAAATAGAAATAATTGAGTTGACAGCTCAATACCCGTTACAGTTGCCAAACCGCCCGTGATAAATGACGCTCTTGCACAAGTTTTTCTCTGATCGTATCATCAATTCGCCGACGTAATATTAATGACCGAATATTGTCAATCAAATATTGAGAATCGAAATTCGATTTTCGAACTCCGTCACATTTATTTAAAACTGTTAATGAGATTTTTGTAAAAAGACACATGTGTCTAGTGGTCATTTGCCAGCAAACATACGTTATAAGAAAAAAAACACTCCAATTTTCCTGCAGAGTTTTCAAATCTTGCGTTTTACCATTTATAAATTTTTATATTGGTGTTTTTCTTACGAATGTCTTTACTCAGTTGCATTTAACTTTAACTTTTTTTTTAGATGTATTTTAAGTATGAAAATATTTGTAATTAATGATGTATGGCTTTGTATTTTACGGCCAATAAAGGCAAAGATTGGTTTTGTAAGATTGTGTGAAGATAAATTACAATTTAATAAAATGTTCTTTCCTTGTTGCCCGGAAATAGTGTGCAATTATTCCATCTAGTGGACGCGGCACAAAAGAAGTCAGAAAAGAAAGACGACTACAAAAGATAAATATATCCCAGAAAATAATTCACACTTCTCTCTGTTTAAAATACATATTGATAAAAAAAAATCAACCTCTTCTTGAATTTTTTGAAGCATTATGATGATATCGCTTCAAGTATTTTAAATTATTTGATTGGTTAGCCTCCTTGTTGGTTCTTTCTCTTTTTCAACATTTCTTAACTTCCTTGATCACGATTCTTCTTTGCGAAAGCAGTATGTCTCAGAATGACCGTGCAGCGTGTCTGATTACTTATTACTCACCTTCTTGTGAATATCCAGAAACGGGTTATATTTTTCCTCCGCTTTCCTTTCTTTGCGCATGTTTTTTAACGTATCCTTAATATCTAAAGGTCATTCGAGACGGGGAGGTTTACCCTTCATTCGCTGGAAACTTACAAACCAGCTACTTTGCCACATTGGTCTCATATAGCCTGAATTGATGTGGGAATAGACAACATCACGTTGCTCAACGTCAGTGATCATACGAGGACTGCTGTAATCAATAGACGCTGACTATGCATGTTTTTAGTTCATATCGATTAATTATCATAGGTGTAAGTTAGCTTTGCATGTAAAAATATAAAATATGGTGTGAACATCACACGAATTTCCTTATCTATAAAAAGAAGAAGAAAGTATTGTAATTGGTTTTGTTTGTTTTTATACACTTTATTGAATGAAACAATATAAACGGAAAAGAGGAAGGATATAAAGAAAGAATTAAGAAGAAGAAGAAAGAGAGAAAGAATTATGAAAAGATATAGTTTGGCTAATTTAATATAATTCATTCGAAGGGCGGTGTTAAATCCTGAGGAATTGAAGTCCCCAGAGCCCAAATCTATATTACACTTGAATCTAAGTTGTATTTTTCAATTTCTTATATGAAATTGATATTAATTTGCACCATATTTCAAGTTCTAGCTCTTTCCATTCTGGTTTTAGGCGGAACCGTCAAAAAGCGGCCTTCAAAAACTAATTATCGGCCAAAAATATATTACAGTTCAGCCTAAGTTGTATTTTTCAATTTCTTGTATGAAACCGATATAGGCACCAAATTTCAAGTTTTAGCTCTTTCCATTCTGGTTTTAAGCAGAACCGCCAAAAGCGGCCTTCAACCTCTAATTAGCGGCCAACAATGTATTACACATCAACCTAAGTTATATTTTTCAATTTGTTCTATGAAATTGATATGAATAGGCATCAAGTTTTAAGTTCTAGCTATTACCGTTCTCATTTTAAGCAGGATATGCGAAAACCACTAAAAAGCGGCATAAAACCGCCAGCAGTTTATTCGATTTCCACCAAAAGCTCATTTTGCCTTTCATGGTACAAAACTGACATACATTCCAAATTTCAAGTCTCTGGCACTTGCCGTTCTTGAAATATCTTGTTCACAGGCAGAGAAACACACATACTGACCAATGCCTGAAACTCGAGATTTGGGCTCTGGGGACCCCAAAACGTGTTTTTCAGCCCATTACAATACTTTCCTTTTTATAGGATAAGGAAAGTAATAAAAAGACATGGTGATTCAAAGCAGTAGGAAAGTATGCTTTGGAACGGTGCAACTCAATAACGATTGAGAAACGATTTAATTAAACTGAGATTTGTGGGAAGGTAAGAGTTACATCGAGGCGACCTGAAACCTGAAACGCATAGTTATTGTCACAGCTCCGGACAAGATCCACCAAAACATTATCGGTAACCTATGTTCACCCTTTTTCTAGAAATGAGGAGAACAGATTTGTTTTGCGCTTTAGGGCCATCTCAAGAAATTTCTCTTTAATGTCACAATTCTATGATTTCGGTCTTAGCTGGGATACGAATTGAAAGTTTTTAATTTTCATAATTTTCCTGAATTCGTATGGTTGATCTATTGCTATATTATTTTATAAATAGATTTTTTTTTCCTCCACAGAAACATTCTGCACCTTCGCCACTTCCATCACTGATGTCCTTAACCCCAATGTATTCAAATCTACCAAATGTCCATCCATCAACTATGAGACCGCCCTTGTTACCTACTACAGATTCAATGACTCCATTGTACACAAATTTACAAAACATCCCTCCAACAGCGAGACAGACCGTGTTACCATCTCCGATTTCAACTGGCGGAAGATCATCTGCTTCCTCTTCTCCCGAGGTAAGTCATAATGCTAAAGAAATTAAATTGACTTTTTTCTTTATCATAATGCAACTTAAACAGGGTTGCCATAATTCAGTGAAATAATGATACGAAATGAAAAATATCCTAAAAAAATTCAGTCAGGGAAACAATTGAAAAATTAATAAATCTATCTAGTCTAAGGGTGCTCGCAGACAGAATTATACTTATCTTGTTTTATTATTGCATTATAGGTATCTTTTCCTGTATGCAAGGCAAAACAAACGCAATGGTTTTATGGGAGTTAGCGATCAATTCAAAAACAATACATGTATTTCCTTGCATACAATTTTGTTAACTTTCTAGTTGTACCATGGGAATTGACATGGGATTTTCTTTATAGGGCCTAGTAATTTTCCCAGTAGGTACTGAAATTTGAATGACATACGCTTTTCTTGTATTTTTAATCAGCAAATCAAATAAAACCATTTTTTATTCGAAAATTCGACCAACGGTTTTGGTTTTAGAACCTTTTTTAGGAACATGAAATTAACACAGAGAACATCTTATCTTCTAAGAAAAATTTATGAAGGAAATGAGATGTTCACTGTGTTAATATGGCCAGAAAACCGTTTCTAAAACCGTAATCTTCTGTCGGATTGTCTTGAAAATGGTTTCATTCAAATTTCAGTATCTACTGGGAAAATTTCTAGGCCATAAAAAGAAAATTACATGTTAATTCCTATGGTACAACGAGAAAGTTAACACACTGTATATGCAAAGGGGAATGTATCTGGCGGCATTGAGTGACTGTAAAAAAAAGTGTTACAGAATATGTTTGTTTGTTCTAATTTCAGACATATGAAGAGCCCGTGGGTTTGTCCCAAGAGAAGCATTTGTTACATTTATGTAAATACTTATTCAATGATGAGCCTAAATTCAATGTTAAAGAATGGACAGATCATTCTAAAAAGAGATATTACGCCACTGTTCATGTACGTTTTCCTAACCTAACTTTTTCATCAATATTTTTTTACACCAATATAATGTAGGTATTACGCCTTAGCCGAGTGCTCATTAAACTTGGCTTAGATGAAGCAGATACCTGGTTTGAATGTCAGTCGGGTCAAAAAGATAAGAGAATGATCTTAAGTCCCCCCCCCCCCGAGTAACTATAGCTTTAGTGATAAGTGGTTTTCCAGTTGTCATCCATTAAAGTTTGGTCCGCTATATTGCTCCTCAAAAATCGCCAGAGAAAGCGCTCTGAACTTATGAAATAAAAATATTGTTGTAGACTTCGGATTCTAGGATTAAGTTATCGTGAATTTAAAACGCGTTAACTAACTTTAAAAATAATTAAAATAAACTTAAAATAATTTATTAAAAAAGAATAGTAATTACAATAAATAAATAAAAAAAAAACGTAACACAAAAAAAGTTCTAGTATTTTTCGCCAACACCGAATTTAGAACGCCCGAAAATACTCACGAATTAACCGCCCAATTATCACTTCGGAAAACAAAAACGATTTCGCATTCAAAATTAAACACGCTCGGTTTATCGCTCAAATAATACTGACTACGTTTTTACGCGTGCCCTTCTATTTATACCTTCATTCAAATCGTTCTAGAAGGATCTCGAATAAAGGATTTTTTAGTACGCAATCGAACTACGCATTCTAAAAAAAACTACGCGTTTTATAAATAATAATTAAAACGTAAAACAATGTAAACAAAGAAAGCTTAAAAATGAGGAAACAAATAATATGCCGTTCATTTTTCCCCCCTTCACCCCGACCCCTCTCCTACATGACTAAAAATAACTCGATTCATTGTAAAAAAAAAGAAGGAGAAACAAAAAAAAAATGGATAGGAGAAGCGTCGAGATATTTATACAGAATGTTTCATAGTAATATTACATACACAGGTCGTTCACTACAATATTCGCAGACCTTGATCACACATCTAAATTCTGAGTGTTTTTCTCTGTTTCTTGTTTAACAGGTGTCTGCACAGCCTGTTATTTCTACTATGCCGGACGATTTTCCTACCAGAGATTTAGCCTTAGCGAGTGCCATTGATTTAGCGATAACTAAGTTTAATCAAATGAAAGACGAAAGATTGTCCAAGTCCAGAAGAAAAACAACGGAGAAGTTGAATTTGATAATTGAAAGAATTTATTCGGTGAGTAGAACAATGTATTACTAGGGCTTTCTATTTCAAATGGTATTAATTAGTTTAAAAAAAATGGCAGTTTGAGTCCCGATGAGGAGAGCTAAACATCAAGTGGATGATATTGGTCATCGAGAGATTAGCCGTCAAGTAATTAAAGACCACGATGTACGTTTGATTGGGGTGTCTTTTGTCTAAGTATTTAAATTATACTCCTTAAAATGTAATTTGCAATCCACTTAGACCTGTTTTCTCTCATTCACAAACACCGCGGATTGAGTTCGTTTCAGATTATGCTGAATACTTAGCACTAGTTTCGTAGTTTATATTTACAACCACGCGATCAAGCCTTTGTTATGATCTTTAACTCCAGTTTAAAGGAAATCAATGTATTAGAGCCAATCTTTTATTCTTGGATATTTATATGTTAGCATTTTTTATGTACACAGTTTTAATTTTTTAAGGATTCATGCAGAGGTGAACTAAATTCATATCCTTTTTTTACCTATGAAGTGAGGGCTACCATGCCAGGACATGATGAATTTGACAAGTTTGTTAAACGAGCAGTTGAAGCTAAACTGGGCCATAGAGGTTCCTTGGTAGTAATCATTCAAGTTCTATACTAAAGTTTGTAAACTGTGGACCTTGGACAAATTTTTGGCATTTGTCTCGGGGTGGTCTAATCAGCTGATTTCATGAACATAATGAATTTCGATAACAAGTTTCATCAAAATCGGACAAGGAGTTCGAGAGTTATCGTTTTACGAACAGACTTTTAAACAAAAATAGTTTCGTTAAAGCTAGAGCTCACTTAGTTGAACTATGGTGCTATTGTTATTGGTTACAGTTGGTGCGTCGCAATGCTGGTCATGGCGGTCTGATAGTATCACAAGTTGAAAATCTTTATCAAAAAGAGCATGGAGAGATTTTACCGGAAGGATGGACCTATTTACCTGAAATCAAAAATCATACCCGTCTGGAATTTGAGTTCACTAGTTTCAACACAATTGTATATGCAAAGAAATCGACGGTAAGTTCAGCAACGAATGTTCTAAAAACAACAAACTGTACAGTAAACATATTTCAGGCATTTAAGAACTTATACTCTACGCAAAAGTGTTTCAGCCATATTTCGTAGTACGTTGTGATTTTTTGGGGACACACCATTAGAATGAGTGGAAAGTTCTCAGAATTTGATAAAATTTATTTTACTTTGACTTTACACTAGAGATTATGATCCCGAACCTTCCTGACAATCCCAAAGTTTCAGGACTGGAACGGTCACAATCCCGGGATCCCGGGACTTATCCCGGGATTAGAAAAAAATTGGCAATCTTCCAAATTTCAAGTAAAAGTACGTAGTTACTGTAATAAGTAGATAAAATAAAAAATCAAATTTTTAACTTGGGATATGTGTGTGGAGTCCTTTTGTGGATCAACCAAGAGTTTTCAGAATAGCATCACATTTTTCACACATTGCATTTTTACCTTCTTTGGACACTGAAAAATGACTCCAAACGGATGAAGGATCTGAATATTTTTTGTGCGATATGAAACTGTCTATTTTAAAGTCCAACCGAGCACAAAAGTAGTTGCGTTCAAAAAAGATGTTAGAATATATTAGAACATTAAAAATTAAGCCACTGCACACTTTTACAAGTCTTTTGACTTTAAAAGAAACTGAAACAAGTGAAATACCGACAGCTTGGTATTTACCAAAAGGCTAGGTACCTATTTTTAGATAATTCGCATGAGTCATACAAACAAAACATCGGTCATCCGTTCATTCGGTCTACACAAAGAAGAAAAGGATTTAAAAAGGTCTTGCATTTTTTTATTGCATGGCAGGTGGCAGCAAATCGACTTTCATGTAACGTTCAAGCTTGATGTATTGGGGCCTCATTTTCAAATTCAATAAAAACGTATGTTTTTTGTTCGTTTTTATTATATCAATGTCAATCCCGAAAATCCCGGGATCAAAATTTCAGCCATTTTCGGGCGGGATCCGGGGTCGTAATCCCTAAATCCCTACATTACACTTCAAGAGTCGATTTTACAAATAATGGGCTGAGTAATTCAGTAGTGTATTCTGAGATTCCTGGAAGACGTCGAAAATATTGAGCAAATTTACTTTCCAAACTGGTGAACTGTATACCTCTCTCAGTTACGCCTGATATTTATAATTTTTAATTGAATACTATACAATTGCAATGCGTTTTGCAGAAAAATAACAATAATGGGCCGACATGAGGCACCCGTGGTCTTTTCTTGGATTTGGTAAGCTTCAAGATGTGCTAGGACATATACCGAATAATGTGAGATGTACACAGTCCATCTCCTACGGTCATGAATATTTGATACCCTTCAATAATTATTACATAGGGATATCTCCACGATGCGAGCCTACATGACTTTCGACCGTAAAATAACACGAAATCAACTCTTCATTACGTTTCGTGACTCAGTTTGGTTACTAATGTCATTACAATCTTTAGTTCCTAATTTACATGTTTCTAAGGGCTCATGTTAATCATTAGGCCTCTAGAATAGATGAATATGTGATGAAAATTAAAATCTATACAGCAGACGAAGACTTAAAATTTAAAGCTGCAGTGTCTTAATTTGGTCATCATCAATTACTATATTGCCACTTCATAATTTCCATATTCAGTTTGACAAAAATCTATTTTATCTTGCTTATACTGAAAATGAGTTTTTAGGTTTTGTGTGGATTAGCCGTTAATGATCAACGTTTACAGGGTACGCTTGATTACAATTTGCATTTGATAGTTTACAAAGATGTCGAGTGCAATTTTGTTGAAGGCTCCTGCATTGTATCCCTAATGATGGTGTTCCACACCAAATTTCATCAAAATGTGTCAAGCCTAATAGTTTTTTTTTTTTTTTTACGCTTACTCCAAATATAAGAAGATTATTATTTGTAACTATTTTTCTAATTTCATTTGTTACTTATTTTTAGTAGATAAACATCGTTATAAAAATTTGGTGTCATGGCTTTTAACTTTCTTACTTCGTATATTTATCTTTGAATAAATTTATTTTTATTGTAATTCCGTGAGGACTGTGGTGAGTACTTGATTCTATTTGTTTCTTTTTCAAATAATAATATCGATTTTTTGATGCGATTTCGTAAGCCTGTCACAATGACAAGACACTGTTTTTTTTTTTTTAAAAAAAAAAAAAAATATATATATATCCCCTGATATGACCTAGAATTGCTGAACTCAGGCACAAGAGCCCTATTTTTTAACAACATATTTCAATGTTTATTGACAAATTGGAATAAATTGTGTTAAATATTTCTTTGAAAACTATTCATTATTTCCTTCAGCTCAGATGTCTTGACCTTTTGATGAAATTTGGTGTGATTTTTTTCATCTAGGGGTTTCTTTTTATTTAAAATAATTCATACAACTTGGTTCATAGATTTGTGTTTAGGTTAATAAAACATTGATAAATAATTTTAAGTAATTGCTAGCTTGTATGATAATATTAATTATGATGCACTAAAAAGTCGTTAGGTATGTTGTTAAGAGGAATTATTTTTATTACCGTTTTATTGAAAGAAAACTACAAAAGTCGTTAGGTATGTTGTTAAAAGGAGATATTTTTATTACCGTTTTATTGAAAGAAAACTACGGACATGCCTTGTCCGCGCGGGATGGGCGAAGTCTGCTTGTTATTCATAATTTACTGTTTGAATAAACATGCTAATCACCATAATTTCTTATTTTCTCCTTCTCCAGGGAATTGAAGATGTCCGATTGAAACTGATCAGTGATATTCGAACAATTGAAAAATTTGTCTCATCAAGCCAAAAGGCAAATTCGCAGAATCCTACAAATAATATCTTAAATGGACTTTATAATTATTTTGGTAAAAAGAAGAAAGGTGAAATCGGAAAGTGGGATGCAATCAATAGTCCAGCAAACTGTATTGAGTTCGTTAATGGAAATAGTTCCATTGAGTACTCAAAAGATACCAATAGTAAAGTTGAAATACCTAACGAAACACGTGAAATCAATGTGGATCTGATAAATAATTTGAGAAAGTTTTTGGACGGGAGTGATTCTGAAGCAGAAAATATGGAAACTGTTTCCCATGATACTGAAAACTTTAAAACGGATAACACTGGATCAATACCCATTGGTAATGATCCTTACGTCAGGAATCTGAACGGTAAAACAAATTTAACTGAAAAGGATTCTGAGCTTAATAACACATCCTGCAAGAGAATATTAAATGATCCAAGTCGATCTGAACTATTGGTTGATAAATCGAAGAATATTCGAATCGAATCGAAGAATATTGATCCTGTAATTGACGATGAAGAATGGAATGGGGATAATAGCACATCCTACAGGAGAATATTAAATGATCCTAGTCGAGCTGAACTATTGGTTGATAAATCGAAGAATATTTATCCTGTAATTGACGATGAAGAATGGAATGGTGATAATGACGAGTCTAATATTGCCATGGACAGTGGGAAGAACAGTGTCAGACTAGATGATAACAGGCATTATAATAAATTCAACGGAGCCGATGATGGGCAGCATAGTTTTACTGTTGAAAGTGGCAAGAACAGTGACAAACGAGATGATAACAGACATTATGCCACAGTCGACCAAGCTGTTGATGAATTAGGCAATAGCCAACATAATGTTTTGGTTAACGGAAATCATAAATGGGATGATGTCGATGGGGACAGTGATAATTGGGATGATGTTTTGTATTGCACGACGACTGACCAATCCATTTCCGAATCAGACTACAGCAGTCTCAGGAAGGATGATGCAGTGGACTCAACAAATGCAGAAACGGATGTAAAAGATAAAAGGAAAGATGATCAAATCATGACTGATGGCATTTTCACGGCCACGTCTGAAAACTTAATGTCTCATCCAGAATTTAGTACTCCTAGTATAACTAATCCAGCTTCTAGCACTTGTATTGTATCTTATCCAGCATGTAGTTTTCCTTATGGAGATACAAATAACAACACAAAATCTCCTAGTTATTCTCGTAATTTGTTTAAAAGAAAAAACATGGCTGATGATACATCATCTCGGATAAATAATGACCAATACTGCCATGATCAAATGTATCACTCTCAAAATGATCGAACGCGATCGAATTACGCGAGCGAATCATCGGAACACTATCGTAGTGATCAAAGATATGCCAGACCAAAATATAGGGAACGAATCTCGCACCAATATGAAGATGACTATGATAGTGAAAATGATAGTTCGTACTATTATGAAGATGTCAATGATAGTGAACAGGAGAGCTCGGACCAAACATATCAAGTGCCATCATACCACTATGAAGTCGGAGGTTTGAACTCTAATCGAATTTCAGAAAGGCGTCCCAGAACGAGCAATAGAAGAAACAGGAGCTTTGCACTGGGACATGGAAACACTAAGTATGGAAGATGAGACTATTTTGAGTACTGAACTTACAGAAGTGATTTTCTACATACAGGGTGTGAACAAACTCTATAAGGCATGTTCCTGGCATGCAGCATTAGGGTAGATTCATTCTGCAGAAAATCTGGATCATTTCTTTTCTTTCTGTGAGCTTCTCACTTGCACTTTTTTTGTGATAAACTGCTAGAGCTAATGTAACAAAATTTAATTTGCTTACCTTTTTCTGACATTAATTGTTTGAAATTTTGGATTTCATAAGGATACGTATTACTGACCTCAGAGAATTCCTAGAAAGTGAAAGTATCACTTTTCGAGATTTTTTGTGGAATGAACAACTCCCAATTTAGTCCCAGAAACCAGCCCTGTAAATTGAATTCAGACAATTTGTTTCACACTGTGTTGTCCATATGTTTATAATTTATGATAAATGTCGTGAAGTGCCTCTGTTGATCTTCAAAACTTACATAACATATAAACTATAGTTTTGTCAATTTACATTTATCTTTCATTGTTCCTGTATTATTTATATAACACGCTCGTTTTATTTTTCTCGACGTTGCAAAGAACTAGCGTTTTGCTCGATATTTCAAGCTTATTTTTTGTAACAAGTAATAATTCCTATTTTTCATATGCGAGGTGTTAAAATTTAACAATCTGTAGGAAATTATTTATTATTCAACTCGTATTACTTATTAGTAGCCGGTGCGACTTCTTACGTTCTATGCTACGCATCTATCTCGCTGCTAGGGCTTATTCCCGGTGTTTGGTTTTCTTTCTAACCTAACTCTGCAGATTGTATAAAATCAACCAACTAGAGTCAAGACCATGGTTTTAAAATTGAGCTCTGCTTTTTAACTTAATGCGTGAAAGAAACACCATATGGTGAGTTCGACAAAAACACTGCTTTATAAACCTAAGATGAAAGAAACGGTGTATAACATTTTTTCAAGAAATTCAACTTGAAAAAGCGCTTTGATTTTTTAAAAAAATGAGTTTTTTAAAATACAGCTTTTTTTTTTTATTAATATTTAATTTGTTTTATTGTGATTTTCAAAGTTTATTATAAGTTACCAGTTATTGTAGTTCACAAGAAAAAATGCCTCACAAAAGATTTATAGGACTGACACAAGCTTCTAAACAAAAAATCAAATATATCCATTTTAGTTTGATATTTAAATTTGTTGAATTCAAAATTGTGCTGTTTGGAAGCATTTTGTTGTCACTACCACTACTATCAGACATGTTGTTATGAATGTGTTATATTATATTTATTTTGCTGAATTTAGCCAAAAAAATATCTTTTATTTTATTCATAGATAGCAATTCTAAGGTCAAAAAACTTTTTAATGTCAATAGGATATCACATAATGGGTCATACTATTTCAGATTTTAAACTTAACTGATGATTATTTAAAAACACTACTTGCAACTTTTTGTAATGTAGAACAAAACAGTAGTGCAAAGTCGGTATTTCTATAAGAGCAATAAGACTGAAGAAAATGCAATAATAAATCATAGTATGGGTTGTACACCGTTATAAGCTTAGCGCGAAGAAGGACATAGCTATTGCTTGGGTTAAATAATAAACTACCGACCAATTAATTAATAATGAGGGTTTCGTGTCGAGGGTTGGCAGTTCAAGCCGATAGATTACTATGGGCTTCAACTGCTTCCCGCCTATCATCCTACTAGACGACAGAGAATAATCTATGCTTGTTATTTAGTAATAATTAATATTGTCTCTACAGAATAACTTCACAGCGATGGCCTCTCTCCCGCCCATTGTTCTACCAGACGACAGCGAATGGCCTGTGTTTGTCACCATGATGGAATCTGTCAGCAAGATTTATTTTAGACTAGTCAACGAGTCTGACGTAAGTACTGTTTTTAATTTTCAAGTTGCCTTTTTCAATATTCGATTCCGCAAAGGCTTAATTTTGTGCTGATTTATGAACTTTTATAATGGCAATACTTGCTGATACTTGTTGTAATACTTCCCATTATTTATTTTCACGTAGTACCTATAGGGAGGGTGTCCCAATAAGAAATTTCAATACTTGGAAAATGTATTTTCTGAAGCTATTGAATCATATATGCTTTGCTGGCTCATGCGTTCTTTTTTGTTAGAAAATTCTCTAAAAACAGTTTTGAAGTTATCTGGTGGCATTTCGTTGATACAACATGAAATTTTTGCCATCAATGCGTGGGTGGTAATAGTGTAGTTAGCATAGAGCAAGGAATTCAGGTAACTCCACAGAAAATAACCTGAAAGCGTCAATTGAAGAGCGCGGCGACCAATTCACCTAAACGTGAGATCACACGCCCAGGTAAAAAATTGTGCGAATTTTTATGACGTTACAAGTTTTGGGCTGTCAGATCATATGATAGCAATATGGCGGGCATTTGAAATCTTGCGTTCTTATTGAAACACCTTTATAGTTACAATTGTGTGTCTGTCAGATTGTCTCATTGTTGGTGGATGGACAATTGTTAAATTTGAATACATTGTGTTCTTATTGAAACACCCTTTATAGTTACAATTGTACGCAGTTTGTCTGCCAGATTGTCTCATTGTTGGTGGATGCACAATTGATAAATTTGAATACATTGCGTTCTTATTGAAACACCCTTTATAGTTACAATTGTACGCAGTTTGTCTGTCAGATTGTCTCATTGTTGGTGGATGCACAATTCTTAAATTTGAATACGTTGCGTCCTTATTGAAACACCCTTTATTAAATCTGGATTGATTAAATCTGGAACGGATTCTAAACAGTTGTAAATGGGGGAAGTCGGTATGGAGCGATAGGGGTTTTCTGGAAACTTGATTGTCACCTCTTCTATTAGAGACTAGTAGAGTCTGCCTGCCACGCCGCGAAATTATCTTCTGCCAATAATTGTCTTCTTATTATTTAGGATTTGTATGTTGGAATGGCAACCGAATTAAACGACTTCATGGATACCGAGAAACCAGATCCTGTTGATAGCGTCAGTGTGGGTGGCCTATATTGTCTTTACGATGAAAACTCATGGATGCGAGTTCGTGTGGAAGACAAGAAAGGAGAACTTTACTTGATTAAACGTATTGACCATGGAGAGGAAAGTTTGAACGAACAAAAAGACTTGTATCCTCTCTATGACCAGTTCAGAAATGTTCCCGCACAGGTAAGATTCTCATTGCCGGTCATAAGACTTGTATCCTCTCTATGACCAGTACAGAAATATCCCCGCATTGGTGAGATTCTCATGTTCAGTAAAACACCTTGTACCGGTCATCCGATTCAACTGTGGGGCATGTCTTATATAAATTTTATCTAACTCGCTTCAGCTTATTCGACTGTGCAATAGTGTGGTTTTTTACTCAAAATCACAACCAGAGCTTTGAGAGATGGTACATTCTTAACTTTTTGTTTCTAATCCAATCATGAACATAAAATTTAGCTGTCCTCGTGATGGTCAGGTTTACGTTTCAGGACATCTTGGAAGGCCACTGCTTCTAGCAACATACTAAATGTCGTTACTTTCATAGTAGTTGGTCTGCTCGAGATGTTACTTAAAATAATTGGGTCCAGATCACCCCCAGAAATTGACACGGGCAGCTTATGTAGACCTGTGAATCAATCTTACTGAGGTGATAAAATTCCTGACACTTTCAATTGTAGGGGATAGTGAATCGATATAAGTTGATGAAACTGCTATTATATAAAATTTAGCAATACATTGGGAAATAACGCACTCAATCCTGAATGTAATGAGAATATCCCTATATATAACTTTGTTACTCATTTCCAGGCGCTCGATGCATATCTGCCCGAGACAGAAATGTTGGGAGAACTTTTTGACTATAAACAATTGGAAGAGGACATTGTCGGCAAAATTTTTGTGGCTCTTGTAGAGTGTAGAGAACCACGCATCGTAACCTTGTACGACACAGAAGAAGAGCCGCACGTTAATATCAATCATTTCATATTTGAACAAATCTGCAAATTGTTCTACGTATCTGCTCTCCCGGAGGTAAGTTTTATCGTCCATAGAGTTGGATTTCCCTTCTAACAGCAATGACGATCTGTTACTATTGGCAAATCCTGGAAAAAGACCCGAGTCGATTGGAGAGTCCCACATTTATTTTAATCATATATCGCCAGTTTCTTAATTTTTTTACAAACAGGCGGATTATTATTATTATTATTTTGCTTAACGTCCCTTCAACATCTATTGGTCTTTCGAGGCGGGGGTTTTACCCTGCATTCGCTGGAAACTTGCAAACCAGCTACTCTTATTAATTCCACTCAGCCTGGGTTGGGCCAGAAATTTAGCCAGTATCACGAGGGCGCGAACCCAAGTGGACACCCACATAGAACAACCTCGCTGGACGTTGATTAAATTCAGTGATCGAACGAAACTAGTGTATTCAACGTGCCATAGACGCTGACTGGCGGTTTCATCTAATCTAGGGGCATGTTCTTCAGTGATGTCCCTTACCGTTTGTGTTACACGTTTTTTCCAATAGATATAAAACTTTCATACTCGTATACATAAGTATGAGGTGTGTTAACTTTCTAACTTTGGTCCACAAAGGATTTAACATGAAATTTATGTTTTATGGCTTAGAAATTCGTACACTTCACGTTTTGAAGTAGTCCTAGATTGATTTCCAAGATGTTCTACCACTTAAGCTACTGGCCCTCAAGATGGTTGGTTCTTCGCACCGGGGCTACCCGGTGCGAAATTGGAGCTGTTCATCCCGGCCGTGCTGCTACATACTTCTTCGGAGAGCTGGTATATGGATCCTTGCTGAACCCTGAAGTGTCTGATCGCTGTCTGATCGCTCTGTGTATGCTGGCTGCTCGTGATGTGAATCATTGATTCAACTGTCCACCAAACCCAACGAATCTAGAGCCGTCAGCATTATGGACAGATCCTGTTGGGGTGGCTGTCTTCTTTGGCCTGGAGACACAGTGACAGTCGTTAAGAACTTTAACAACAACAACCTAAATTACTAATCCAATAATGATTTATTTTCAGGGGAATATGTTCAAAGAAAAGGTCTATGTCTCCTACATTAGTCAAAAAGAATCTTGCATCTTTGTACAAATTGATTCCCTCATGTTCCAATATATGACCAAATGTATTGCACCGATGAACTCTGAGGATCTCAGCGCCCATTCTGTAACATCGGTGACGGAAACAGCTCGTGATCACAAAGATGAAATTTTCTTAGCAAGATATAATTCGGACGGATTGTTCTATAGGGCCAAAATAGTGTCGGTCAATCCAATCTCGAAATTGGTAAGTTTAGAAGAAGAAAAAAAATCACTAAAAAAGTTGGACTTAAACTAGATGTAACGATAAATGTGTGTACATGTATTTATGTATCACTAATTGTTTAGCCAAAACGGTAAGAGATATCGATAAAAAATTTTTTTTTTAAAAAAACCCAGACAAATTATCAGAATTCAAAAATGTCAAACAGTTTTCGAGTTACGGCCGATTTTTCCATTTATGACCAAATTCGGCCGGTCACGGTCCGATATCTTAATTTTTGTCGCGACAATATATCAACTCAGAGAGAAAAAATTGTTTGTCCCTTTAAACCTTAATTTAGGACATAGTTTGCAAAACATTTTGTTTTGAATATTTTCACAATTTGGAAGTAAAGAAACTCGCCTTTTTATACCTACGGGTGTAATCGTAGGACGTTAAAACACGTTTGGCTTAAATTATTGGAATCCACAGGATTTATAAATTTTCACAAAGCAAAATGATCGTAATTCAGATTGTGAGAAGTTCTGGAGGATGACATAAGCTGATAGTGTGAAACAACTCATGATCATATTATTATTTTTGTTACTCATTTTCTTTATTGCTATTTGTACTATAGTAATTTGCCTAGCTCTGGGCACCTTTACTTATAAGCCTCCAATAATATTGTTCCAAGTATTTAGCAGCAGACAAATAAATAATTAGATATGTGGTCTCATATGACTACGACTATGTCATCGAATCTAAAACTTCTAACTTTTTTTTCAGATTACAGTATTGTTTATTGATTACGGCAATACGGAAATTGTCAAGGGAGAGAGTTTAATCAAACTGTTCAACACTTCCAAAGATCACTTATGTCTCATACCGCCTTTGGTAAGTACATTCGTACACTAATGTGCCGAGTAATTCTTTGTGCTTTTATTACAAAGGTATTCATATTCATAGGCACAGGGAGAATGTTTAAAAAATGTAAAGCTGTAATTGAGTAATTCTTTGTGCTTTTATTACAAATAAATTCATTGATAGGCACAGGGAAAATGTTTGAAAAGTGTAGAACTGTAATTTACTAGCCAATAGCTGCGATCTGACCCCAATAATGAAATTTGCGAGTTATTTTTTGTGTTTTGCTTATAAATGTATTCATTGATAGACACGCATAGAATGTTTGAAGTAATTCTTTGTGCTTTTATTACAAATTTATTCATTGATAGGCACAGGGAAAATGTTTGAAAAGTGTAGAACTGTAATTTACTAGCCAATATCTGCGATCTGACCCCAATAATGAAATTTTGCGAGTTATTTTTTGTGTTTTGCTTATAAATGTATTCATTGATAGACACGCATAGAATGTTTGAAAATTGCAGGTAAATTACAG
Organism: Pachypsylla venusta; assembly: GCA_012654025.1. Classification (NCBI taxonomy): domain Eukaryota; kingdom Metazoa; phylum Arthropoda; class Insecta; order Hemiptera; family Aphalaridae; genus Pachypsylla; species Pachypsylla venusta. The sequence goes on from CM022874.1 coordinate 27,524,517, forward strand.
TTTACCTGCCAAAAGGATAAAAAATTGTTTTTTCTGGAAAATTGATCAATTAATTAATTCAAATCACTCCACTAGATTTTTTTACGTATAGACAGGGTGTAGTTCATTTTGCACTCATAGTGTCATGAATTGATCGAGAAAATTTTGGGAGATATGAAATAAAAAGTAAATTAAGTTTCAATTGACAAAACTGTTGTCAATACTGTGTTTTTTTAAACCCCAATACATTCCACCTAGTGGAGAAGTCCTATAATTTGATTCTTCTGAAAGAGTGTCAACCCTGGTGCAATGATCTGTTCATTTGTCAACGTTCACAGGATGCGTCGCGTCGGATGGGGTTTTTACTTAAAATAAACGAGAACGACTAAAATAGATACATTGCAGGATTGCGGGACGTACTCCAATTATATTTTCCCATTCTGAAACTTAAAGCAAATTGCTAAAAATATATAATTTATTTTCCTATTCTAGACATTTTAATTTCAAATATTTCTTATCCACGGTCTCCACGTCGTATTGACTTGAATCATAATTCTTAATTTTAAATTTTTACTTTTTTGCTTTATTTTTTGATTTTCCTGTGTTTCAAATTTATTTAATTTACAAAAGGGTTCTTCCCGTAAAATAAAAGTGCCATTAATTAGGTACCCATTATTTTTAATATTATTCTGTTAATTAATTCTATTGGTTTCAGGCCATCAAAGTCAAACTGTCTGCTCTGCCAGAATTCACGACTGATGTTTACAAAAAGTTAGCAACATATTTAACTGGTGATGAACCCGTCATTTTGAAAATGGCTCAAGATGGTGCGCTTATACATAAACGTAATAGCGAGGGAAAGATTGTGAACATCAATGCCCTTGTTCTAGCGGAAAATAATGTGAACAACTCGTAAGTGACTCATCCATTTGTTTCTTTCTTGGCCAAAGGATTTTTTCGAATTTTCTACGCGTCTGGTTGCCTCTTCTTCCAGAGAAGTATCTGTGGTCATAGTGACAAGTGATAGCATTCATTGGTAAATGTTATGTAGTCTATAACATACTCATAATGAGATAATGAAATGATTGCAAAAATTTCTTGGGATCCAAATATTTTTACGAGGTAATAACTAAGCATCAAAACATGCCCTTTAAAAATATACATTCATCTGAACCGTGAAGTGAAAAGTGGAGGAAACTTGGTGTAAGCTGTCAGATAGTTAGGAAGAATGGATTGCGAAAAGATGAGGAAAGCTTTCATAGGACAGATGTACTATTACTTATGACATTTTGTTTACTTTCAGATCTCTTCAGCTGTCCACGTCCACTCGACCAGAAAATATTGCTAAACTATTAGGTATTTATGGACATCTTCAAGGGGCTATTCGCACTTTGAAATATCAAGCATGGAAATGAATTTCACGCGGAATTTAAAATATTTCTTCTCTCTAAAATCTTAATTCACTCACTCACTACTCACTCCTTGTTTAACTTTCCACTCCTTTTTTGCAATATAATTTTACAAGCTCGACCAGCTAGAGATTTTGTGTAAATATTGAAAATTTAACTGTTGTCATACCATAGTGTGTAATAGTTAAAATTGCTTTTCTAATTTTTTAGAAAAAAGATTAGATCTTAAGTAGATAAGTAGATCCGAAAGATATCTCGGATCTACTTATCGAAAACATTACTTCTAACAAGGAAACGTTCTGTCTATATGATAAATCTATCCTCAAAATTTCACATCGATATGATAAAGCGTTTTTTTTTTTAATTTTTTTAAACGGACCAAGTAATGTATTTACAAAATTTCAGCTTTCTGGGACCAACACTGGACGAGAATGCCGAGATATTGAAGATAGTATTCCGAAGTTCGTGTGATTTATATTTAATTCATTTTTCGCAGCCCATAACTCGAAAACCGTGCATTTGTCGAAAACATTACTTCTAACCAGGAAAAGTTCTGACGTTACGATAAAGCGTTAGTGCGTGTTAGGGTTGCCAAAATTATATCCAAAAATTAAAAAAGTCGAAAGAAAACGGTTAAAGTTACATTTTTTTTTTTATAAAATGTAAAAAAATGGTCTTGCGACAACTAATATACCCACCTACAATTTCAGCTTTCTAGGACTATCAGGACTAGAGATATAGAGGGTGCCGAAGGTGTCCGCAGGAATTTTTTTCTTTATCAAAATCTCGAGTTAAGGCCAGAAGGACCCCAAATATAAAATACAGCCTCTTAGAGCTTAAGAAGACAGAGGCCCTGGTAAGCGCAGCGTGGAAAAAAAGTATGAATTTTTGACAATTTTTGGGGTGCTCGAAAAAGGCGTTTCCATTGATGGACAAAGGTAAAATAAAAGTTAAACTTCATCTTTACACGTGCCAACGACAAATATTAAAATAAAAAGTTTAGTTTAAAAGGGCCAGAATTGAATGTAAAGATACCTAAAAATAGGTTTAGCGTGCTATATAGCACGCTAAACCAGGGGCGTACACAGGATTTTTTTTCGGGGGGGGGGGGGGGGGGC
>CM022874.1:27553988-27567912 GCA_012654025.1 Pachypsylla venusta
TTTTATTTCATCATCTACCAATCCGATTCTGAAATATTAAAAAAAAATCACTCCACATATTTTTCTCGCGGCTGTAGAGAGTCCTGAAAAGTGCACTCTGTGACGTGAAGTAATATATCACTTGTGCAACGCTCATTGTATTTGACTTGGCGGGCGGAGCGCTGCCGCGCTCCTCAATGACAATTGTAACCTTCTAATCTGGTTACATTGTTGATTTTCGGAAATGGTTTTATAAAGTTAAATCATCTTATTTTAGTGTCAAGAATATGTGGTTAACGTATTGACATCGAATTATGTTACAACCGGTATATCAATATGAAAATTGTAACCTTCTAATCTGCTTATATTGTTGATTTTCGTACATGGTTTTATAAAGTGAAATCATCTCATTTTAGTGTCAAGAATATGTGGTTAACGTATTGACATCGAATTATGTTTCAACCGGTATATCAATATGGAAATTGTAACCTTCTAATCTGGTTACATTGTTGATTTTCGGAAATGGTTTTATAAAGTGAAATCATCTTATTTTAGTGTCAAAAATATGTGGTTAACGTATTGACATCGAATTATATGTTACAACCAGTATATCAATATGAAAATTGTAACCTTCTAATCTGGTTACATTGTTGATTTTCGGACATGGTTTTATAAAGTGAAATCATCTTATTTTAGCGTCAAGAATATGTGGTTAACGTATTGACATCGAATTATGTTTCAACCGGTATAACAATATGACAATTGTAACCTTCTAATCTGTTTACATTGTTGACACCGTGTTAGTTGGTGGAACAAGAGTCTACGGAGTGAGCCAGGGAAAAAGAGAGGAAAGTGCTAAGATGGGAGTCTGCTCCATGATTGCACGTGCTGTTAAATTTTTGGAGTGCACTCAGCCTCGTGTGAGGAAAACTTAGTAGCTGTTGTTGATTGCAGTGAAAATACAGGGAAGGCCATACCTTAATAATTCAGTTTAATTTTTATTTTTTTGCTTGACGTCTCTTTAACACCATTTAAGCCCACTCGATGCAAGGGTTTTACCCTTCGCTGAAAACTTACAAATCAAATACCCACATTGACCTAACCCAGCCTCGGTAGCATCATGAGGACTGGAACCTGCGTGGTTAAGATGTTTTCGAAAGCTATTCCATATGAACTTTCACATATGTTCATAGATAGTTATTATAGGGGACTAAACACTAAATACAATAAGGAAAAATAAAAAGTATGCAATTTGCTAAATGCATATAACCAAAATACCTCAAGTTACGCCCCCACTTATATTGATACAAACACGAATTTAGATTACTTCCATTTGCACTCTATAACAGAAAACGATGTTGAATATGAAATTAAAAAGATGCCAATAAACAAACCCCCTGGCCCTGATGGAATCCTCCCCAAAATATATCGTCAATGCAGTGCTCAATTAAAAACTCCCTTAACGTTTATTTTCAATCACTCCCTAGAAACTAGAATATTCCCATCCCAAATGAAAGTGTCCAATGTCACAACCGTTCCCAAAAAACTGAGTGACTCAAATATCACAAACCATCGACCCATTTCTAACTTAAATGTATTATCTAAATTATTTGAAGGAGTAATATACAATAACATCTCTTCCTTTGTGTTTAGTAAAATATCCCCCCAACATTGATATTGGTTAGATAAGGGTGGTTAATGGTGTTTCTCTCAGTCATTAAGATACGCCTTCACGATAAAGTCAAGTTTTTAGTTCCTCTCCATACAGTTCCAGGTTCCACACTAGGGATTATGTTACGAAGATTTGGAACGTAAATATTGCTGTCATGTGCACAGATAATAAATATTGCTTAGAACTTCTTAACTGCTACAATAAAACAATAAATTTAATAAATCTAGCAAACTCTTACATGACACTAGATAGAAGCTAGCTTGTGCAATTTAATGCGTAGTTAGAGATAAACGATAAGCTGAATACGATGACTCCTAGGGTCATTAAGAGTCTTTAACAAAAAACACTTAGACGTTTTTTTAAATCAGATATTCCAGATACCCATTTTTGTACATCTGACCAGCGTCATTTTTTGTCGATAGCTCGCTTCCATTTGAAATTTCGTAAGAAGAATCTGTTCCCAAATTTTCAGGTTTAGAATTCGGCATTGTCGAATAAATATATCAACTGGGCTTTGCTTTATAAAGCCCGCTGAACAAAAATCTTTTAAACATGGGTCCGAAAATGGTTCGTTTCGAAGATATTCTCAAAAATAAAAATCACACGTTGTCCTCATTATAACTAACAAACGAATGGTCCTATGACAAAACTAATATTACAGCCGTTGAAAAATCAAGCAAAATACAATTCTACTCCTTAACTCAAAGGCTTCTGTATAGAATCTAAGATCTTATAACGACATAGAGACATAATTTACTTAATATTATTACATAATTATAATTATAGATATACTAAAGTAAGCATCAAAGAAGATTATACCATATTTAGAGGCGAGTCCACAGAGGGGGGGGGGGATTGAGCCCCCCCTTTTTTTGGAAAATTGTCCGAAATAAGCACCATTTCGCAATAAACCATTATGTGCACATAAAATGTCGTTAACTTTTTAACCTAATTTTATATACGTTTAAAATATATACAGGTATGTACGAGTATGTAGCATTTTATCTTTATTGGCAATTTAATATTAGTTAGTTTGCATGCTGATGGGGCCTTTATAAAAGATCTAAGCATTGGATAAAATATTCTGCTCACGGGAGCATAATCCTCATATCATATGCATAATTACACACAGCACACAACCCTCGCCCCTTTGGTACCTCAGGCCCCAAGGCTCAACATTGTTTTTATAGCTTTTGTCATGGTTTAAGTGTTTATAAATATATCAAAACACTCGTCGGAACTTGTGCTAATCCAAAAGGATTAATTAGAGAGCTGATGTCACAAAAATAAACGCATTCCTATTCATGAATTCGCAAAAGATTTAACGCCGAATTTTAATTCATTATCATTATTTCCATAATAGAGGTTTAAGCAGAATCTGTTTAGAATTACGGCTCAACTATAAGAACTTAAAAGACTAGATTTTGATTTTCATTTCACTGAAAAAAAAAAACAAAAAAAAAAAACGGTGAAATCTCGTGGCGGATTCGTAACTAGGAGGCTGTGGCTCGAATCAAAGCAGAAGCATAAAATTTAGGGCGCGAACCCACGTGGCACGTGGACACCCACATGGTACAACCGCGCTGGACTTTGCTTAACTTCAGTGATCCACCGGGAACTGGTGTATTCAACGTGCCATAGACGTTGGCTACGGAGACATTAAATTTAGTAATAACATGAAAGCATTAGCTTAGCAAAAATAATATTCCTATTTTCTATTTTAATAAATTTTTTGTTTAGTAGTTCCTATAAATTTTATAGAGTTACATTTTAAAATTATTTCCTTTACTTCAAATAAGTTAATTTTTTGCCCTTTTTGTTGAAAAACGCTTCTTAGCAATCAAAAACCTATAGAATCCGCATCTTACGATGATTACACCTGTTCAAGACACTCTCAGGATGAATTCGTAGGTATTTACAAGGAGGGATTAGTGCTCCCATTCTGTCGTTTGAATTCTTCGTGACCAATTTCGATTTCTGCTGGGTCTGTAGCTTCTAAACACTCCCGCTATGGCAACTGGGACAGCTAGGTTTAACATTGACCAATTGTTGCAAATCCAGCTCATGGGTACTTCAGGTTTTAGTCCTTGTGAGGACTCAAATGCTCAATAGTGGGAATACTTCGAATGTTGCTTGTGGCTGTTTGAATCCAGACTTTACACAATTGGGTACCTATACATCTTTCAATGCTTTCTAACCAAGAAATAGCAAATATGCCACCATAAATGACATGGTTCCAACTTTTTTACGTTACTTGTAATTTCTAATCAGACCGGAGCGATCATTTGAATAGCATTTCAATTTCAAAATTCGCAGCACTTGTACAGTACTTTATTAAGATTGCTCAGCTTAAACAATATTCTGTTTCAATTTAAACAAGATACTCTCATCCCCTAAAACTTTCCGATATTCTTCCCCATCTTCTTAAAGTCCACCCCCACATACGCTAAAAGTTCTTTACAACCCTAACTAGAAGAGAAAGGTACAAGCAGGTTGATGTAACTTTTAAAATCTTCTTTTAGCTTTACATTATTAAGAAGTTTGTAAAAATCTTTTTCTTGGAAATTGAAAATTAGGGACCTTCCAACTTTTAATAAAAATAATGTGAATCCAAAACTTTCTATAACTTTTATGAGGGGGGCAACTATTTTAGGCGCGATCTTTAAACAAAGGAAACTTATCCCATCAAAATGATGGAATGAGTCTAATAGGCCATGCGGATAATAGAGGTAAATATGATGGCGCACCATGAGAAATATTCGCATTGTTGGAAACTATTTTTCCAAAATCTATTTTTTAGTGTGGGTAAATTTCACTCTTAAAGTGAATTTAATTCATTAAATTTTAAGTATTTTTAAGTAAGATGGGAGAGCAAAATACACAACCCGCAAAATCTTTCAAAATAATACTATCACTAATGAGTAATGTCCACAGTCGAAGGCTGCAAAATCTTTTTAAAGAAAAAAATATTATAATAATATCACTAATAGACAGACTTCAAACTTTAGAAGAGCAACATCTACATTCGATGGTATTCTAATAGAATGATGAAGGAAGAGAAAGTCTAGTACGGTTATTTAACATTTATTTAGTCAGATTGTGATATTTTTCCCGATTTTATATTATTTTATTTATTTAAATGTACCGTATTAATGTTTTTCACCGAAGATGCCCCTCAGGGGCGCCTCAAACTAGTTCGAATTGAATGTGTTAATAAAGAAAAATATTTTTAATCAAAAGTGAAGTAGTATTCGTTTTCATTCTTCATTAGCTGTAAAGTTCCTTGCTAATTCTCCCTATTTCAGCTTCTATTTTAAATTAACCTGCATGATGGTGAAACATTTTGAAGGTCATTTCAAGTAGAATGCTGCGCATTAAGACACTAAAATATAGACTTTTTGGCAAAATTTTAGGTTTGAGCATTATAAAAAATATTGAAATCATGAATATTGAAGAAAAAATATTTATTCTACCTCGCCAGGAGCACCCCGAACTATATATTGTAAAGCGAGAAATGGGAATAGAACGAGTAGGGATCAGTGCAATACAAGGGGCAATAATTTTTTGGATAATATTATTAAAATGATGAAAGCTGGAGACTTCCCAGAACTTCTTTAAAGAACTTGAGAGAGAAAAACCTTTTCAAAATAAATACAATTGGGTAGCCCAAATAAAGCTAATATGAACAAAGGAGACACCGGACCAGATAAAGGAAATCACAAAGATGTTAACAATATGTAAGAGGGCGAGATCAGAATAATGGAATCCACATTCCACATACACTATAACACCATGGTATAAACGCATATATGACAGTGCGCATTTGAATTCAAACTATTTCAAAACAAAAACGATCAATCAAGCGGCAGAGAAAAAATTAAAATATTTCGTAATGGAAATAAATAGCTATGTAATAAATGCAGTCGAAATTGGTTCATTGCGCAAGACCAAATTTCAATGAAATCTAATTTCACTTTTTCTGCTACACCCTGTATACAGATAAATTAATTTTCTCGAGAAGGACTCTAAAGATTTGAATCAAATTTAGCGTAGACGGTGGTTTTTTGCCGATACATCTACATAGATCTCATCTCTGAGAAAATCTGTAAGTAAAAAAAAAAAAATGAGGGAAATTTTTACTTTTAAATCTGATTGAAAGATGTTTTTTGAAAAGTCTAACCGCCCAAAATATACTTCTCGGAATAATTTAAAAACAACTGATATAAAAAAGAACGTCAATAACCTGTGTACCATCACACTCCTTTCTTGGATTCCTTTCCTTAGTTGAAAATTCAACCAATGATCGCGGATCGCTAAATCAGGTTCTTGAACACTCTCAGTNCCCTGCCTCACATCTACTTATACCTAACATATGTATAACCTCAGATTAAAAGACAACTATACTATAAAGTTTTACGAGTTAATATCTCCAGAGCTCGAAATACAAGCTGGAGTAACTTCGTATGCCTCATAGAATTTTTTCAGCAGTTTCGGACAGATTAGTTGGTAGGCAATCAGAGGATCGTCACCACATCCTTGTCTATTAGATTGAGGCCAACATAACCTTCACGCCACTCGATTGAGGCCTTTGTTTGGCAGACAAATAATGATGGTCGACAAGTGGAATGTATCTTTTCAAGATGCCCAATCTCGTCTCAACCCTTGTCATCAAATTTGGTTAGGAATCAATAAAAAAAGCAAGGAGAGGGGGGCGGTAACTGTTTGGGCTTTGTAAATTTACTCAAAAAGTGTCATTTTTGCACATAACTCACTTCCAGCTAAACTTTAAATTCTCCCTTCTTTTATTTCGTATACTAAAAGAAAACTGTGTTCCTACTTTAAATTTTCAAGGTTAGCCATCATCGAGTCAGTCAGTATACCATCTGGGCTTTCTGTTTCACAAGTATAAACAGTTAAACAACGTCATTTATAGCAAAAGTTTTATTGCAGTCAGAGCACGTCTACATAGGTTATATATTTCACCTTGGACTTCGGTATCAAGGGCTGTTCTAGCATCTTATTAATACTAAATACAATTGCTGCCTAATGCAAAAATAGAATTATTCCTAAGACAATGTTGCTAACGTAAAAGTTTAAAATGAAAGGGTAAGAGGGGTTTGCACGTTTTTTTAACCTAACACAAAGTTAATTACCATAAAGGATTAGTCAATCTAAAAAAGGCTGCTGAATTACGGGAAAGTTACGACTTACAGTGTTGCATTATTTATTTTTCTGGGAAATAAAAAAAAACAATTAAATACGAGCAAACGCTCAACTTCATTTCCGTGAACAAAACATGTCAATTTTGAAAAGGGTATTTTTTAGAATTTCAACTTTTATTATTCCTTTTGAAGCACGATTTTAATTTCAGTCTGTTTTTGGGCCCCTTACTCAGATGGATTTTTATTAGATCCTTTGGAGGAGGTTCTAACATTCCAGAAAGATTTTAAAGTAAAGTTTTGAAAGATTCAATTCAGGCTGTTTTCTAATGAACAAAATCACTATAAGAAGGGGGAAAATAGGCTGTCCACATTTTTTTTAGTTTCTTTTTCAACATTATCCTCTGCCACTTTATTGATTTTTTGTTTATACCGCTTCGTATCAGTAGCACAATAACATCTAAATTTTGGGCTGTTTTTATGTTAGGGGAAAAAAAAATGAATCATTAAAATCGGTCTACTTCCTCTTCTTTCAAGTGCCTATCCGTTCCAGATGTTAGCGATCATCATGGCTACTCTAATTTTGACATATTAAACCAACTCCTCAGATTTGCGAGCCAGGATATTCTTCTTCTGCCAGGATCTCTTTTGCTATCAGTCTTCCCTTTTTTTTTAAAAAAAAAAAAAAAACATCAGTCTACTTTAAGTGAAAAAGTGCCACATTTTTGTACGATTAACCAATCTTAAAAAAAACTCTCAATGGCCTTTCAAAATTTTCCGGAAAAAGGAAAATTTCTTATTGGTCGATGAAGAGTGACGTCACGTGTTTCTGACAAAGTTTTAATTCCTGCTCGTGCCCATATTTAAAACAGTAGAAATAGCAGTTCAAGAACGACAGTGAAATGAGTCGGAACCAACATTGGGTCAGAGGACATTGACCATCCTTTGCTCATTTCATTATTATATTAGATTCTGACAGGGGCTCTAAAACCTAAAACCCTAAATTGCTTATGAATCAAAGATACAAGCAGCATTAGGAAGGGATATCGTTCATATGTGACATGTGTTCCGTTCGGTGTCATATTTCATACTCATTGTACATAATAACTTAAGGGGGATAACTTATACAAGAATATAGAGTTTCATTCGAAATATAGAGAATGAATGTTTCAAAGGAAGGGCGTCAGACATGAAACCTGTGAGGTCAAAAATGAACATTAGGGGCTTGGGGAAAAGGGTTAGACCTTCAATAAATTTAAAAAGAATTCCACAAAGGCTTCTTGTAAATGTTTTTGTTTTAAACATAACTCATTACTTTATTTTCTACTTTCGCTCAAAATCTTATATTTATTAGGCTTGTAGGGGAGATCGGTGCAATATAGGATAGAAAGAACATAAATCGGCCGAAATGTTTGGAAACAATATTTTGTTTTCTCTACGTGATCTTATGATTTGAATAAATCATGAGCTCCCAAAATAAATAATCTTTTTCAAAAATATAGGATAGAGAGAACATAAATCGTTTACATTCCTGAAGGCTATTCCTGTATTTGACAGGGGCTCCAAAACCTTAAACCCTAAATTGCTAATGACTACGGAAGCTTTATTATCCATTCGTATTGGAAATTTTAGACATCAAGAACATATTAACAGTCTTAGGCAAATTATCTCGCTCATCGGAAAAGTTCCTTTCTCTTTACTATTTATTCTACTATACCCTCGGTATCACATCAGTTTCAATGAAAAATTTTAGTAATTTCGTCAACATACCAGTGATACTATATCCAATTTAACGAAGTCATATAAGTGTTCACTGGTACATTATGCTCTAGGTACATCAACCCCCCTACTCTGTGTCAGGATGATCCATGTGTTTCCTTTTATATGGCATCAACCTTGCTCATCCTATTGATGGTGAGTCTTTGGGTAGTCTCTTGTATAATTGCTTCTCATCTCCAAGTTTCAGTCATACACATAAAAAATTCCGGGCGTATCATTTCCGTCGCATCAGTTCGACACTGAACTTAAATTTAAATAAAAATAACGATACAACAAAATAACCGACGTTCCAAATCAGGTACATACTTAACAGTAATATATATGATAGCAATTTCAGGATTCATCAACAGATCAACTTTCAAATAAACAAAAACAATTAGAAATATTTTACTCCCTCTAAGTAGGTCAGTCAGAATCAATTTTCACCTTTTGTTTTGTTTATTTTCTCGTCAGGTTAATGACTTTGTTAAAAAAAAGAACATTTCCATTGTTTTTAAAATTACAAGCTCAATTGTTTTTGATAATATTTTTTGCTGACACTTTGAAAATTATGCATTCGTTGAAATGAAAGCGCTCTTGTTTAGTATGCGGTTTGATATATTTCTAATAGACCGCCTTTATACAGGGTACTTGTCTCTGTGAACACTTGACCTCACTCAGTCAAACTTAATATAGCAATGGAGATATTTCGTTAGATGTTCTTATCTAATCTGCCAATTCAACGAACATAAGATTATAACAAAGTAAATTTTATTAAAATCGGAGCACGCGTTGCAAGACACGGTAATTTTGTTGCGTTTAGATATTATGCTTGTCACACTGTACTTCTTCCCCCTGTTATTGCTAATTTTCTATGATCATGCTGGGATTCAAACCAACAGCCTCCTTGTTAAGAATCTAATAACTCTACCAACTGAGGCTCAAAAGAAAAGTGTGTAATCAGTCTTGGATTTTTTTTTTAATTTTAACGCAAACAATTTGCCTTTCAAAACAAAACAGAGGAAAGAGACATATGCAGCCATCCCGGCGTGTCGTCCATGTCCTCCCTTTTTTTGTTTTTCAATTCCATTTCTTATTGTGATTTCGGTAATTTTATTCTTCTGTAACCATCACGTTCAATTAAATCTATTTTTGAATAATCAGATCGAACGAGTTCTTGTTTTTTTTTTCGAGTTCTTGTTTTTTTTTCCTTACAAAACAAATAAAAGAGACACATGCACTGTTATGCAGCCATCCCGGCGCGTCGTCCATGTACTCCCATTTTTTTTGTTTTCCAATTCCATTTGTCATCGAGATTTTGATAATTTTGTTATGCTGTAACCATCACTTTCAATTAAATCCATTTTTGAATCAGATCGAACGAGTTTTTGTTTCTTTGAAATTTTATTCATATTTTTTAGGAAAGATTTAAAAGTCTCTCTTTTAAATCTTTTCTAAAAAATATGAATAAAATTTCAAAGAAACAAAAACTCGTTCGAAGAACGAAAGGAAGTTCATTAGTCTGGGCGTTATATTCGCATATATTTTTCCATTTAAGATTTTATGGCTGGGGCCTGTTGTATTCCCAACGAGTGAATTTGTTCTTTTATATCACTTAAAATAAAGCAAATACCCAGTATGTTCATAGTGTTTAAGAACGACAAATTTTCTGAAAACGTAAATTTAATATTTAATTTAAATAGCAGTAAAAGCTGAAAGCTTTACATGAAACTGTAAATATTATAAACAGAGGTTTGAACAATTAAAAAAAATCTCACAACATCAAAGACCGAAACGGGTGAATTCATAGTAAATATAACTCTGAGAATACAAAGTGTTCATAGAGGCTATTAGGGGTTGCAATCCAATGGGGTCCCGTAAAAATATGTTGCCATATATATTAGGGTGTAACATAATTCGATGTCAATGTGTTGACTACATATTATTGAGAACAAAATAAAACCATGTGCAAAAATGCTTTTCCTCCTTTTAAATTTTCTATCTAAATTTTAAAAAGTCGATCCGACGTAAACTTAAAATATTTCCTCAAACAAAAAAGCCTAAAGTCACCAAAGACATTAATTTATTATAATTATTTAAGTAAATATTGAGAAATTAAATAGTTAAATCCGTATCATGTTGCATCCGCATCATGTTGCATCTCTGTAGTCTTCTGGGTACGCTAATTTGCAATCTCGTTTTTCTCAACAATTAACGACATGTAAAACCAAAGTTATTGAGAAAAAAGACATTTTTCTTCAAACTTTCAGGCTATGTAGCTTGGAGGGGAAGCATTTTCGGACATGGCTTTGTAGAATGTAATCATCTTATTTCGGTGTCAAAGATATGCGGGTTAACGAATTGATATCGAATTCTGTTACGGCCTGTATTATATTGCAAAAGGTATATGAAACCTCCTGCATCATCTAAAATCAGTTGTAAAATGTGTGAAACTGATCTCCACTCTCCACTTCTATGTTTGGATTTAAATATCGTAAACCAAAAATTGTTTTTATATAAAAAGAGCAATATTATCAAATTGTGCAGGGTTCTGCTAATTTATTTTGAGAATACTCGTAGCAAATGGGATTTATTAAGTATTTCTTTGTAATTTGAAAATTCAAAGAGAAGTCATGAAGAATATAAAATCGAGCGTTTGAATTTTCTACCTTTACGCGTTTGAAAATTTAACAAGGATATTGGGGAAAGAATTTTTGAACACGCTGTACTTATACCTTTTACTTGTGATATACATACAGGCACAGAGTAACCAAACAGGCTGAGGAAGGGATTCGCGCGATCTCCAGCCATAGGGAAAAAGCTATTCATTCCAGTTGAAGAAGCAAAGGAACAATTTAAAGGAGAGGAAATGGAAAACTTATAATTTCCTTCGAGGGAAACCCTTCTAGTTCACAGATATGCTAGATTTAGGAAGTTGATGCTTGTCTTTATCAAGGACCAATTAAACAGGATCTTCAGTTTTATTTGATATTATTTTCCAATATAAATGTCAACTCATCGTCCATCGGACTCGATTTTAAGGTGTGATTAAGAAAGTTTAGAATATTCCAGATATGGTCGTAAAACGTTTCCTAACCTCCAAAAAGGTACCTAACGTTAGATTATGTTTTTACGGCCATAACATACCATTTTTAAAAGAGAAATCTAACCATCAATATTTTATCGAAAACTATCTGTTTGCCCGTGCTTTGCTACGGTTATGAAATTCAACAACAATTTCGCGATTGCGATATTAAAGCTTCTCAATTTTGGATTTTTGGTGGAATCAAACCCCAGAGTGAGCACGGATCCTATTTATAAAATTACATATTTTACTCAATTACTTTTTTTTCTGCATAGCACCTTCGTATTAAATTTCAGCTTTCACGCCAATCCCGAAGTGATACTTCTCAATTATGGATTTTTGGTGGAAATGACCCCCAGGGTGAGCACGGCTCCTATTTAGAAAATTAAATATTTTACTCAAGGATATTACTTTTTCTACATTCAGATTTTTTGGTGGTGTGAAAACCGTCCATAAAAGAAATCGGGGAGAAATTGGAAAATTTCAAATTTTATATTTTATATGGGGTTCTTATATGTATACTATTTTGGGGGGTCCATTTTCGGTCATTTTTCGTTATCTCCTTTGGTTTGACCAGAAAAAAGGCGGTAACTTGTTCCAGTTGAACTTTCAATTTTTGTCCTTTCTTATTTCGCGCCTACATGCTAAAGGAATCTGTGTGTCAAATTTCAAGTCTCTAGTTTAGGCCATTGTGGAGCTACGTTGATTATCAGTATGTCAGTCAGTATAACAACTGGGCTTTGCATTTTATAAGTTTTACAAGATAGATATACCTACTAGAGTCAAAATAGCATCTCATTTGACTTGTATCAAGATTACACTAGAATCTAAATACCGATTGGACAAATTTTTCTGTTGTCGTATTGGGACGAAATGATCGTTGTCGTATTGGGACGAAATGATCAGTATGTTAATCCCATTAATTTTTTTTTTAAGTTGATTAATTTTTTATAATTTTTATAGATGTGGGAATTTATGATATTTGTCAAAAAAAAAAGTTTTCTACTGTAAACTTTTGGGTTTGCAACCCTATAAAAACATTTCTTTGTCATCAGTTTTGTTTCCCTTTGTATCAAATTCAAAATTTGCTTCCCGTAATGGTCAAGATAATGTACTCCTTTTAAAATAGAGAGCATGAAAGGGGAACTCATCAAAAGCTTAAAATATAAACAAAGCTCAGAGGAGGTTCATTTTGGATACAAGGACTAGGAACCTTTACTCTTTTATCTCAAGTAATTTCATGACCTCATAATTTGAATTCATACTTATTTAGACCTAAGCTCTTGTTCTCACAGTCATATTATCATGTTGGTGCGAGTGGAGTGAGGCCAATATTAATCAAATCAACTTCTGACAATCTTTCGTGAACAACTTACTGAGGGCCAGGTCAATATTTTTTAAAAAATCCCAGATTTACTTAGTAGATAATATTTTTCGGGTCGCAAATTTGAAATAATCCAGGATTCTGAATATCTGGTCCAAAAAAAACAACAACGCCTACTTCCCGCTTCATTTATTATCTGGTACCTATATATACTAGATTGCTAGATTCACTAGAACAGTCAGTATTTTCGAGAGCAGGAGGGTGAGAGAGAGGAGTTGATGAACCCAGTCATAAAAATATCCTCTAACAGTGGCTTCTAGTCCCCGTTTTATATCCGCCCAATGGGTATAAGCAGAATTTTCATTTCGGGATTATCATTTTCATTTCTTGTATTTGATGTTTTGAATGTGCCATGTGTTTTGAATGTTTTCTTACTCTTACCTTTTAATTTTATTTTTTAATATATAAGTTGGAATAAAATAAGGACTAACTTGCATTTACATTTCATGAAAGAAAAAATCAGGGGTGTGGGATAGAGGGTTCCGAAGTTTTCTTTTGTTACACCCTATATAACTGCCTAGGTTTCGAGCCTCGATGTTAAAGTTCAATTATTGTGTTCCAAAAAAGGTTACTCATCTACTCAACTTATCAAAAGTAAACATTTTCATTTTTATCAGTGTCGTAGAAAAATCTCATTTTTCTTTAGAAATGCAGGCCGTTCAAAAAACGGGCGTTTTCGGGTAGAAAGTCTGGAGTAAGGTTTATGATTTCGTACAAAGAGTAGAAAGTAACTTGAATATGGAAACATTTTAGTAAAAAATTACAAACATTATCCTTTTCATTTTTTTCACATTAGGACCAGAGAAATGAGAATTTTCAATACTATTACATAGTAAATAACTCGTATTCTAAATCTACAGTATTTGTGTATTGAAAATTTCTCATTC
>CM022874.1:27574228-27586428 GCA_012654025.1 Pachypsylla venusta
TTTTTTTTTTTTGGGGGGGGGTGGTTGGATCAATTCAATTATTTTGACGAAATGGCTGCACTGTGAATTTCGAAGTCATAATGCATTAAGTCTAGAAACGTCGAAATATATTGCGAACTGCATTGTTGTTGAGCAATACTCAAAGAATTGTTAAATATTTCGAATACTTGGTAGTGAAAATACTTTGTGTTGTTAAGGTTCAGAGAAGTTGGAAGATACTTTGTGTTGATCAGAGAAGTTGGGTTCTGTCAAAAGTCAAAAGCTTCAGAATTAAAACATTGTTTGCTGAGAGCTAGACTGTTACATTGCTGGAATGTATTATTCATCATACTTTTGTAATGAATGCTCTTTATTTATTTCTTTCATTTTTTTTATACTTTTCAAGTTCTACTGACAAAGGCAGAGTTATTCAAAGAATTTTTCTGCGCCATTGACCTAATTAGCTAAATCATTATGTTTATATAGCATTATGGCTCTCGTGCTAGAAGTTGCCTGTTTCAAACCTGAATATACTTCATTGCGTGGATTGGTATTGAGGTGATGAGACTATAAACTACTGATTACTAATAAATGATAGGCATATTTACTACATCTTATATAATGGAACTAAAAAAAATGCAAGCGTAAAAGAAATTTTTAGTTCTATTTGGGCAGTAGAAATAAGGTCGATAATATGAATTCTAAAAATTAAATTCCCTTAAATCATAAATTAAAGCAGAACTCTTACGAAAAACACTATTTATAATTATTTATGAAGAAACTAGTTTCGAATCATTCGATTAATCATCAGTCTTGTCGAGTCAAAGGTTGGAATTTGACAGAGGAATTTTCAACGCGTGCTGTGTAATAAGTAGCCTTGACCAGTCTAACATATGTTAGACTGGTCAAGGGACAGTTCAAAACCGGTCAACATCACCTCGATGATCGTCTTATTCATGTATGGGAACCTTCATTGTGTAATATGTTAGACTGGTCAAGGGACAGTTCAAAACCGGTCAACATCGCCTCGGTGATCATCTTGGCACGTACAACAGATGAAGTTGAACTTTTATTTGACTTTTGTCTATCAATGGGAATGGCTTTTACGAGCACCCCAAAAATTCATATTTTTTTCACCTCACTAGGTCGATGGATTTTTAACATCATAAATTAGTAAACCTACCTGCCTTCACAATTATCTCAAAAAATAGTAATTTTTATAAAAAAGTACCATATTCGAAATTTGCTGTGCCATATGAGTGCCAAGTTTATGTCCACTTAAAACTATTTTCCTACAAAGGAGGTGGTATCATCTGAGTGCCAAATTCAGGTCGCCTAAAAATATGTGCACGACCCGAGTTATTTGACTTTTGTCCGTCAAAGGAAATGGCTTTTACAAGCACCCCAAAAATTTTCAAAAATTCATATTTTTTTTCACCTCGCTAGGTCGATGGATTTGTAACATCATAAATTAGTATACCTATCTTGTCAATTATCTTAATAAATAGTCATTTTTATCAAAAAGTACCATATTCGAATTTTGCAGTGCCATATTTTTTTCACCTGAAAAATATGTGCCCCAAAGGTGATTCGAAAGCTAGAAACAAAAACGACAATCAACTTGTTGCCCTCGGGCACTTGGTACTAGTGATGGACGCGAGACGAGAAGGCCTTGTCTCGTCTCGTGTTTTTTCACGAGACGAGACAAAATCCTTGTCTCGTCTCGTAAAAACACGAGAAATTTCTCGTCTCGTGAAAAATACCAGACCTTTTCCTGGAGATTCTCTAACAATACATTATTTGAATATTATAGCATATATTATATTAGCAATATATGTTTTAGTGTAGATACATAATATGTATTATGATAAATGATAGTTATGTATATACAGAGTGTCCATAAAGTCTCACCTCACCCCCCGTATCTCGAGAATGGCTGAAAATATAAGAAAACGCAAAAACACGTATCCCTTAGATTTTAGGGGGATTAATTTTAGACTAAAAATGTTTGGTCTCGTCCAGCGGTTTTGGCTGGGTTCAAAATCTTAAATGGGAAGGTATATCAAGTGACACCTTGTTTTAAAGGTCTCGTTAATACGAGTTCATTACAGAAAACCGGAGCTCTCTAGGATCCACCATTCACGAATTACAGGGTGGAACATGTGAAAATGGATCCTTAGCGGCCGCACCTAAATGGTAGGTAAGCTGCTCAAAGTGCTGCCCGTTGACCCCCATACAATGTTATAGGCGGGCCTCTAACTCACGTCCCAATTTTTCAAATGTATCAGGGGTGATGTCCTTACAGGCCTTTTGGTACGGTCTTTGAAATTTTCGGGGGAGCAGGTGAGGTTCGGTAAACAACCGACTATAAATACCCCCATAAAAAAATAGCCTGAATCCAAGTCCGGTGAGCGGGGACACCATTCCCGAGGACATCTCCTACCTATCCAGCTGTTTTGAAAACTATGTTCTAAGAAGGTTCGAACTCTGCGGGACCATAAAAACTTATTTCTATGCATTTTTACCTACCATTTAGGTGCGGCCGCAAAGGGTCCATTGTCACATGCTCCACCCTGTAATTCGTGAACAGTAGATCCTAGAGAGCTCCGGTTTTCTGTAATGAACTCGTATTAACAAGACTTTTAAAACAAGGTGTCACTTCTTCATTTAAGATTTTGAATCCAGCCGGTTTGAAATTCGGGTCACATTTTTAAAACTGGAAATATCACTCCAATTTTTATGAAATTTAATGCAGGCACTCTTTGTAACATATTTAGACAAATTTTGGGTCCCATGGGTCTATCTTCATCTGGGGGGGCTTTGAGGACACGAAACTTCAAATTCGGGTCACCCCTCTAAAAGTAGCAATAAAGCTCCAAATTTTGATGAAATTTTAAACGGACACCCTTTGTAACATATTATCTACAACTTTTCGCTCTCATGGGGCAATCTCCATATGGGGGTTCTTTGGGGGCACCGAAACCGAAATTTGGGTCACTTCTCTAAAAGTACCAATATAGCTCCAATTTTAATGAAATTTAAAACAGTGACCCTTTGTAACATATCATCGAAAAATTATGGACCTCATGGGGATCTTTTCATCTGGGGGGCACTTTAGGGCACCAAAACCTCAAAGGTCAATGTGAAGGTCACACTGAATCTCATAGTCATGTGCAAAATCTTTTGCTAATCACGAATCGGGGTAAAAAATTTGTGTTTCTATTTAAAAAATCATATTTGACCTCTAAATGACCTCCAAGGTCAATGTTAAGGACACATTGAAGGTCATGGTCATATGTTAATTTTCTTGCTGATCACGAATCGGGGGTTAAAAATGGGTGTTTCTATTTAGAAATTCATATTTGTCCTCTGAATAACCTCCAAGGTCATTGTGAAGGTCACATTGAAGGTCATGGCCATGTGTACCAACCCCCACTTATACAACAACTTTTGTTTAAAACTTTTTCTATTATTTTGCCTTCCAGTCGAGTTATTCTCCATTAAAGGTTAAAATGGTCCACCCTGCATATGTATCTTAATTCAGACTGTCTGTGTTAAAGGGTTGTGCCTCTAGAACCAACCATAAGTCGTAACAATTGGAAATAGACTTCTCATGGCGGAAACTTTGGTTTTCGCCACTAAAAAGCTTACTACAACTCTCACTATCACTATTTCACTAAAAAAATCTCTCACTAAAAAATTTGGCGACAAGTTCCAACACGAAGGAAGGCCATTTCTTGGCATCCGGGGGCTAGCAACTTGCAACCCTACCAATGCTTTCGCCACCGTGAATTTAAAATAACATTAATCCGACCGCTAAATAGCGTTCAACCGCTAATCCTACGGACATGACCGCTAATTAACCTTCAACCGCTAAGTAGCGGCAAACAATATAATACACTTCAAACTAAGTTGTATTTTTAATTTCTTATATGAAATTATTGGCATTTCAAGTTCTAGCTCTTTCCATTCTGCTTCTAGGCGGAACTTCCACCGCTAATTAACGGCCAAAAATATTGTACACTTCAACCTAAGTTATATTCTTCAATTTCTAGTATGAAATTGATATGAATAGGCATCAAATTTCAAGTTCTATATCACTTTCCATTCTGGTTTTAGGTGGAACCGCCGCCAAAAGCGGTCTTTAACCGCTAATTAGCGGCCAACAATATATTACACTTCAACCCAAGTTGTATTTTTGAATTTCTTGTATGAAATTGATATAAACAGGCACCAAATTTCAAGTTCTAGCTCTTTCCATTCTGGTTTTAGACAGAACCGCAAAAAACTGCCTGCAACCGCTATGTAGCAGCCAAGAATATTTTACACTTTAGTCGTATTCTTCAATTTCTTGTATGAAATTGATATGAATAGGCACCAAATTTCAGAGCATCCGAAAAGTCTTATTTTTTTACGAGACGAGAAATTTCTCGTATTTTTTACGCGAGACGAGACAAAACCTCTGTCTCGTCTCGTAAGTTTCGAGACGAGACGAGAAATTTCTCGTATCGCGTTCATCACTACTTGGTACACATTTTAGTGTAATATTTATTTAATGTAATAAGAAAGAAGGCCAAGTTCCTCCCACCCTTCCAAAAAATTCCGCCTATGAAAGTAGTGATATCCATTATTCGGGCCAAGTTTATTGTTGCTGCTGTATATCCTGCACTTAAATTTATTATTGCACGTTCTTCTGTCTCAATTCTCTTAACTTGGTCAGTTTCCACTTGGTCAGTTTTTTTTAAGGGGATTCGTAAAATTTTACAAACTGGCCAAGTGTAAAGTCGGTATTACTTTAAGAGAATTGAGACAGAAGAACGTGCAATAATAAATTTAAGTGCGGGATATACAGCAGCAACAATAAACTTGGCCCAATAATGGATATCACTACTTTCATAGGCGGAATTTTTTGGAAGAGTGGGAGGAACCTGGCCTTTTTTCAATGATAATTTTTTTGTGAGATATCAATACTTTTTGTAAAGATTGTAACTGATTTCTTGGGCGTTTTTTCTTTATTTCTTCTTCTTCTTTTCGATTACACAACATAATTTCTGTGTAAACCGGACCCAAATGACCAATAAGATCTAATACCAAAGTATTAATAAATTAATATACAATACAAAGCAAATAAAACAGCAATATTTATAGTGTATCTTCTTCCTTGAAGTTATAGCACTAGAGTTAACGAATTTCAATTTTGACATTTGCGGTTTTAATTGAATTTAAGTCTCTCTACCTTCATGCAAGATTTCAGCGCCTTAGCAGTTGAAACTAGATTTCGTGCTTTTTCTTCCGTTTTGGAGCACTGGGAGTGAAAGAGTTCAAATATAAATTATTTCCTGCTAAATTTCTTGTAAATATCTAACTTTATGCAAGATTTCAGTGTTTTATCAGTTAAAAGTACATTAAAATACGGTGTATTGTCTTCCCTAAAGCGACACCGTTTTGGAGCAGTTAGAGTTAAAAAGTTCAAAATTTCGGATTTTTCCCTTTACTTGGATGTCAATTGCTAACTGCATGCAAAGCGCTCTAGGTATACGGGAAGTGCCTGAAACTTTTGATGATGAATGAATCAGTCAGTCAGTGAGTATCCAAAAATGCAAACTTTGAAATTACCTATCTCCTGCCTGGGTTAATATTAACTTTTGAAGTTTATCCTGTAGTATTGTACTATACTGTGGAATGTATGTTCAAAATTTCCCCCGTAGATCCGGATATCTGACGGTGTGAAAAACCTGGTGAATTGCTTCGTGTAAAGATACACTGGTGCTTTCCGGAATTTGGCCTGGTGCACTGTCGTGCGCTCAGATAGACTTACAGCGAATAGTTAGTAGAAACTAGAAAAACGCGCATTAATATTCACATGTAGTTGTTGTTTGTAGCTTTTGGATCATCTTTGGGGCAAATGTTTTTCAGGTGACCTGATCTTGTGGCACCCATATGATATCGCCTCCTATGTGGGAAAATAGTTTTGGGGTCACATGAACTTGGCACTCATATGATATCACTTCCTTTGTGAGCATATTTTTACGAGAGATTAAATTTTTGGCCAATTAAATTTTTGGCTATTTGGTAGAGACATTTTCATTGCGTCTTTTTGCACACGAAGTGTTTTTTTGGGGGGGGGGATGGCANGAAGTGTTTGTTTGGGGGGGGGGAGGGAGGGGTCATTTACTCTTGTCCTTTTCCCCAAAAGTGGTTTCCTTTACCAAATACAATTCTGTACAAGATATATCTCTATCTTTCAAATTGTGTGTGAAACAATTTCACAACTGCAAAAAATTTGAAAGTTAAATACGACTTATGCTGTTGTGTAAAAGCTCTTAAAGGTATTATGTCTATAAAATTTCTAATTTCTATACAAGCGATGTATAATAGAGTTTAGACTTTTTACAAATAAATTTCGAGTTTAGAGCATCGATTCTCAACATTTCTTCACCCATAACCCCCTTCTATCTATGTACATCATACCTTTGTCATCATACTCGTCCCTGCCCCACCATTCCGATTTTATTCGTAATGATTCGAATGGGTCAATTAATGGGTGCCTTGAGCTTTGAATGCCTGGTGAAATTTTGATATCTGAATGTCCTCCCTCGCTGAACTGTATTTGGTAAATGTATTTGTCTTTGTGTTATTATGTAGCAATTTTTGTGACAATCCTAGCATCACAAGGTATTCCGAACAATCACTCCAATATGACTAATTCGATATCTGAATGTCCTCCCTCGTTGAACTGTATTTGGTAAATGTATTTGTCTTTGTGTTATTATGTAACAATTTTTGTGACAATCCTAGCATCACAAGATATTCTGAACAATCAATCCACAATATCACTCAGCTTTCAATTTCCTCATAATGCTACCTCTATAGCTATTTAAATGTACTCAGGAGGCTGAGTTATGCCCAAACACAACCAGACCAAGTAGAAAATTTAAAAAAACCTTTTCGTGTCTTCCACGGAGATATTTAAAATAATGATTCCTAGTACTGCACTCTATTATAGGAAAAGAAAGAATGAACAAATTTGCTCTTTTTCGTTATTAAGGTGATTAATGAATCATTCAATACAATCCCGCTGGACAAGATGAATTGATTACTAATAATTTCACTCATTAACTCACCGGACTCATTCTAACTCTAAGGTTGTCAATGTTTAACTTTCCTTCTCGATCAATTGCGTTATATGATTTGGTAGTTGGTAAGCGGAAGATTTTAAGGTTAGAGCGAGAGCTCTGTAACTCACTGCGCATTTCCTTTCATTTACTTCATCCGATCAATCAGAGTTCATCTCTATTTTCTAGTAGTTTGCACTTCCATACCTACTTTTCCCCCACCGTTTATTTCGAAATATTTTAATCGCTGTCATCATCACCTTCTCAGAGAATCTAAAATTATCAATCCCAAGTGGGCGATATTACCCACGGTGAGAATCGCCTCATTCTTAAAGTATGAGGGATGTGAACATGTCCCTAATACTACTATTGCCTGACCTGTACCCTGTTCAGACAGTCGAAACATATTTATTCACATAAAAACATGCTCTCAAGAAAATAACGTATTTTTTGTTCTCACTCCTACGTTCTTTATGTGACTGGCATCAGCTTTCAGAGATTTCACTTCTTATTGGAATTTTATTTCTATTCTCATCCTATGAGAGGTGTTAATCTTGAATGCTGATGTCATAAAAGTTCATATTAATAGCGTCGATACTCTTTTCAAATTGTCGTAAAATATTATTCTCAGAGGAAAAATGAAACTATTTGGTTTTTTCAGGAAATATTTTTGCAAAAAAGAATTCTTGTAAGAATTTTTTATTCAATTTTAAATGCAGTAGTAGAATATGTATTATATTTTACATGCAGGCTATGCCACCTAGGCCTGTCGCCCTAAAGGCATGGCCGTACCCGTTCTTGGAGTTGTAGTTGATACAGGGAGGAGGGGGCGATAGGAGCGACAGAGACTTAACGGTAAAGCATAAAGGCCGACTGTAGTTGCAGTCCCTTTATCAAGCGCTCTATGATTGTGGCAGAAACAAAAATTTCAATGATTCTCTGATTTCCATAGAAAAAAGGAGGAAAAACGCCGCTAGTGATTTTGGGCTGTCCATCACCATCAATTTTTCGACATCTCTAACAGTTTTGACTGAACATTTACTGATCATCTATCGTCACATTAACTCTTTATTATAGATAGTCGAACTTCATATTTTGATAAAAAAAAAATAGAAAGAGCTTCAAGTTAGTTGAGACATTAAGTGCCGGCTTGGTTGTCGCTCGCCATATTATGGGGAAAATTATGCTAATCCGTGTCTACAAGTGTTCTTGAGAAGCACTTAGAACAAATTTACAATGTGAATTTGTAATATGCTTCAACACATAAAATCTTATATCCTTGAGTTAAGACAATATTCTATCATAAGCGGCTTTTCGTGTAGTGAGGAGTCTATGGAGCAGACAAAATACAAATCAATAGGTCTGAAAATATATTTTTTTGGTCTATATTTTCAATAAGGAATCTTTGGGGAAAAAACGACCATCTCCAAATTATTTCTCAACAAAAATCGAACTCTTAGGCATTTACATTTATTGATAAAATCAATTTCCAGCCGTTTCAAATAAGTTGTAACCTATTCCAATCCAGGTCTATCCGAGCTAATGAATTAACTATGTAAAATATATTAGAATAACAAAGAAAGAAATTCTGCTATGTTTGTTTTTGTGTTACTGCCGATGTTTCAAACTATAGCGTTTTTTCTTGAAATTCATTAAGGAAGGATGCGTAATTTCATTATGAGCACCCCTATTGTATGGAAAAACTTTATATGTTACCCCCCCCCCCACACCNCCCCCCCCCCACACACACACATGGCCACATATGGTGTGGCCATATGTGTGTCACTTTGGGGGTGCCATTCCTTAGGTTATCGATTTCCCAAAGAATAAGAACATGTTGTTTCAAGGAACGCACTATGTTCTATTACACCCTGTATCACACTCTGTAATACTCAATCGTCTTATTCCTATATATGTTACAGATGTCCACTACAAGTGACCGTTAGTTTCAAGGAACGCACTGTGTTCTATTACATCCTGTATAATACTCAACCGTCTTATTCCTATATGTTATAGATGTCCACTACAAGTAACCGTTAGTTTCAAGGAACGCATTATTGTCTTATACACCCTGTACAATACTCAATCGTCTTATTCCTATATGTTATAGATGTTTACTACAAGTAACCGTTTGTTTCAAGGAACGCATTATTGTCTTATACACCCTGTATAATACTCAATCCTCTTATTCCTATAAGTTGCAGATGTCTACTACAAGTAACCGTTAGTTTCAAAGAACGCACTATGTTCTATTACACCCTGTATAATACTCATCGTCTTATTCCTATATGTTATAGATGTCCACTACAAGTAATCGTTAGTTTCAAGTAACGCACTATGTTCTATTACACCTTATATAATACTCAATCGTCTTATTCCTCTATGTTACAGATGTCAGCTACAAGTAACCGTTAGTTTCAAGTAGCGCAATATGTTCTATTACACCCTGTATAATACTCAATCGTCTTATTCCTATATGTTACAGATGTCCACTACAAGTAACCGTTAGTTTAAAGGAACGCACTATGTTCTATTACACCATGTATAATACTCAATCGTCTTAATCCTCTATATGTTACAGATGTCCACTACAAGTGACCGTTAGTTTCAAGGAACGCATTATTGTCTTATACACCCTGTATAATACTCAATCGTCTTATTCCTATATGTTATAGATGTCTACTACAAGTAACCGTTAGTTTCAAGGAACGCATTATTGTCTTATACACCCTGTATAATACTCAATCCTCTTATTCCTATAAGTTACAGATGTCTACTACAAGTAAATGTTAGTTTCAAGGAACGCATTATTGTCTTATACACCCTTTATAATACTCAATCCTCTTATTCCTATAAGTTACAGATGTCCACTACAAGTGACCGTTAGTTTCAAGGAACGCACTGTGTTCTATTACACCCTGTATAATACTCAATCGTCTTATTCCTATATGTTATAGATGTCCACTACAAGTAACCGTTAATTTCATTTGAAAATGTTCCCGTCGTGTATAAACAAATAAAATAAAAAAATAGAAACAATTCAATTGTAACATCATCAATAAAGACGGGAAATCCATTAAATAATGCGGTGGTACTTTGAAAATTTCACAAAACTTTCTGTTAATAGTGGATATAAAATTGTATAACACAATAACTGTTTGACATCAATTCTGTGTCGAGGGGCATGATATGGGTCCATACAAGTAATAAAATTGTATCAATAACTGTTTGACATCAATTCTGTGTCGATGGGCATGATATGGGTCCATACAAGTAATAAAATTGTATCAATAACTGTTTGACATCAATTCTGTGTCGATGGGCATGATATGGGTCCATACAAGTTATAAAATTGTATCAATAACCGTTTGAGATCAATTCTGTGTCGATGGGCATGATATGGGTCCATACAAGTGATGGTGAAGAAAATATTCCCGGCATAATTAGATCGACAATGGGACGTACCTACCAAAATTCATAAAATTCGGTCAGATCTATAATAAATGGTAAAAGAACCCCTCATAGGGCGGCGCCGGGGTACGGCAGACAAAAGGTTTTTTAAATCTATTTTTGATTCCGCATACCTTGAAATTTAGAATATCAAATTTTGAGGGAGTGCGATTTGTTTTCGTGACGATTCCTAAGGTTGAACTTATATAGCCGGCTTAAAATGAATCTTCTCCGTAGTGATACACCCAAAATATAATAGGATTAGCTCTAAGTAATTTCTGAAAAGATTAAATTTACAAAATTACTGTAATTATTACGCTCATAATAGGGTGAACAATTTTGGTACCTACCTTGAAATTGGTCACTAAGGCATTCGAATCATTAGATGTTGATTAATCGACGTTTTATTATTTGTGAATGTAATTCTTACCGTTATTGAGATGAAGTCCTTGGACAGACGAGCAATGTTGATTAATCGACGTTTCATTATTTGTGAATGTAATTCTTACCGTTATTCAGATGAAGTCCTTGGACAGACGAGCAATGTTGATTAATCGACGTCTTATTATTTGTGAATGTAACTCTTACCGTTATTGCGATAGAGCACAATTGAAACTCGTACAATTCTCAAGAAACATAAAATGTAATGGTTTATTTTTTCGTATTACAGCACAAAAAGAAGGAAAGTTCTCAGAAAGTTAAAAAAAGTCACCTGTGAGAGAACAAAAACTAACGTCGATTGAATAGGAAACCCGGCACCTATTAACGTCGACAGCATTTTAAAAGAAAAATGTCTGCTGATAATATCCAAAGAAAAAATAAACAGTTTAAAAGCTATCTTTAATGACAAGTCTGTATATATAATTAAACTTCACAAAATATAAACTTTTATCTTATCTTTTACCGGGTGCTGTCATAAACGTTATCAAAATGACGAAGAAGGCATTCTCATTATAAAAGATGGCACACACGTAAAACCGAAATGAGCGAATTGGACAAGGGAGGCTGTAACACTTAAAACATCTAAATTGTATGGTTGTTAGTGGGTGCGCTGACTAGTCGATAGTCAATCGTCCGATTGCCGTTTGATGACAATTTGTAAAATATATAAGACCTCTAAAGGGACTCTTCAGTCTCATCCTCGCAGTATAAATATATAATATAATAAGGTATAATATATAATATAATCTGTGTATACTAAAAAGTTGTTTTTGAATTATTGTCCTCATTATTAATTACTCAAAGGAGAAAAATAATTATTAAGAAAAAACGAGAGGATTGGGTGCATCGTGCATCTACATAATAATATCATTTAAGGAGCTAAACGTATGCATGTTAGTCTTAAATTAAAAACTCGCCAACCACCGTTAGCAGCTCTTTTACCGCTATTTGATTGACGGTGATGAAAAGTTTCGGCGTACAGTGAGACCCCAAGTGGGCTCGACAAAATAAATTTCATCAAATTTGGTACACGCTCAGTGGCAAAAGTGCTGCTCACGGCGTACGGGGGACGGGGCGGAGGACGAATTGATTTTTACTTTCTCTTCCTCTAGAAGATAAAGTCTTGTATTCGTGCAGCAAATTTTGACTTTTTTTGGCCCAAAAAATCGACCCAAAATAAAGATCAAATATATCATTTCCTATTGCTTTTGAGCC
>CM022874.1:27606252-27620850 GCA_012654025.1 Pachypsylla venusta
AACAACCTAAATATCATCTTTTTTTTTTTTTTTTTTGGCCCCATGGCTCCAAATATTTTCAAACTTTAAAAATGACCTAAAATAGTGAAAATATGGCCCAAAAGCAATATGGCCCAATATATTTGATCTTTATTTTGGCCTTTGGGTTCCCATCAAACGATTTTTTGAGCCAAAATATGTCTAAAATTTCTGCACGAATACAATACTTTATCTTCTATAGGAAGAGAAAGTAAAAATACAAGGTGGCTCGTATGTGCAACAAAAAGAGAAGTTCAAAGTGGGATTTGTATCAAACTCCAGAGTTCGGGTTTGGATTTCAAACACGTACCCTGCAAACAGTCCTAGTTCATTGAAGAGCACATGGGCAGGATATGGGCACAGTATATTGATTGATTCCGGATTACAACGTTCTTTTATTTAGACCAGAATTGCAGGTAGGATGTAGGAACGGTATTTGTACTATCACGTGAAGAAAAGATTTTCAGGTTTGTTTTGACGATGGTTGATACGTCGTACAATTGTAATTTTGGAGTGCTTAATCAGCCAAAATCTTTGGTAAAAAGTCAAATGTACCAACAAGCTCGTGGATCAAAGAATTGCAAAACTTGACAAGAAAGTTGAAACATTCAGATTAGCCTGACCCCATTAGTTTCTTCTGCAACTCTAATCGTTAAACAATATGCTAGCTAGTCTTTTGGAGAAATTTTGGAAGGACAAAAAACAGCATTTTCTTTTTAATAGAAATTGACTAGAAAAATTGGAGTACTCCCGATACAGCCCATCTGAGGCTTAGGTGCAGGGGCTTATATAGCCCTAAAGAGGAATTTAGCTCGCGAATATACTCCCGATACATAAGAACCAGCTGGGAGACCGTATTCAAAGGCTCATTTAGTTATATATTTTCACCAACGCCCTTCTCCATGAAAATTATCATCAGCTTCTCACACCAAACTGAACCCAACATTAATTATCCACTGTAACAGCGTTTCAGAAATGTTATCACAACTTAAACCCCGTCATTAATATTTTACTTTCACAAAAATAGTGTGGCCGTGGCCAGTGAGGAGAAAGTTGGGATATTTAAAGTTCTGTAAGATTTCCTTTCTCCCACTCCATTTTATTCTATTCCTCATTTAGCTCTTTAAAATTTCAGAGATTGTGTTTTGTCATCTGTGTGCAACCGAAAAACCAAAGGGGTGGGGGATGGGAGGGCTGGATGGGAACTGGTGAGGGGATCTAGTTTTTAACTAACTCTCAATCTAAATTATTACATTCAGATTGGTTGTGGAGTGACTGGTAATCAGTAGGGCGTGAGTTCGAACCCATGGAATTTCATGTTCATGAAGGGGTCGAGATTTTCAACATCTAGTCCGGTGTCCTCCGAGTAGCATACTGTGCTAAAATCAAAACCAAACCCTACCACCACCATCATCACTTGCTGTGATGGACACGGAAGTAAAGTAAGTAGAGTACTTTTCGATTGAGTTTGCTTGGTTCCGCACCTCTGTTAAATCGTGATCGATTCCAAAAGGTTCATTGTTTAAATACCAGCTGTTTCACCTGTGCTTCGCTTCTTATATTACTATTTTCACCTCTTTTTTGGGGGGAGGGGGAGGGTATGAATTTGTGTTAACCCTTCATATTATAACATTTAAAAAACATAGATTTCTCGTCCATATATTTAGCCAGGGGCCTTAGAGCATGGCCTAAATATTTATATATCTAAAATGTTATTTTGATATCGGATTGGTAACTACCCTGTAAAACAGAAACCCGGTAACCTTTCACACACAACACCAGCACACATAGAAAGACATTAGTTATAAAAGTTACTTTTTTTTGGGGTCAAACTTGTAATTAATATTATTTTTACAAAAATAGAAAAATGCATTTAGTTGCACTTGGGTAAAAATTACCTTGCATTATACGAAACAAAAGTAATACTTTTGCATAATGCAGAGGACATTGCATGTTGCACGCGTCCAATTTTTAACTTTGTGCATTAATAGAATATGCGTTTTTGTCAATACTTAAAAAGTTGCTCATATTAAAAAAGGTGTCTCCCTTCATCGGGACAGAATATGTGGCAGTGTGGCACACATACCTAAACAACAATACGTTTCAAATCTGGGCAACCTTTTCCGGTGACACATCACACAAAATCTGGTGTGAACAGTGAAGATCACACGAATATCCCTATTAAAAAAAAATGTGTTAGTTTTTGAGTAACCCTAAGTAACCACGTAGGTTTGCGCCTTCTTGATACTGGTTATCCCCGCTCTAATGTGGGTAGCTGTTTGTAAGGTTCCAGAGAATGGAAAACTAAAATATGCCAAAACCGAAACAAGTTTTGAAATCCCCATAGCCCAAATCTCAAGTTTCAGCCACTGGTCATAGTCTGTGTGCCTATTTTTGAACAAAATATCTCAAAAGCTATCTATACTTAAAAAAAGCAAAGCCCAGTTGGTATACTGACTGACTGATAATCAACATAGCTCCACGATGGCTACATCTAGAGACTTGAAACTTGGCACACAGATCCCTTTTAGTATGTAGGTGCGAAAGTTCAAGTGGGAGCAAGTTACCGCCAAAAATGACGCTTTTTAGCTGGTCTTTTTGCATTTTTTTCCTGGAAAACTAAAGGAGATAACGAAAAATGACCGAGAATGGACCCCCTCAAAACAGTATATAATAAAATTTGAAATTTTCCGGTTTCTCCCCGATTTATGGACGGTTCTCATCACCAAAAAATCTGAAGTACCACTTAGGAA
Organism: Pachypsylla venusta; assembly: GCA_012654025.1. Classification (NCBI taxonomy): domain Eukaryota; kingdom Metazoa; phylum Arthropoda; class Insecta; order Hemiptera; family Aphalaridae; genus Pachypsylla; species Pachypsylla venusta. The sequence goes on from CM022874.1 coordinate 27,609,024, forward strand.
TGAGCGAGAAAGCTGAAATTCGATACAAAGGTGTTCCGCAGTACAACAAATCATATCCTTGAATAAAATATTCAGTTTTCTAAATAGGAGCGGTGCTTACTCTGGGGGGTCGGTTCCACCAAAAACCATAATTAAGAAGTATTACTTCGAGATGAGCGATAAACCTGAAATTTAATACGAAGGTGTTCCGCAGTGCAAAAAGTAATATCCTTGAGTAAAATATTGAATTTTCTAAATAGGAAGGAGTGTTCACTCTTGGGGTCAGTTCCACCAAAAATCTAAAATTGAGAAGCTTTAAATTCGAGCTCCCGAAATTGTTGTTGAATTTCGTAACCGCGTAGCGAAGCACGGGAAAACAACTAGTATAATATAAAACACCGGGAGCTTCGAAATGAATCAATTTTTGGTAAATATTTTTTTTTTTTTTTAAAAAAAAAGGTATAATAGTCTCAGAAAATTTCATTTAGTTTTATAGCATTTTCCCCCGCAGTTTGCAATGTTTGATGGTAATTATTTGTTTTGCAAGAAAGTTCAGAGTAAACATTGATGCATCGTTTGTACCATTACGTATTTGTTTTGGGGAGGAAAAACAAATCTGTACTCAGTGTGCATTAATTTGTATTCACATGTACGGAGCTACATGCAGAAGCAAGATACAATTACCCGAGTTGAATTTTCTTCAGAACGCTGAGTTATACCCAAACATGGCAAAACAGCAGAAAACTTGACAATTTAGCGCTTGGCTTATTACGAGTATTTTACTGATTTTGACGCTGTCCCCTATACAGAGTGGACCAAAAAAAGTTGCAAAAATTGAAGAGGTTAGAGAACAGGGATCAGCAACCGGTCGATCGCGATCAGCTTAAATTTAACCTAACTCTCGGATTCAAACAAAACTCTCATGCGTGACGTGTAAAAAGAGACAGGTATTAAAATGAATGAGTTCGGACCACTGAATCTGAACGGGAAATAATGTAATAACTAAACATTGAACTGTACTATATCTAACTGACGTATTTTAAAACATAGAAAGCATGAAGTTTTTTTTGTTNGGGGAAGGGCAGAGAGAAAGAGAAAAGGACGGGTACGTGATAGAGAGGATAAGTGTTATTGGAACTACATTAAATTTTTTATTTATTTCGAACATTTGATTTCAATTGAAAATAAACTGAGCACAGTGCGTTTAACGAACGGTGTTTAGATAGATTCTATTAGCTTTGTTTTTACAGCAAAAAAAAAAAAAAAAAAAAAAAAAAAAANAAAAAAAAAAAAAAAAAAAAAAAAAAAAAAAAAAAATGCAATTGTTTTGACCTTTACCAGAAAATGAGGTGGAGGTGATACTAAAATTTTGTTCATTTTCCGCTTTGAGTGGACAACAAGTATCTACTTTGTTCATTTTCCCCTTAGGGGTAAATAAATATTTTAATAATTTTCCACTTGGGGTGTGGACAAGTAATTTAATTATTTTCAACTGTGAGTGAACAGGTATTTTTGATAATTTTCCACTTTGTGTGGACAAGTACTTTGTTGTTGTTTCTCCACTAAGGCTGGACAACTACTTTGTTCTTTTTCCACTAAGGTTGGACAACTACTTTGTTCTTTTTCACTAAGGCTGTACAACTACTTTGTTATTTTCCACATAGGTTGGACAAGTACTTTTTTAGTTAAGTGAAGATATAGTACTTATAACCTTCAATAAGTACTTTTTTTCATTTTCCACTTTGGGTGAAATAGTATTTCAACAGTTTTAAACTTAGGGTAGACCAGTATTCTGATCATTTTTTACTTCCGGTGGACAAGTATGTAATCTGTAAATGTAGAACTTCTTTGTGGTAAGGCTTTTCACAATTTTTGTGGGCATCACAGTATTACTAAGAGCCTAACTCATGCACTAATGATCTCTTCAATATTCTACCAAACCAACTCTTTTTATTTTTAAAAAAAATAAGCTTTAAACTTCTGATTATATAAAAAATTAAGCTTAATTACATCCGAGACCGTATACCAGATCAAATTCCCTATTCCACAAAGGATACAAATTTCTATGGATTGTACAATATCTATACACTTCTGATTGGTAATTTGTAAAATATTACGGATATTACCTTTAAATAAACTGTGGCAAAATAATTTGATAGCAAAATGCTGAAAAATGCAAAACAACTGATTGTGCAGCCTCCGTGGTAGTCACGAGAGTAAATTTGACTTAAAAGGTGAAAATATTAAATTATGTTCGCATTCAAGTGACACCTTTAATAAATGGCAAAATAATTTGATAGCAAAAGAGATCAGACTATCATCAAATTTAGAAGTCTATTAGTGATATTATTATATTTTTTTCTGCTGACATTGACCTTTATTTTAAAAAAGATTTTGCAGCCTTCATATAGAACAGCCATTGGAACCATCTTACTTTTTAAGTTTATTTTGATGTTTTTCTTCTGTTTTTAATTGAAGATGTGTAAGTGCAGAGTATTTTCTTTATATGAAAGCACATATAAAGAAATCACACATTCCAAAATCCCATAAATAAACACTCTAAAGGATATCGTTCCTTCTTAGCTGTCATTTTGTAAAAAAGGATCCCACTTAAAAAACTCTTCGTGTGCCGTAAAAAAGCCAAGTAAACTCCTCCCTAACAAAATAACTACAAAATGACATTTTTTTAAATGCCTGTTCAATTCTAGATCAAACAGATACCTTGATTGTCTCCATCGGATTTCTAGAACTTATCCCGAGTAGAAATTCGAAATTGGCACCAAAAACGGCCGCAATTGGATTTTGGCCGATTTTGGGCACTTCCGGGCGGCCGATTTTGTAAACTTTTTCCTTAATGAGGACACCTAGTACTATCAAAAACCGTCAAATCTTTGGTTGGAATTAGTTTCACCTTTTGCCACTTTTTCTCGTATATTGACGCACCAAAGTAGCAGCCCTTGTTTGGGCCTAGGGTTCATGCAATTAAGATTACTAAATTTGAAGCGGATCTTAAGATATTGCAAAAGTACGAGTCTTGCTATGCACTTTTTTCCATAATTTTTTTAGATTTCGCTTGTCACTCAGTGTATTTAGATATCGAGGAAAAAGAAAAATTTTGTGTTAAGGGGACCCAATATCCAAGCGAGAACACCAAACATCACATTATTAATAAATTAATATCTACTAGAAAGCAAATAAATCTAATATTTTATATTATACAAGAAATGAAAATGACAAAAACACTTGACTATATAACATTTTCATTACTTGTTATTGATAGTTCTACCAAGTGTCCGAAAGGTTCCCTGAAGTTATAGCACTCAGAGTTAAATTTTTTTAATATCTGGGCTTTTAATTCAAGTATCTATATACTTGCATGCAAGATTTCAGCGTCCTAATATATAGCACTTAAAACTAGTTTTTGTGCATTTTCTTCCCTGAAGCGGAGTCATTTATGAGCACTGGTACCTAATAACAGAGTGAATATAAATATTTTTCCATTTAGTTGCATGTATATTTCTTCATTCAAGATTTCCGCGTCCTAGAGGTTTAAACTAGTTTTGGAACATCTCCTTTTCAAAGCGGAACCGATTTAGAGCATCGGGAGTGAAAGAGTTGGAATATAAATAATTTCCCGCTTAATTGCCTGTAAATATCTACCTTTATGCAAGAGTTCAGTGTTTTATCAGTTAAATCTACATAACAATACGTTATATTGTTTTCCTTAAAGCGGTACCGTTTTGGTGTAAAAAAAAGTTAAATGTTTAATTTTTCGAATTTTCCCTTTTACTTGGATGTCAATTGCTAACTTCATGCAACATTTCAGCGCTGCAGATATGCGGGAAGTACATGTAACTTTTGATGATGAGTGAATCAGTCAGTGCCAATTGCCCAGAACGCTTTTGAAGTTTATTTATGTTTATAGATTTGCCTGATTAGTTTTTGGACCCTGTTTGGCCATCCGGTTTATCAAGTCTATAAGTTAGCGAGGTCCAAAGATTACGTAACTACAATTAATATAATATCACAAGTCAAAATATTATACATATTTCCATCTACACTGAAAGAAAACACCTTTAAATATTAAGCAATTGCATTGTATCTTAAGTTCATCGCCTTTAAATCTGCTCCAAAAGAATGCATCAGTTATAGAGTTAAAGGAGCTATACTGTTCAGGCTACACTTAACATTACTTATCAGGGTATCAAATTCATACCACGTTGAATACACCAGTTCCCGTCTGATCACTGAAGTTAAGCAACGTCGGGCGTAGTCAGTACTTGGATGGGTGACCGCTTGGGAACACCGCGTATCGTTGGCTCTTTTTTTCGACCCAACCCAGTCTGGGTGAGGTCAATGTGGGTAGCTGGTTTACAAGTTTCCAGCTAATGGAGGGTAAAACCCTTGTCTTAAATGGCCAATAGATGTTAAAGAGCCGTTAAGCCATTTTTTTTTTTTAAAAAAAAAGTTATCAATAATGAATATTGACATTTAATTATTTTTAATTCAAATGGGTTTGTATTTCTCATATTTTTCATTGTAGTTATATTTTTCCATCATCAACGACGAAGCTACGGAGTCAAAATGTGAAAACTAAAACACTGTGGTGTATACTGTATAGCACGCTTCTTTGATATTCTTGGCGTTGCAATGCTAACGTTTTGCTTGATATTTGCACAAGGCTTTGTTACAATGTACTAAAAGGAAATTTATTGTTAAACCATGTTGAATAACGTTTGCTTGAAATGTATACAAATCAAAAAACACTGCCATTCAATTTTCAACAGATAACATTTTAGTATTTCCAGTTAACAAAAAAATAAAACTTGGAGAAGTACATAGTCCACATTGCATATAATCATCGTTCCGAGAAATCGGATTACAACGTTAGATTGCCTCCACGTGGCGTACCCTGAGTAATTCCAAAGAACTGAACATCAGACGACCAGAATATCATCAGGTGATTTACCATGTTAGATTACCTCCACGTGGCGTACCCTGACCATGTTAGATTACCTCCACGTGACGTACCCTGAGTAATTCCAAAGAACTAAACATCAGACGAGCAGAATATCATTAGGTGATTTACCATTTTAGATTACCTCCACGTGGCGTACCCTAAGTAATTCCGAAGAACTAAACATCAGACGACCAGAATATCATTAGGCGATCTACCACGTTAAATTACCTCCACGTGGCGTACCCTGAGTAATTCCAAAGAACTATACATCAGACGACCAGAATATCATCAGGTGATTTACCACGTTAGACTGCCTCCACGAGGCGTACCCTGAGTAATTCCAAAGAACTAAACATCAGACGACCAGAATATCATCAGGTGATTTACCGACCCAAAATAATCACAAGTAACCCATAATACTCTATACTGAAAAAGAGAACACAAAGTTAGCGAGCAAACCAAACCCAATCCAGCGGAGGAGATGATTGGCTTTGTCTGTAGTGAAATAATCTAATTTGCTCTGTTTGTTGCCTCCTGGTCTATACATCATCCTCTACTCATTCACATATTTTTTTACTCTCTTTGACGTTAGTAGAAATCCATGCGATAAATAAAATCAGTTGTTGTGTCTTAAAATCAACTGGTATGTAGGTATAATTTTTAGGTGTTTATCACAGCATTGCAAGTATTTTTTTTCCTCTCATGTGCAACTAAGTTCATTGAATAAACCAAGATTGTCGTAAGATTGCTGAAGTTAACGAAAAGCAAAAGGTTTATTTCGTGGGTGACCATCCAGGTTCGAACCCTCGTGATGCTGGCAATGCCCGATCCAAATCAGGTTGTTTGAGGTCAAAGTGGGTAGTTGATTTGTAAGTTCCTAGAAAATAAAAATATTCCAACATTCTGTAAACCTTGAAAATACCAAACTCGAAAAAAAAAAATACATTTGGTTTTGTGACTGAATGACGCGAGGTCTATGTTTGAACTCTGCGATTTTACACTGAAACCTATTACGAGTTTTATTCTTTTTTTTCGAAAATTAGAAAATTCGATAAGATTTTTTCTCTCTCCGGACGGGATTCGAATCAATACCCGCGGACCAAATGGTTTTAACAACTCGGTCACGGAGATCGTGACCGAGTTGTTATTAAGTGACTCATCTAAAAATAGAGAAATATTCCTGTTCTAAATTTTCTATTTCTTTGTGTGAGGGGGAGAGAAAAAAACATTTTTTTCCAGAGAATGACATGTGCCGTATTGAGGGAATTTCCTACGACCCCTCCCTCGTAACAGAAGTGTTTGCTTTCCGTTCTGATACAAAGCAATCGAAAGCTTGAAAAAACAGAAAATGTATTTACTGGAAATACATTACCATCAGGTACCCCAAGCCATTTTTGCTTTTTAAAAACTCCTTCCCCTTTTCTTTTTCCCTCCCACGCTATCGTGCCGTTATTTTGCAAATTTGGCTGAAGTTTTGTAAACTGTAGACCTCGCTCACTTGAAATGGCTGCCACGATGAAAAAGATTAACAAAAGAAAGATCGTGTTCATACTACCACTTGAATGTTCGGTAAACACAAACGTCTATCGTTATATTCAACTTTATTTTAATTAACAAGAGATTGTTAATTTCATTGAACTTTATTTTAAATAAACCACTTTTCTCTGAGAAATAAAATTAAACTCTGTTCTCTGAATTGTACACCTCGCTCAAAAAATGGGCCGCAATTGGGTAGCCCAGTAAGGTCCAAAAATTTTATGAATATAAAAAAGTCATGTCTTTGTATTAGATGAATGAAATCTAGCGATTATCAGATAACATTAATTAGTTTATATCTTTATCTATATTTAGTAATTAGGCATCCGTTGGACTGTTACTGATGTACTTAAGAGTGAAAGATATATGTACCATCCTGAGACTCACTCGCACGATCCCATCAAAATAGGATTTAACTAAATACTCAGTGTTCACATACATAATTATCTGATGATAATCTCAAAACTTTATTAATCTTATCGATACCATGAGGTGGCATACAAATTATTCTAACGTGGCTGAGTGAATCCAAAGCGAAAATTGTAAATTCAATCCTAGGAAATTCTGACACTCCTTGCATACAAACCTATGTGCAATCAGATTTGACAAAAGTCACTAATCTGACCGTTAGAACAACGCTGATGTTGAACTACTTTCCTTCAGCAAATGAAGTCGAATCAATCAGCACTAACCTCTAAGTATCTGCAAAGAAATGACTACCAATTGGTATACTGATTGACTCATAATCAACGTAATGGCTATCTGACACAAATGAAGTCGAATCAATCACCACTAACTTTGAAGTATCTGCAAAGAAATGACTACCAATTGGTATACTGATTGACTCATAATCAACGTAATGGCTATCTGACACAAATAAAGTCGAATCAATCACCACTAACTTTGAAGTATCTGCAAAGAAATGACTACCAACAAATACAACAGACTTTCCTAACGTCTGACACAGTAATACTGTTTCCACCGAACTTTTCACTGCGTCAAGAAGGAACTTGTAAAGGAAAAGGTTGCAGAGGGTAACGGACGTAACGCTTCCTACAACCAGGTACGTTCTCTTACACATTGCTTAAAATAATTTCGTATGCAAATAGAGTCGACCAAAAGTTTCTTCAAATCTACATACTTGTACACATGGCATAAATGAAAATGATAATTAAATTTGAATTTGCTTGAAAAATACAAAAAGAAAATTTATTCCGAATTTCTGATTGAAAAAGTTGGATAAAGTATATGATCTGTCCAATAGTCCGAAAGAGTGGACACAGCACTAACAATTCCGATAGGAAAGGCCGCCACAAGTAATACTAACTATAAGTAATACTATACTAACTGAGTATAAGACAAATCAACAAACATTGCTGAAAGATAAGCCGATTCTTATTTGCCTGAACAGCTTCACCGATTGATTTTAATTTTATTAATAATAATACTCTTTATTGATAACAAATAAATAATATACAGATGAAAATAACAGCTTACAGAATAAAATTAAAATTTACATGTTACCAAGAAATGGGGAAGAAATAATTTAGCCAAAAGTACCCAAAATTTTGCACCCCACTCAAATAATGGGTTTTGGATTTTGGACCGAGTTAAGACACTCAAGCTAATAAAAAAAACTCCTCAATATGCAATGTATCCGTAGAAGTAAGCTACTCGCTCACTTGGTAAGACACTGAAACTAATAATATGCAGTGTATCCTTGGTCGTATCGCCTTTATATTTGCTCCAAAAGAACGTCTTAGTAGACTTGAAAAGACTTAGTAGACTTAGTACGACTTAGTAGACTTAGTAGACTTATAAAGGAGTATTCTTGTAAATAAGGAGGGTTCCTTAGTCATATTTTTTCAGTGGACTTAGAAAACAAAATGTCCCGAGCTAGGAGATATTGTCAAAAGTACCAGCATGACCAAGCAGAACAGCATCAAATTCAAATATTGATAGTGGGTGCAGGGCCGTAGACAGAAAATCTGAGCCAGGGGTGGGGGGGGGGAATTTACGGGCCCTTCTATTATTCTTTCATCTAAAATCACTGTATGGGCAGTATTAATATAGTAAAAGTAGGCAATTCACGTAGTTGATGTGGAAAGGTGTGTACGCTTCTTCTTAGCAACAAATAATTCGATTATCAGATGTTAATGTTTACGAAATATACCAATATTTATGATTGCTGTACAAGCTGAAAGGTCGCACTATATTTTAAAATCAGTGTCCCGCAATAGCCATTGTACCATATTTAATTGCTGATTTTGTGTGTTTGAATTTTTTTCTAAACTTTCAAGTTGATTTATAAATTATTCAGAAAAAAAATTGAAAAAATTCATTGTGATAATTTTCTCATCAGGCCTCTTAGGAAATCCCGGGCGTGGGGAGATTCCCCCCATTTTCTCCCCTCTCGTCGGTCTTGCATCAAGGCAATTTTTCTGTTCATCCATATTGGGCGCCGTTCAGTTTAATGTCCTGTACAGATCAGCACCGATATCATTGCGTTTCCTTTTTCATGATAACTTGTACTCCGTTTTTGTTCGTTTGTTTTGGACAAGTGTAGTAATTCTTTCTTCTTCATTCGTGTACTGCTCAAGTATATCAACTTTATATAAACACTTAAGCTGATAGATGATCAAATATTATTCATGAACCAACGGCTAAAACTCGAAATTTGGGATCTAGGGACCTCAGAAACATATTTTTGGTACTGAAAACTCGACATGGAAAATTTCAGCACATTAAAATACTTTCCTTTTTTACAGGATAAGAAAAGTGAAATTCTGTTGTGACCATCACACGAACATACTGTAATGACGTCAGTGACATAGAAAAGGTATACTGTATGACGTCAAACACAGATCTGGTGTAGAGAAATAATAGAATGACGTGAGTGACATAAGAAAGGTATACTGTATGACGTCAAACACATATCTGGTGTAGAAAAATAATAATGACGTCAGTGACATAGAAAAGGTATACCTACTGTACGACGTCAAACACAGATCTGGTGTAGAGAAATAATAGAATGACGTCAGTGACATAGAAAAGGTATACCTACTGTACGACGTCAAACACAGATCTGGTGTAGAGAAATAATAGAATGACGTCAGTGACATAAGAAAGGTATACTGTATGACGTCAAACACATAATCTGGTGTAGAGAAGTAATAGAATGACGTCAGTGACATAAGAAACGTATACTGTATGACGTCAAACAAAGATCTGGTGTAGAGTACTAATAGAATGGCGTCAGTGGAATAAAAATATCTGATCATTTAGGATTTTCACCGAGTCACCCTTAGGTCCAACTCATACCATAGCCTTCGCTCAGGGTAGCATCAAATATTATTACACGCACATGCAGGGAAGCCAAGAGAAAATGCGGGCTCAGGACTAAAAGGTTACGGGCCCCTACTCAAAAATCCATGAATCCTCATAAGCAAATAACCTAAACTTTAAATATAAGGTAATACCAAATTATGATCAATGAATCAAATCAATTAAATTTTAAACTGTCTGAACTAGGTAATCGAGCTGGTAAAAGCTTAATTTTTTTAGCACCTTGGAATTCCGGGCTCCTCCGAAAACCCCGGGGGGGTATTCCCCCCATTCCCTCCCCCTCTTGGTGGGCCTGAGTGGGTGGGGGGGGATACTTGAAACTAAATGTGTGTAATCTATCATTGTACGTCTCTTAACAAAACTGCTGTACATAACTAGTGGGTATTTTACTTTGTAATTTTAAAATAAAATTCGACCTTTGACTCCTTAGATAGTAGAACATTCACTTGTCGGCATTTGTTTGCTCCAACAAAAACTGCAGTATGTCCCAGAAGTTCTGGCGAAAGCCTCACAACTTTTGAAATACTATGAATTTTTAAATTGTAGAGAATCAACCATGCTCAATCCATAGATTAGGTGAAAATTTAGGTTAAAACCTCGAAAGTTTTTTTTGTGGGAAATGTCAAATTCTCAATATTTGAATTCATATGATTTACAGGTGAAGATAATATACTTCCATCTAGTTTCATTGTCAAAATGGTTCAGTTCATTCTGGGATATGAAATATGAATACCCAGTAGATTTGGCGTCGCAGAATGTTAGGCTCCGCGATTGGCTTTAATGTGATGCAGGAAATGTTCTAATGTAACTAATGACAGAATAAAGTCTTATTTTCAAGTCTCCCATTCAGAGATAGATATGAAATCTTTAAAAAATACCAAGGGCACTTCCAAGGAGAGATGCTATGCGACAAGAGAATCTAAGGAAAGTAAGTTATTTTGTGAGATAACAATCTTCGACAATGGTAGAAGTTTTTATTATTTCAGCAGTTCCGGCACTTCTCTTATAATTTTAAATCCATTTCCGCAGCAAATATTTTATCTATGGAAATGTCTTTTACTAATTTAGAACCAAACAGAATTTAAATATTCGCAGTCGTTAGAAGTTATGGATCCTCTCGCTAGAACTTCTGGGACATACTGCATTCCTACAACAATATGTACATTGGACACACCTGTTGCTCGTGAACTTGTTTGTGTTGAACCAATCAATGTGAAAACTCTGCCAACTTAGAACACGGATTTATAATTATCTGAATACCGTGCGAAATATTGATTAAGTGTGAAAAATGTTACTTACGGGAAAATCGGATTTTTTATACGATATGTAGGATTCTTCGTATGTAGGTACATCGAAACGTAGAATACCAAATTTTGGTGGAGGGACAGTGATTTCCAAGTGAAGGCAGTGTTATTCAAACTCATACGTGGCACACAATTAAAGAGTGATGACATGGATATCGCGGTATTACCGTGGAACACAATTTGGGAAACACCGCCCGAAGGCATAGCTTCTTTAAAAGAGTAATTTTACAATGACCAGTAAAACCTGTGATAGATCAGGACTGCACCGGGCAAAAGCTAGATGCTGGTCAAATTTTCCTACCGAAAGTATTTTTTGCACCCACAACCCATAGCCACAGTATTTGGACGACAAAGGGGCAACCAAGTAGATTAAAATTGGCCATTTTCATAAGCACTATACAGGGTATAACGGGTTGTTCTATAATACGGACAAAAACAATTTATTTTTTCTTCTATCGATTTTTGATCTGAGCTTTTGTTACAAAGTTACAGGGTGTTTTGTGTTATTATTATTATTAAAGGCTTTTATTAAAGGCTTTTATTTAACTTGCTTTGTATGTATGTTTGTGGGTAAATCTTAGAAATTAAATTTAACCCACTTCCCATTGTCCGATTGAGCTGAAATTTGGCACCGTGGTAGATCTTCGATGACAATTGAATGTGGTTTGGTTTTGGTTGGGGTCATTTCGTTACGGCCACTTTT
>CM022874.1:27650116-27661944 GCA_012654025.1 Pachypsylla venusta
ACCAAATCTCTAAAATACAAACCACATAACCAATTTTGATGAAATCTAAAATCACTAATTATGGAATCATTTTATCTGAAATAAATGGTCTCACGTGGGTGTATTCCTGTCAGGGGCGCCGCCAGGGGCCAAACAAGGTCCGCCAGGAGCCAAAAATTTGAAATTCCTTTTAAAATAAAAAAGATCAGTATTTTCACATGATTTTTTTAAAAAAATAATGTCTAGAACCGACAGGGATCATTAAAAGTATTGGAAATTTTATGTAATTGGACCAAATCTCTAAAATGAAAACTACATAACCAATTTTGATGAAATTTAAAATGGGTAACTATGGCATCTTTTTATGAAAAAAAAAGATAATGGGCCCATTTGGCTGCGTTTTTCTCAGGGGCCCCGTCAGTGGGGCCCAATAAGTTCCTTCAATTGACTATCGATTTAAAAGAAAACGGTCCCTTTTATTCACTTAAATTTCAAAACAGTTGATGTCTAAAGCCTAAACGGATTATTTGACTCATTATATTAACTGTTTTTCAGCTTTTAGCCAGAGCCCCCACCCCCTCACAGTTCAGGACCAAGAACGTCGCAATTGGACCAAATCTCTAAAATCCAAACCACACAACCAATTATGATGAAACTTAAAATGGGTAGCTAAATAGGGTATTGGTTTATTTATATATATAAAAAAAAAAAATGGTCCCATGTGGGTGCGTTTTTTGACAGGGGCATCGCCAGTGCGCCCCAACAGGGGCCCACAAATGGAAACAGCATAAAATTCGTCCAATTTTGATAAAATTTGGTATGCACAGGCATCCTATTATTATATTTGACAATTTTTGTTTTGCATATTTTTTGCATTTGGGGCCCCAGGTGGGCCCCAAATATTAAAAAAACATAAATTTTGTCTGATTTTTATAAAATTTGGTATGTACCGTTGTCCAAGTACTATCATTGACATATTTTGGTATTTTGTAGTAATCTTGGTTTTGGGGCCCCGGCAGGGGCCCACAAATGAAAAAACATAAAATTCATCCGATTTTGATCAAATTTGGTATGCACAGCCACCAAAGTATTATACTTGACAATTTTTGATGTTTTTTAAATTTTTTGCATTTGGGGCCCCGGCCGGGCCACAAATATGAAAAAAAAAAACATAAATTTTCTCACTTAGGCAGTGTCTTGTTACCTGAGACCACCTTAGCAGGAAGAAAACGAGTGCGTATGAAGTGGACCAAGATATTAACACATAAATCATGCGCACATATTACTATATCACACGACCCGAAACAGTCTTAACAGCTTTCCGCCAAAAACTACACCAAGCGTTTGTTGTAGAATACCCCAGTGTTACCGTTACTGAACAAAGAATTGCAGATCAAAGACAAACTATTGTCAACAATAAACTTTTAACCGATGAAGCTCTAGAGACAATTCACGGAGAAGTGCGCGAAAAGTTGGAAAGAGTTGGAGTTACGTCAACTGAAACCAACCAAAACAACACAATGGCAGAAACTCAAAGTGACAACATAAGAGTTATCGACACTCAAGAAGTTACAGAAAATATCGAAACGAGACTTTAACTGATGAATACATTAATAGAATACATAGAATATGTCTATCAGAGTTAAACAGAGTAAGCACCTCTTCAAAGCCATCAACACGTAGAGGCCAACAAAGACATGTCTTTTTAAAGTGAGATCAAATATTGCCAGGCGTATCTCTAATCAATTCGCGTCTATCCGTTACTGCGTAGAAGAAGAACCAATGAACCAACTAACTAACACACTTTTGCATTTATAATATTAGGAGGATAATCAACAAGGTCACTTGGTCACTACTGAACCTAGAAATGTTTAATGGGTACAACACATAGTATAAACAAATAAACAAAGGATGTCTTCGGTCTCCCTAAAATATCTCGCGATCTACTGAAATTTGAGGAATAATATTTGGTTTTTGAGGGGAACACCATCACTAGTAGATATTAATAGTTAGCAAGGAATGTCTCAGACAAATTTAATAGTGTCTGTCTCACCAAATATTTCTTCGTATCCACTAAGCTTATAAATCTGAAATTTTGCAAGGTAATAGAGTTGTTATAATTATCTGCCATTTCCCCAATGGGGGAAGTCTGTTTGTTAATTAATGAATTTAAACAACAAGAAACACTTTTAGAATCCCTGCGTGTATACATATTAATGACAAAGTAATATTAGCAGAGAAATTTTTAGAATTTCAAAACTTTCAAGTTATGTAAGCAAATATTTGAAATGCGAGAACGACATGTGTATGGCAAAATCAAGAAAAATGAAAAGCTTTCTGAAATGAAATTTTATAAGCACCTGCTGCGTAGGTAATTCAGGTGAACAAAAGTCTTTGGTTTATGACCTTTAATAAATAGCCTTTTAACGACGGCATTTCAGAGTAATATTAGCAAGCAAATAGGGTTTTTAGTGGACACGACAAGTAAATAGGGTTTTTAGTGCCTATTTGCCTAAGCATATATATTAGGATTTTTCGTGAAAAATAAGATTTAAAAGCATAATAAAAGAATTCCTATTTGTTTGTGTAGGATGAACTTTAAGCCTTTTATTTCACCCGAATTCGAAACTTTTCACCTAAATACTCTTGCAATTGATCGAACGAAGTGAATTCTTGTTTTAACTTCACGATTTTTCCATGAATGCCGTCTGTTTGTATCTCCCTTTGATTTTGATGAAACTGATTTTTTTTTATAATTTGCTGAACGTCTCTTTTAACATCTATTGATCATTCAAGACGGGGGTTTTACCCTCCATTCGTTGGAAAAATGCAAACCAGCTACCCACATTGACCTTACCCAGCCTGAATTGGACCGGAAAAATAGCCATCATCACGAGCCACGAACACACGTGGACACCCACATAGAACAACCTCCGATGGGAACTGGTGTATTCAACGTGCCATTGACGCTGGCTCGTATGAATATTCATAACATTTATGGAATTAACTCTTATAACTGAGTGGGATCTACAGTTCAGAGGACTACTAGTATATATTATTAGCGAAACTATTTTTTTTTTTTCTGAGATAAAACTAATCATTATTGAATTTTCTTTTAATTAGCAAGTAAAATTAATTTGAAGTTTTCTGCAGTTTGGCAGTATTAGATGCGGGAAGAGGCAGTACTCGCATAGAGAAGTGCGGATTAAGGGCAGCAACGCCATCAACACAAAACTAAAACTAAAAACATTATGAACTTGTCTGATTAATTAAAAGTTTGAAAATTTTCATAATTAATTCCAAAATATTACGATGTGTTTGGTCTTTGTTTTGGGGCCATAGGCTTAACTAGAGCAAACTTATTGGGGGAGCACATTTTTTTACATAAAAAAAAATTAACAGCGGACTCCGCCCGGCTGAGGCATGGCCGTAGTTGTACAATGAATATTGAAATATACGCAAAAATACATCAGTAAGGATACTATAAGCTAAGTAAATCAAATAACATTTTGGTCTCAATAAATGTTATGAATAGTCATACGAGCCAGCGTCAATGGCACGTTGAATACACCAGTTCCCATCAGATCACTGAAGTTAAGCAACGTCCAGCGAGGTTGGTGAATGTGGAAGGTTATTTTTCTGTGGAATGGGTGTTTACTTGAGTAAATAATGCTGAGAAAAATAATTATTTTGCATTACGGAAGCCAAAGATTTCGATCTCTTAGACTGATGCTTCGGTTCGCCCCCTAGAACACTTCAATTAATATGCAGCCCTTCTATTAAAATTTTCTCATTAATACGGTTGTAAATGAGTGTGAGAATTTTTTTTTTNTACGGCCCTGTTGTGAATGAGTGTGAGGGTTAGTATTTTTTTTTTTTGGCTAAAATGGTTCCCTATTTTGACCACTCCCCATTTAAAGTCTTAAATCATATTCTTACTTCAGACCTTCTAAAGTTGTAACCCAAAATTGCCGTTTTCTAAAAGACGTATTTTTAACCTCTGGTAGAAATACGAGATTTGGTTTTCCCGACCTACGGCACTGATAAAAAATTAAAGTTAGTATATTTAACACTTATGTAGATGGAAAACCTTTTTAGAGCTACTCTTAAAGAAATTCCACATCAAAATAAATTTCGGTTTTCGTTATACAGGGTATAAGAAGTTTTGTTTTTGAACCCCTGTGGCTCCGCCCTGATTATTTTTTTGAAAAAATAAAAGTGGGAATATTCCTTATTTTATTGGCACTTTTATTCTTCAAAAAAATATTTGTACCATTCCATTTAAATTTCCCGAGAAATCGACACTTTGTGTAAAAAAAAAACACTTCCGGGATTCGTAACTGGATACTGATATTACCATTCGAATGGCCATGGGCCCTTTTCTAGAAACAAACAGAATTCAAAAATTCCAAGCGGTTCAAAAGTTATGGGCAGGACTTCTGAGACATACTGTATACCCACGTGTTACAGGGTGTGTAGAGCATACGATATAATGCTTCAAGAGAGTCGAGACGAATCCCACTAATTATAGAGAGATCGATAGCCTCAGGGTATTATACTTATGTAAGGATGCGAAAAAAATCTATCTTGGTCGGAATATGTATAAAAAATAATATAAACAAACTTTGTTTCAATCGTTATGTTTAATCAGCCATACTCACTCAACCTTTTTATTTTATGCTACACTTAATCTAATCTCTTTTTTTTTTAAAAAAAAAAAAAAAAAATTGAAAGAAAAAATACTCCTTCAATATTGATACAAGTTGATAGCCATGTTGTATTACAAAATATATTTTCAGAGGAAATTTTATCCTTGCAAAAGAAAACATCTCTGGAATTAAAACTATTTACGAAAGACATGCGACGTTTACAGGATTACACCCAATTGAACATGCCTGAACCAAAGATATCGGATAAGAAAACGACGTTCTTGACCACTGCATACTCAGTTGTTCTGATTTTTATATATTGGAATTCCTATTTTCCTATATATTGGAATTCCGAATGGAATTCCTATATATTGGAATTCCGAATGGAATTCCTATTTCAAAATATCCAGTGGTCAATAACGTCGTTTTCTAATCCGAAATCTTTGGTTCAGCGCCATGTGGTTTTGTTGTAATTTCTAAGGAACAGTCCGAAATTAGGAGAAAATTTCATAGTACTTATAATGTTGACGTTTTTTTCATATCAGTTGTTTTTTAATTCTTTTGAGACGTAGATATATTTTGGTCTGGGGGAATATTGCTACTCTTGACGTCTTTTTAACATGAAGTATTTTTTGGGGGTATATTTATCTCTAACATTCCTTTTATCTCTGTTTCAGATACGATTTTGACGTACTCCTACATAATTCAACATTTTGTTTGGTGCCACGAGGTCGCCGTTTAGGTTCATTTCGGTTTTTAGAAACTCTTCAAGCTGGTTGTATACCGGTCATTCTGTCCAATGGATGGGTGCTACCATTTGATCAAGTCATTGATTGGAGTAAGGCCGTTATATGGGCCGATGAGCGACTTCTACTACAGGTATGTTAAATATGAAAAGATCCCGAGAAAAATAAAATATATACTTTGTCCTGTTATCCTTCTAAAAAAAATTTGCACTTAATAAGAACATTAAAAATAAAGGCATCACAGCATACGAGGTGAGAGCATAGGATTAATTGAGAAAAACGAAACTAAAGTATCCTGAGATCAAATAAGCAATAATTTTCAATATAAATGCCATTGAATTTTTAGTTGGGTAAATAGAACAAGTATTGCCGTTATCCCGTAGTGCTCTCGCATCCCTACACAAAACACGTCTAACTTTCCATAATATTATCATCAATGATCTAACGAAAATTGATGTATTAACCGTGTTAAAGCACTGAAAAATCTTAGGAATGTTGCAACACAATCTTTAGCATTTTTATAAGCATTTCCTTCAACTTCTTGTACTTATTTTACTTTTGAACAACTCCCTCCTGAATAGATACCCTTTTCTTTGTGAATGGCGCTCCTTCGAAAAGAAAGATAACGAATATTTTCGTTTGATATTTTCAACACAATATAAATTCAGTTCTTATCAAGATTTTTAAATTTTCATTTCAAAAAATAAAAAAATAAATGGTACGGAAAACCGTACTAGACTTTCTCTTCCTTTATCTAATACTATACGATTCTTATATTTTTGTTTTTTAAGGACACATGAATTTGGGGGCGGGGAGTATGGGTTTGTGTGAACCCTGTAAATTCCAACCTTTAAAAAAACATGATTTAAACCTTTCGCCAGAGGACTTAGGGGCACGGATATTCTGATTTTTTATTATTATCTCAATTTTATTTTGCCCGTTCCCGGTTTCGAATTTGTAACTCTGGAATAGCTGGCCATACCTTTGCAGAAAAAAATAAGGAGTTAACGGTCACCTAAAACTTTCTCGCTTTGAGTTGATATGTTGTCGCGACAAAATTTAAGATATCGGACTGTGATTGTCCGATTTTGTGTATAAATTAGAAATTTGGTCGTAAGTAGAAAGCGGCTATACATATTTTATTTCTGATGATAATTTTCCTAAAGTCGTTGACCATGATTTTGGGTGGTTCATTTTTCAATTTTTTGAAATTTAGATATATTCGATCCCTAAAACTCTAGGAGCCCTAGGTGCGCCCCTTGGGGCGATATAAAAAAAATAATATGGAGCCGGCTTTTTGCCCATTAATGACTTGTACCAAATTTCAACAAAATCGGACAAGCGGTTTGTCTCCCGGAGCTCTGTACACGATTCCGTACGTCCTACGTGGAACGTCGGACATATCGGTTTTATTTCCAAACTTAAAAATCCAAAAGTGATAGGAAATGAAATATTTGATTTTTATTTTGGTTTTGGGTTCCCATCGGACTATTTTTTAGGCCAAAAAAGTGAAATTTTTCTGCACGATTACAAAACTTTATTTTCTATAGGAAGAGAAAGGAAAAAGCTCTTTCTTCTCTATTTTGAATTTTATTTTGTAAATTTCTTACTTGCTCTCCCTGCAAATTTTAACATGAAATGAGTCATTTTTATTATGGCCTATACAATGCTCCTAGTCAGCGTCAATAGCACGTTGAATACATCATTTCCCGTAAAATCATTGAAGATAAGTTGCTTCGTACATCGAGGTTTTACTTGGTGATAGATCATTGAAGATAAGTTGCTTCGTACATCGAGGTTTTCTTGGTGAATGCTCCTAGTCAGCGTCAATAGCACGTTGAATACATCATTTCCTTTTAATTCATTAAAACATTCCTTTTAAAACACATTAAAACATTCCTTTTAATGTGGTTTCAAGATATTGTGGTTGCATTTATGATGTGCATGAATTTCGTTACATCCTGTGCATTTAAAGCTCTATGCTGAAAGAGTAATTTCCCTATTATGTGGTCTCAAGATATTGAGGTTGCATTTATGATGTGCACATGAATTTCGTTACATCCTGTGTATCTAAGCTCTGTACTGAAAGAGTAATTTCCTTATTATGTGGTCTCAAGATAGTGTGGTTGCATTTATGATGTTCAGGAATTTCGTTACATCCTGTGCATCAAAGCTCTCCTGGAAAGTTATTTTTTTTTGAAAGATTTTCAATACGCGTTGTTTATTTTGCGATCAGATTAATTTTTAATGGAAAAACATCTTTTCTACTTGAAGTTTTATTCAAAAACAGTTTATTGTGAAGACTGTTATTGACATTTTGCGATGAATTTGAAATGTCAACCCAAAAGCTTGAAACAGGTGGTCATATCATAATTCAGGATGAAATTAAAAAAGCCTCCAAATAGATTCATATACTGAAATACAAGGCATGCAGCAAACGTGGAGGGGTTTACAGGATGAAATTAAAAGAGCCTCCAAATAGATTCATATAATGAAATACAAGGCATGCAGCAAACGCGGAGGGGTTTACAGAATGAAATTAAAAGAGCCTCCAAACAGATTCATATTCTGAAATACAAGGCATGCAGCAATCGCGAAAGGGTTTACAGAATGAAATTAAAAGAGCCTCCAAATAGATTCATATACTGAAATACAAGGCATGTAGCAAACGCTTAGGGGTTTACAGGATCAAATTAAAAGATCCTCCAAATAGATTCATATACTGAAATACAAAGCATGCAGCAAACGCGGAGGGGTTTACAGGATGAAATTAAAAGAGCCTCCAAATAGATTCATATACTGAAATACAAGGCATGCAGAGAATACTAGAGAGTAACACAAAGAAAACTTTATATGAGAACGATGTAGTAGAACAGTTTGCGAAAATAAGAGAACCCTAAAAAAAACACTTCGTGTAACAGATAGAGACACTAATTAAAATCGTTGAGTTAAAACCAAACCTTTGTCCAATAAAGAATGTAACGGTAAAATTNAAAAATATTAAACTTTCTCATTGGCGCAATATAAATAATACTGAAAAATGCGGACATCTAGTGCTTCAAAGATGGATCACGCAGCAAAAACCTATATAGGCTGGACTTCTGTATACGAGATCTGGGAACGCTATATCAAGAAGTCCCACT
The DNA here is from genome assembly GCA_012654025.1 of Pachypsylla venusta. Lineage (NCBI taxonomy): Eukaryota > Metazoa > Arthropoda > Insecta > Hemiptera > Aphalaridae > Pachypsylla > Pachypsylla venusta. The sequence continues at coordinate 27,658,634 of CM022874.1, forward strand.
ATTTTTAACTTTTTTCAATTGCATTTTTTCTTTCTTTCTTTCTTTCGGTATCGGCAACCGATTTGCGCAGATCAAGATCATGTCCTATTTGACAAGTGATTCATTTTTGGAAACGTCTTCCCATAACACAACTTTTTTTTTGTTAATGTGATTTCGAAAAATTAATGTAATTTGATTTTAACATAACCAGTCGACCTATCTTTATAGTTTTACAGCATTGAGAATATATATAATAGTAAACTAGTCAGTCGTTGGCCTCCCCCCCAGTGGTTGGCCTCCTTTTCGAATTTTTTGAAATAAATTTCTGTCGATTTCCACCAAATTTCAAGTTTCTAGCACTTGCCGTTCTTGAGATATTTTGTTCATAGACAGACACATACACGGACCAATTGTTGAAACTCGAGATTTGGTCTCTGGGCACCCCAAAACGTGTTTTGGCATGGAAAGGAAAATAAGAAACGAATGTGATGGTACACAGATTATTGACGTTCTTTTGTTTATATCAGTTTTTAAATTATTGCGAGAAGTATATTTTGGGCGGGGTGAATATTGCTACTCTTGACGTCTTTTTTTACACGAAGTGTTTTTTTGGTTTTATTCACAGACAGACACATACACGGACCAATGTTTAAAACTCGAGATTTGGTCTCTGGGCACCCCAAAACGTGTTTTGGCATTGAAAACTCGACATCGAAAATTTCAGCCCATTACAATACTTTCCTTTTTATGGGATAAGGAAAGTAAAAAAATTTTACTATTAAAATAAATGAATTTAAAACAAAACACTTACCAAAAACACTATTTAGAATTATTTATGAAGAAACTAGTTTCGAATCATTTGATTCATCATCAATCTAGTGGAGTCGAAGAATGGGGGGTGTCAGAGTATCGATGTATTCGACGAAAATTTTACTACTGAATTATCAAATTGTTCAACAAAACAACAAGTCCTGATGAAATTCTGGAATGAATCTTCCAAACAGGCTACCGTTAGCTATTCCTGTTCAAATGCTTTCATGATCTAGTATTCAAGGTTGGATTTGTGCTCAAACATCAAATCTATCAGACTCAAACACTCAAAATTAAAGAGTTATCACAAACGAATAAACAGAAACAAACGCGTATAACAAACGAACAATCAGAAACAAACGTTTATAACAAACGAACAATCAGAAACAAACTCTCATCACAAACGAACAATCAGAAATAAACACTCAGAGGCAAATACTCATAGCAAACAAAAAATCAGAAAAAAACACTCAGAAACAAATATTCATAGCAAAAAAAACACTCAGAAACAAATATTCATAGCAAACGAACATTCAGAAACAAACACTCATAAGACCAGAAGAAAACACTCAGAAAGGAACGAACAATCAGAAACAAAGGTTCAAAATCAGATTCATGCAGGACAAAGCGAGGAACCAACCTCTAACTCGAAATCAAACATTCAAAATTGAATTGATTCAATCCATTCTGAAGCATGCAAAGAAGCACATGCATCTCATTCAGGGACAAACATTCTGGACACTCCAACCCATTCAGCGCAGAATAGCCTTAACGATTTGAAGAGCAGTTTATTTTTGGCCTGATGCTCCTAAGAGAAAGGAGTTAGAACTCTGGGCAGGGTACCATTCATGCTAACACCTAGAGTATACAAAATACAAATTATGATGCTCACAGATAAGAGCAACAAGGAGTCAAAGGAGAAAGAAAATGTGGAGAGGATGAAAGAACGCCTAGACAAGAGATATAGAAAAAAAAGAGGAAAATAGAAAAAGAAAACAAAACCAAAGGAGGTTAAAAGGCAACCGCAATATGATTAGAGTGAAGATGCGGATGATCCTAATGAAATTTTGGAATGAACAGATTCCATTATATCATTTGGATCGTTTCTACCTACCTACTTGTTATTTTATTTTAAATACCTACCTATAATGGGAAAGTAGCATTTCTCATTAATTTAGTTGTATGAGTAAGGGTGGAAATAACTTGTGTGCGGCCAACGACTGGTGGTCAACCGCTGGAAGGGGGCCAACGACTGGGTGGCCAAACACTGGAAGGGGGGCCAACGACTGGGTGGCCAACCACTAAAAACGGGGGCCAACGACTGATTTTTTCAGTATTTTTAGACTTTTTTGAAATAAGTAATTTTATATTTCCCTAATAAAAGATTAATAAAACAAAACCATTTCCTAAAACTAAATTATATTTTCTATTAGAATTAGAATATTCAATTTTTATTAATAATGGATTTATTTTCAAGGTTTTATGGTATTTCGAAGATACAATTTTGTATTTTTTACTCTTAAGACGGCCAACGACTGACTNAAGTAGAATTGGCTGTAGGCTTGACTACAGTTTTGAATGAAAAAAAAAAAAATATGATTTTTTTATGTATTTTGACGTGTCTGGGAGACACGTTTAACAAAACGTAGAATCATCGTATTTGGGGGAAATACCATCTATTACCATGCCCCATACAGAATATAAAATAAAATTTTCAAAAAATCATCTGGAAGTAGCAGAAAAAAGTGGGTATAAACGTATAAACTCTGGTTCGTGTTAATATAGTCGGTAGCTTTGCTTACTCTTGACGTAAGCATATCTACCGACATGCTTGATAATAGTAAAAAAATTTTTTTTACATTACAAGAATCACAATAAACCAAAGAATGACTGCCATTTTCTTATTTTTAAAGAAAATCAGAGGCGGTGTTAAAAAAGAATTGTTTTTTTTTTATCAACAAGATTACACACTGAACAGGTGTACATGTCACTTTACATACTGAACAGGTGTAAATCGAGCCCAAACAGGCTGACGATAACTGACGATCAAACTGGGAGGGGTGTGACATTCTCATCTCACCTTCAATACAGAAGATTCCAATGAATAGTGTTTTTTTACATTGAATGGGGACGACTCAGCAAATTGTTCAGAAACACACACACTAGATATTTGGGGGACCTCAAAACTTGTGTTTGGCATTGAAAAAGACCTCAAAACTTATGTTTGGCATTGAAAACTCCACATAAAAAAATTCAGCCCATTACAATAGTCTTTTTTTTATATAGATAAGGAATTTTATATAGATTTACTAACTGTTTTCTACTTGAAATTATCAGGTTTATCTGGAATGGCGTTAGAAAGGAACATAGCAGAATATGTTCCTTCTCTACTTGCAATATTTAAATGTCACATGTCTATTAAATCTCAAGTTAATAAATTTTATGTTTGGAGTGAGTAATTTATTTGAGGAATGATGGTTTGAAATTTTGTAGTACAAATCTATATATATAAAAGTGAATGT
>CM022874.1:27687797-27700204 GCA_012654025.1 Pachypsylla venusta
CTAGTACCGTTTTCCGTACCATTTATTTAATCACAGAGTTGAAAAGCAATTTTTGGATAGCCATATCACTCCTCCCCGGATACATAACCATGTGATTTTTTTTCTCTTGTCCCCCCTTGGACTACAACGTTGCTTTATTTCTGCCGATTTCCAATATGAAATAATTGTATATTGACATGGAAATTTGAGGGGTATCAAAAAAATCCACTGATGTAAACAAATTCTACATCAATGAAAAAATCAAACCTTTCAGTCTACAAAATTTTCGAATTCTAGATTTTTCATAAAAAATATTCTTCAAACCGATCTCTACAAGTCTGTAAACGCGTATCGTCTCAAATAAATTCTTCCCCTCATAAATTTTATGTCAAAGACTTACGTTCGTGTCAAAGTCTTCAAATTAGACAATAGGAAGTAGAGTAGCATTGTTTACATATGAAATGTTTCATTCTGTTTATTTCAATAGTTTTAATTGTGGAGAGAGGACGATTTTAAATCAAGTGATAAGTTGATCAGTTCTTAAAACACAAAGCTCAGTTTGTATACTGACTGATATTCAACGTAGATCCACGATGGCTAAACCTAGAGACTTGAAATTTGGCATACAGATTCCTTTTAGTTTATAGGTGCGTAACTAGTGGATCAAAATGTTCAGGTGTTAATTTAATTGTAGTCATATAACTCAAATGTTTATTTCCAAAGGAAAAAACTTTTATGTAAGCTTATGCTAGACGGTAGTGGAAGCAAGTTACTGCCAAAAATTAAGTTTATTTTTTGCAATTTTGTTCTGGGCAAAATAAAGGAGATAACTAAAAATGACTTAGAGTGGACCCCCCCCCCAAAAAAATAGTATATAAAGACTCCATTTTAAACCCCATGGTGACTTTTGGACGACCCTGTATAAGCAAATAAAAAACAAATACACTGGTTCTCATGGTAGTGTGCTAATTGCTCGATCTGCGGACTCCCATAAGAACATGTGTATTTGTTGTTTTTTGTCAGCTGAGGCAGCCGTTTGCATACTCATCTTATAGCATATAACACATTGTTTATATAAGCAAGAAAAGAATAAGCTAGTAGATGTTTGTTAAATTCAAAAATGGTGAGACATGGCCTTAAAAACGTAATCTATTATTTAACCTAACTTTCGGACTTCTCCCTCAACCATCGAGGAAACAAAACATGGAGTTTTTAATAAAAGCAGATCGAGGTTGAAAGCCTATGGCGTCCATGTTGTTGTTTCAATGGCGTCCGTCTAATTAGTTGTTCATTATTCTATTGCATCAGTTGCAAAATAACCATGACAACTTATACGATTGAGCAGCTTTTACAAATGATAAAAATTTATTATCGCACTATGAATATACTGATCAGAGTGTCCAAACTTCAATGGCTCTGCTGCAGAGATCCAGCTGGATTTAAGCAATTATTTAAACTGGTTATTGGCAGAGATCTACGATTTCTGGAAAGTCCATTAAAAAAGTCTAGCGGATCATATCAAACGATCTTCTCAATGGAAAATTTCTAATCATGAAACATTACTCAGAGTGTTCTCGTTCCCGTTTTCGCTAAAAGTATTCACATAAGGGAAATATTTAATACCTATTAATTTCTATATTCAACGGAGATATTTAATATTAAATTCAGACAAAGACATGAAACTGAGTACTTACATGTGTACAAAAAAAAATACTACCTTACACGAGTAAGGTCTTGCGAGTGTTTTATAACCATCGTCTCTATCGCTTTATTTAAAAAAAATAAATGGATTTAAAAAATCTTTTGTTTTTGCATTTTCTTTCGTATGCTAATTTTTTTTTTTATTTTATTTTAAATAATTGCAATATGACTTTTTAGGACAAATTCGACATCGGTTGATCAAAACTTGGCAACACGTTATTGCTAATGTAGGGGAATGTGGACAACTTCCCCTTTAAAATAAATTCTATAATGGAATTCTGCAAATCAAAACACAAACTTTAGTGATAATTTCTTTCAGAAGTGTCGTGGGCTGTAATGTGAATCGAGTTTTCATTTACAAATTATTGTGCATTTGTGCTAGAAGTAATTTACTATTACTACTAACAATAATAAAATTAAAAACAGTTTAATAACATTATTGTGAACTGTAAATCAATTTAATTTATAACTTATTCTTTCAAAATTTGAACGGTTTTATAATGGTATTTTCAAGTTTTTACTCACTAGGGTAAATAATCAGATAAGAAGTAGTTCTAAATGAAACACCTAGGTCTCAACTTAAATAAATTATTTATCTTAATTCAATAGAAAAATTGCATTTGCTGAAAGTTCTCAAAAGTGGTCTCCCGCCTGACGCTTTCATACTTCAGGAGTTGTGACTTATCACCTGATCTACCTGAATGAATGTTTTCTTAAAAACATGTACCTAATTCTTTGATTGAATTTCCCGATTCTCAGAAGACAACCGAGTTTACAATCATGATTCTTTAATTAATAAATTAGGGTATTTTCCAAACCAAACGGTCCAAGATAGATGGATATATTTTGGATAAAACTTGGCTATGAGTTGGTGATGTAGTGGTAATACGCTCTGACTAATAATCTGTAGGGCGTGGGTTCAAACCCATCCAACCCATGGAATTGCATCCCCAATTCCCCATGAATAATAATAGCTCCCAAAAACGGTAAGCAAGCATTACGCTCGTCCTATAATTATGGTTTGAATTCGAACATACCAGCGAGGGAAGGGAAACCTATAATGCCAGGGATGTTGCAAATCTTTGACATATAATTTAAAACAAACGATTTCTCGTACTGCTATAGTATGATCAACTCTATTATATGATTGTATCAAACTTGGTCTGTTCAGGTGCTGTTTGCAGATAGCTTAATTCATATTATAGGTAGTTAAAAGTAAGCATTGAGCAAATCTCGATAGTTCGAGTTAGCTTTGATTTTTCAGCATTTTGAAATATTTCTTCAATCCTATTTTTTTTCTCAGGAAATTATGACAACTGTAAGGTTTTAGATTTTAAAAATAAGAAAAAAATGTTGATGTTTTTCTTGATTTAATTCACCTGATATTTTAAATTTCTTTAAAAAAATGTAAGTTCTCTAAGAACTTTACAAGTGTTTGGTGTCAATAGTGTTTTAACCATTTAGTTCAAACTGAGATAGAACAATGTAAACATTATGCATACAAGTTGTGATTTCAATTTGACATCACATGATAGTGCATCCGTTGTTCCTTGTAAGCTGAATTCAATTCTCCAAAAAGATGAAAAAATCAAAGATTCGTGCATGCTCGGCTCATCATGTAAAGCCCTCAGACATGCAGTATCTTGCCTCAATAGACTGGATGATTTCACATCAGAAAAAATTGGAACTGGATTTTTTTCAGAAGTGTTCAAGGTAAGAATAGCTGAAAGGCCTTTTTGAATAAATTCATAACTATATTTTTATGATAAAACTATTCATAGACAGAAGCTCTGAGCTATGTGAGATGCAATGTGATTCAGGTATCTAAATGTTTACCCAAACCAGATTATGAAAAGTCTCTTGTAGAAAAAATTTCATAATGAATCTATACTTATTAAACGCAAAGCCCAGTTGGTATACTGACTGATTGATAATCAACANATTCCTTTTCATATGTAGGTGCGTAATAAGAAAGGAAAAAAATCGAGTTCAAGTGAAGCAAATTACCGCCAAAAATGTCGCTTTTTAGCGTTTTTTTGGCAATTTTTTTCTGGACAAACTAAAGGAGATAGCGAAAAATGACCGAGAATGGACCACCCACAAAATAGTATATAAGGACCCCATTAAAAATATAAAAATAGGAATTTTCCGGTTTCTCCTCAATTTATGGTCGGTTTTCACAGCCGAAAAATCGGATTGTGAAGTGCCACATAGGGATTAGTGAGAAAGCTGAAATTGAAGACGAAGGTGTTCTGCAGTACAAAAAGTAATATCTTTGAGTAAAATATTGAATTTTCTAAATAGGAGCCATGCTCTCAGTCTCGGGTTCGATTCCACCAAAAATCTAGAATTGAGAAGCTTTAATTTCGCAATCCCGAAACTGTTGTTGAATTTCGTAACCGTACGTAGCGAAGCACAGGAAAACAGCTAGTAAATCATAAAAACATTTTGTTGCCCAAAGTTTTTTGGACCACAAGAGTCTTCGTGGTGCAGTGATTATTACATTGCAATTTCATCCAGGGGACCTGAACGATTCCCGGCATATTCGGAATTTTCAAGCTTCGAATATTTCGATCCTCATTTATGACATATCTTCCAAGATTTCTTGCAAAAAAAATCCACACAGAACGGTCATACCTGTTGCGAGAGAGACGCGTAAGTTAGAGATGAGAAAGTACGAATACTTTTAAAATTGTAAAACTTTCATAAGAGCAAACCATCAAGAAATGATCAGAACTACATTCTGTTACTCATCACCGTGTCATAAGAGCATACCATCAAGAAATGATCATAACTACATTCTGTTACACATCTCCGTGTTCCATCTCACCCGACCTAGACAAGTACGAATACTTTTAAAATTGTAAAACTTTCATAAGAGCAAACCATCAAGAAATGATCAGAACTACATTCTGTTAGTCATCACCGTGTTCCATCTCACCCGACCTAGACAAGTACGAATACTTATCAAGAAATGATCATAACTACATTCTGTTACTCATCTCCGTGTTCAATCTCACCCGACCTAGACTTTTCCCTGTCTGGCTTTGTAGACGGGTTTAATGTAAAATTCATCGTGCGTTTTTTAACATTATTTTGCTAAACGCACCGGGCTGAATGCACTGCTATATAAACACAACAAATGCGAAATTTTGATTTTTTCCAGAGTGACTTCAGCACTATGACCAATGATTTTATTAGACCACAGATGATGTAATAGCACAAAAAGAGTTTTGAAAGAACGCTTTCATATCAATCCATTCATTATTCAGATTAATAGAATTACCAAATAGGTATCGGTTAGGCTAGACACTTTTACATAACTTCGATAGTTGCTCAGACCAAATTTCAATGATCAAAGATATTTCCTGTCTTGGAAGTAGTCTGGACCCTAACTTTGTCTAGGGATAAAGTCAATTGTAAAATATTAGCTTTCAGAAATAGATGTACCTGAGAATTGACCATACCACTATATTATCAAAATACGATGCCTATTATGCCACTGCTCTGAGATTATCAAATGGACTCCATTTTAGGAACGGCTAAAGGTTTCGTGGATTGATTTGTGGTTACCTAATACAGGATGGGCCAAAAGTAATGACGATATTTGTTTTCTCTTTTAAGGTGACAATTAATTTCAATCTAAGTTTGAAATTTGTTATCTAAATATTCTAAAAACTTGTAGAATTTGTATAGACAAACCACGGAACACTACACTTCTTAGGAACCAAGACTAGTTGTAACAATGTTTTCGTTCATTTTGATTTTTGAGAGAAAATAATCCTCATTGCAGGCGAGTTAAAAGACAATTTAATTTAAAAAGGCCACCTTTACAGCACATTTTGACGGAAGAAGATGTTTCCATACAAAATGCAAATATCAAATCATCTTATTTCCTGCAGATCTTCAATTACTTGTAACCTATTTTAATAAATGCTCGTTTAAAACTCGCCCTCGCAATGAGGATAATTCTTTCAAAAATCATAATGAACGATTTTTGCAAAAACATTGTCACCAATAGGTATTCCTCGTTCCTGAGGAATGCAATGTTCACTAATTTGTCTATAGAAATTCTACAAGTGTTAAGATTAGAAATTTTAAACTAAAAATGAAATTTATAGTCACCTAAAAATTGAAAGAAAAAACAAATAGGATCATCACTTTTGGGCCACCCTGTATAAAATCGTATCCAATTTTGAATCCCTTCAGTGTGTTTATCCTTTTATTCTAGTAGGTGTACTGATACTGACCCACTTGGCATCAGAAGAATTAAATAAACAAGTTTGGATTTATGGTGGAACTTACCCTTAGAATGACCAGGAGCACGGCTCCTATTTAGAAAATTCAATATTTTACTGAAGGATATTACATTTTGTACTACGGAACACCTTCGTATTCAATTTCAGCTTTCTCGCTCATCCCGCAATGGTACTTCTCAATTCCTCAATGGTACTTCTCAATCGGGAAGAAACCGGAAATTTTCAATTTTATATTTTTTATGGGGTCCTAATATACTATTTTAGTGGTCGATTGTCGGTCATTTTTCCTTATCTCCTTTAGTTTGACCAGAAAAAAATGCAAAAAAGTGTAATTTTTGGCGGTCACTTGATTCCAGTTGAACCTCCGATTTTTACTTTCTCTTCCTATAGAAGATAAAGTATTGTATTCGTGCAGCAAATTTTGACTTTTTTTGGCCCAAAAAATCGTTTGACGGGAACCCAAAACCCAAAATAAAGATAAAATATATCATATCCTATTGCTTTTGGGCCATTCCCAAATATTATATTTGACAATTTTTGGTGTTTTGTAGATTCTTTGCTTTTACCGCTCCGGTAGGGCCCCAAATATGATAAAACATATAACTTGATATGCACATTCACTAAAGAGCAAAGTTCCCAGCCGAAGGCTGCAAAATCTTTCAAAATAATACTGTCACTAAAGAGCAAAGTCCGCAGCCAAAGGCTGCAAAATCGTTCAAAATAATACTGTCACTAAAGAACAATGTCCACAGCCGCAGGCTGCGAAATCTTTTTAAAATAATACCATCACTAAAGAGCAAAGTCCGCAGCCGTAGGCTGCAAAATCTTTTTAAAATAATACCACCACTAAAAAGCAAAGTCCGCAGCCGAAGGCTGCAAAATAAAATCTTTTTAAACTAATACCATCACTAAAGAGCAAATTCTACAGCCGAAGGCTACAAAATCTTTCAAAATAATAGTGTCACTAAAGAGCAAAGGCTGCAAAATCGTTCAAAATAATACTGTTACTAAAGATCAATGTCCACAGCCGAAGGCTGCCAAATCTTTTTAAAATAATACCATCACTAAAGAGCAAAGTCCACAGCCGAAGACTGCAAAATCTTTCAAACTAATACTGTCACAAAAGAGCAAAGTCCGCAGCCGGAGACTGCAAAATCTTTTTAAAATAATACTGTCTCTAAAGAGCAAAGTCCGCAGCCGAAGACTGCAAAATCTTTCTAAATAATACTATCACTAAGGAGCAAAGTCCGCAGCCTAAGGCTGCAAAATCGTTCAAAATAATACTATCACTAAAGAACAATGTCCACAGCCGAAGGATGCCAAATCTTTTTAAAATAATACCATCACTAAAGAGCAAAGTCCACAGCCGAAGGCTGCAAAATCTTTCAAAATAATATTGTCACTAAAGATCAATGTCCACAGCCGAAGGCTGCCAAATCTTTTTAAAACAATACCATCACTAAAGAGCAAAGTCCACAGCCGAAGACTGCAAAATCTTTCAAAATAATACTGTCACAAAAGAGCAAAGGTCGCAGCCCGAGGCTGCAAAATCTTTTTAAAATACTACTGTCTGTAAAGAGCAAAGTCCGCAGCCGAAGGCTTCAAAATCGTTCAAAATAATACTGTCACTAAAGAGCAAAACCTTTTTAATATAATTCCATCACTAAAGAGCAAAGTCCGCAGCCGAAGGCTGCAGAATCGTTCAAAATAATAGTGTCACTAAAGAGCAGAGTCCGCAGCCGAAGGCTGTAAAATCTTTTGAAATTAATACTATCACTAAGGAGCAAAGTCCGCAGCCGATGGCTGCAAAATCTTTTTAAAATAATGCTCAACATCAACAGAAAATTAAAATATAACAATAATATCACTAAAAGACTTAAAACGTTCAGTATAGTGTTCATTAAATATATTCTGATACTTTGCTCGGCCCCTGTATCCTGTATGTTACTGAGATTCCCACATTTGTTTGATCCGGTAGTATAAATAGGTACTTAATACTTCACATTCTACATTCTAGTGCATGATGTGCCTAACTGATGGCAATTAGATCAGACTAGACTTCTGTTCAGTGCCGATCCTTGTGGGCAATTTTTTAGACCATTGCCTGGAGGTTATGGGTTCGAATCTCGCCCGGAACGTGTTCGAATTTCTCGTCTACGGAATGGCATGTTCGAGGGAGTGCTTTTATCTGAAGTAATGCGAACCCTTTTTCGCGGCCTTTTCTTTTATATAGACCTGGACCTCTGTGCAGTCTCGTTTGTGCAACTTACCTTTAAGAGGATTTTTTTTATTATCGTTTCTTCCTAATTACTATTTAATATACGAGGTGTGTCCGAAAAGTATCCGACCTGCATTCATATCTTCGCGCTCGAGCGGCCTCTGCAGGGTATGAGCATAAACAGTAGACCCTCACGAACTCCCTGAATACCGTAGTTACCGGCTGGACGCCTTGGATCGCGCGCGGCGTTGTTTATGTCCAACGTCTTTTTTCCGTTCGTCGCATTCGTTTAGTGTTGAAAATGACAGAAAAAACAGATCAACGAATTTGCATCAAGTTTTGCTTCAATCTCGACAAGAGTTGTACGGAGACGTTTGAAATGATACAGAAGGCCTTTGGGGACGAAAGTATGGGCAAAACACAGATAAAGGATTGGTATAGGCGATTTAAAAATGGCCGCACATCTGTTGACAGTGTCCCTCGTTCTGGCCGACCTTTGCTCGAAAAAAATTCGGGTGCGTGCGACTTACGATTGAAGGTGATCGTCGATTGACTTGCCGTGAACTAGAAAATGATCTGGGAATACCGAAAAGTACTGTTTGGGAAATTTTAACCGAGAAACATGGAATGACTCGCGTCTGTGCGAAATTCATTCCGAAATTGGTCACGACCGAGCAGAAAGACCTTCGCTCTGAAATCGCTCAGGACAACTTGGAAATGGTCAGTGATGATGAAAATGTCCTTAAGAAGGTTATTACTGGTCCTTGTGACTATTGGATGTTCCCAAAATTGAAAATGGCGCTCAAATGAAAGCGATTCGACGACATCGAGACGATTCAGAGTAATGCGACGCGCGAACTGAAGGTCATTCCAAAATCTGCGTTCGAGAACTGCTTTAAGATGTGGAAGCACCACTGGAAGCGTGTGGTTCAATCAAATGGGGACTACTTAGAAGTGTACCACGGCCCGGATGACGAATAATAGTACCAATGCGGAGATATGAAGGCAGGTCGGATACTTTTCGGACACACCTCGTAGGAATGTCTATTGAGACTTGATATTTTGTTTTATGAAGGAAAGATTTTTTTAAAGTTTTAATTTTCGTCAATTGACTTTTTGACGTCAAAAAAAAAAAAAAAAAAAAAAAAAAAAAAAAAAAAAAAAACAGAGGATAAGTACTTACTATGGTGAAGAAGCTTTTGATCTAACGAACTGAGATCTACTTTTAACGCCAAATTTTTTCTTTCAAAATCTGTTTTTCTGTCTGAATCATTGCCTTGTCCGATTTGGGTGAAATTTGGTTTGGACATTTATTTATTATGTATATAGAATTTGCTGAATAGTTTTTGAACCCTACGGGATCATCCGGGTCTCATAGTGACCATTTGAATGAAATCTCCAGTTCACAAATCTAGTACTTATTTATACTAAAAACTCTTCACGTCTGATAGAATCGATTTCATTTAAGTCAATGGTGTTTGAAGAAATCCATACTAATATTATAAATGCGAAAGTAACTCTCTATGTCTGTCTGTCTGTTTGTATGTATAGTATGTTACGCTTTCACGCTTAAACTACTGAACCGATTTTGCTGAAATTTGGTATGGAGATAGACTAAAATTTAGGAAAGGACATAGGCTACTTTTGGGGTTGAAACTATAAACGGCCATGCCTCTAAGGCGCCAAGCGAAGCGGGCGTATCCTGCTAGTACTTAAATAATTCTTCTTCTTTTTATCCCAAAACTTGTGAATTTTGAATGAGTTTCCGCCACTATGATTGGTCAGAGTCTCAGAAAGTATCCACTTATCAGACAAAATTATTAGAGCATTATTTCTTGTACTTTCACTTTAATAGATCGTATGTTATAATAATGAACGTAATGTTATTTATTATGCACTTCCATTGGGTTCATACATCACGCATACTTTCCGGCTCCACAATTCCACAGAAATCTCATCTATCTGTACTTATAAAACGCAAAGCCCAGTTGGTATACTGACTGACTGAATCTGCTAAGCCTAGAGACTTGAAATTTGACACACAGATAGCTTTTAGTATGAAAGGAAAAAATCGAAAGTTTATGTGGAAGCAAGTTACCTCCAAAAATGACGCTTTTTAGTGGGTCTTTTTGCACTTTTTATTCTGGACAAACTAAAGGAGATAACGAAAAATGACCGAAAATGGACCCCCCAAAAAGGACCTCATAAAAAATATAAAATTTGAAATTTTCCGGTTTCTCCCCGATTTCTGGAGGGTTTTCCCCACCAAAAAATCGGAATTGAGAAGTATCACTTTGGGATGAGCGAGAAACCTGGAATTCGATACAACGGTGTTCCGCAGTACAAATAGTCATATCCTTGAATAAAATATTGAATTTTCTAAATAGGAGTGGCCTGGGGTCGATTCCACCAAAAATCTAAAATTGAGAAGCTTTAATTTCGAGATCTCGAAATTGTTGTTGAACTACTTGACCCTAGCGAAGCGCGGAAAAACAGCTAGTATATTTATAAAGTGTAAGCTGCACTTGATACTGAGAATTGTGAATTAACAGAGAGATCCAATCTATACAGGGTTGTCACGAATTTATGATCACTCGATTTTTCATGGAACCAGTTTGAATTTTCAAAAAAAATAATAAAGAAAAAACTCTTTATGTTTTCATTTCTGATGCGGTTATTTTGGTACTTTTAATTTTATACGGGCGGTCCACAAGTTCCTAAAAAGGGTGCCAACTTTCGATTTTTATATGAGAACCCCCATTTTATATTTCATATTTGCGTTTGTTATGAAATTCTACATATTTTTCACTAGTCACTATCTTTTTTTTGCCGATTTGCCATTATACAGGGTGCTCCACTTTTCCAATTATTTTTATATCAATCAAAAGTACAAGTTTGACGTATCAAATGACATTATTTCTCTTTAAATACCCTTAAAAGTTTTTTTCTTTTTTTCCGAAAATTCGAACTGGTTCCGAGAAAAATCGAGTGATGATAAATTCCTGACCACCCTGTATACAATGAAATCTCCTGTGTGGTGCACGATAGAGGAGGGAAGCGATATTAAATTGAATTTAAGGGTAAATAATATTCCTCGATTTTTTTTTCGAGACCCAAAATTCGTTTTCTCTTCTCATTGGTTGGAGAAAATATGTTTCGTTGGACCAAAAAATAAAATAAAAAAGACAATCCCCAGATAAGTAGAGGTGTTTATTTTTATACTTGGCATTTTTATTTTTACATTCCTACATATACAATTGAAATATTTAAATAATCGAATACCTACGTGACTTTTTTTCTAAAAGATATCTTTTTAATCTTCTCTGGTCATCCTCAGTAGTGAGGGAAGGTAACTAAAATTTCAAGATAACAAAAAGAATTGTTTGAACTCACACGCAGTTCCTTCTTGTACTGGTGTTATTTTATGTACCTATTTGATGTCAATTTTTAATACCTACCTGAAATTTCTTATTAATCCGATATATTATATTCATCCGGGGTTTTTCCAATTAATAATACTCAACGTGTGTACTGTTGTATTTAATTTACAAAATAATCTCATATGACAAGAAGAATGACATCTAATTACAAACAACAATTTGAAAACATGAGGCTACCAAAATAATTATTCACCCGAAATTAACTGATCTGAGCGCACGGCAGTGCGCCAGGCCAAGTTCCGGAAAGCACCAGTGTATCTTTACACGAAGCAATTCACCAGGTTTCTCACACCGTCAAATATCCGGTTCTCAAGGGGATAGGTCATTGATATTTTGAACATACATTCCGTAGTATAGTACAATACTACAGGATAAACTTCAAAATTTAATGTTAACCCGGGTAGGAGATAGGTAATTTCAAAGTTTGCACTTTTGGATACTCACTGACTGACTGACTGATTGACTCACTCATCATCAAAAGTTTCAGGCACTTCCTAGAGCGCTGAAATTTTGCATGAAGTTAGCAATTGACATCCACGTAAAGGAAAAAATCCGAAAAATTGATCTTTTTAACTGTAAGTGCTCCAAAACGGCGTCGCTTTAGGGAAGACAGTACAACGTATTTTAATCTAGTTTTAACTGATAAAACACTGAAATCTTGCATAAAGTTATATATTCACATGTAATATAGCAGGAAATAATTTATATTTGAACTCTTTCACTCCAAGTGCTCCAAAACGGTTCCGCTTTAGGGAAGGAGATGACCGAAAACTAGTTTAAACTTGTAGGACGCTGAAATCTTGCATGTAG
>CM022874.1:27712642-27746192 GCA_012654025.1 Pachypsylla venusta
AAAAAGAAAAATATGGGTCGGGCTTTTTGCCCAAAGATGACCTGTGCCAAATTTCATCAAAATCGGACCAGTGGTTTGGCTTCCAGAGCTCTGCACACGATTTCGTACGTACGTGGAACGTCGGATTTTTTCAAAATTCAAAAATGACCCGAAATTTTGAAAATATGGCCGAATATATTTGATCTTTATTTTGGCCTTTGGCTTCCCGTCAAACGATTTTTTGAGCCAAAATATGTCTAAAATTTCTGCACGAATACAATACTTTATCTTCTATAGAAGAGAAAGTAAAAATGATTAGATGATTTTACAAGAACGAATATTGTATTCGAACGTTTTGTTAATGTTGTTGTGTTTTTTTGTGATTAAATGGAAATTTATTAGCCACCTGAGGAATCTATTTCTTAAAAATGAAAGAATTTGTAATTTTCGTCGGATCGACTTTTTCAAATTAGATAGAAATCAAATTTATCTAATTTGAAAAAGTCGATCCCACGAAAATTAAATATTTAAAATTCTTTTCCTTAGCCAACGATCATACCACGTTGAATACACCAGTTCCCGTTAGATCACTGAAGTTAAGTAACGTCCGGGCGTGGTCAGTACTTGGATGGGTGACCGCTTGGGAACATCACGTATCGTTGGCTTTTTCCGGCCCAACCCAGGCTGGGTGAGGTCAATGTGGGTAGCTGGTTTGCAAGTTTCCAGCGCATGGAGGGTAAAACCCCCGTCTTGAATGACCAATAGATGTTAAAGAGACGTTAAGCCAAATTAAAAAAAAAAAAAAAAATCTTTCCTCAAACAAAAAACTTTAAAGTCATCAAAGACATTATAATTATTATTTCTTATCAAAATAGAAATATATATTTGGAGGGTCCCTCTGTATTCTTAGTACTTCCCCTGTGGGTTGAACGTCCCAAATCCCTACAAATTGACTTCCTCTGTGCGTTAGTTAAGATTGATGTGTTGTTATCTGTCAGTTCTACTCACACGTAAAGACAAATCAATAATCTTTATTAACGAACAAGGTTTTGTTTACTTTACAGCAAAATTTAAGAACAATAAAGTGGGTGAAATATATTAAATCCTATTGACAGGTCGTATTATATTTAATGAAGACTTATTGTTTTAAAATTAAGAACGGTAGTTGTGTCAAACGACAAGAAAATTATAGGGATCAAGCAAAACGCTAGTTTTGCAACGCCAAGAAAATCAAAACGTGTGTGCTATATTTTCGATAAGCAGGTTTTGTATGTTTAATTTCATTCCTACATACAATAAAATTGTAAGAATCTCCTTTGGAGTAAATAATTTTAAGGTGACATGAACTTGGTACTCATATGATTTTACCTCCTTTGCGGGCAAATAGTTTTGGGTTTGGGCAACCTGAGCTTGGTACTCTATATGATGGAGAAAGATGAATCGCTTGAATGTTAAGTCTTTTTTGTGAGAACATTTTTTATTGTGTTCTTTGTACCATAATATATTAGGTTTAACCAAATTCTTGGTGTAAAAGATTTTTGATAATTTCAGATATCGTTTATATACCTTGTCGTTTAGGGAGAGCTACATCGTATTTTCTTGTTTCAGGATGCAAAAAAACTGTCCATGAAAATGATTCGAAAAATTGATTTCTGTTATAACCAAAATCTAAAAAAAAAATCAGATTATTGTTTTTACTTTCTCTTCCTATTGAAGATAGAGTATTGTATTCGTGCAGAAAATTTGGACATTTTTTTTCGGTGGCGATATTACAGCAAAAAAAAAAAAATTTTTTTTTCGCTGATTCTAACGATACCTAAACCTCAAAATGTAATTCTTCTTAAACAACAAATTAGGTATAGCTTGTCGGCCAATAGGTACCTGCTCTGTATGACGGTAATAAAAAATCAGAGTTATTCTATGGTTTCCCTGCGGAGTCTTGGCACATGGTTTGAGAGGGGTCCATTCGCATCAACTTACATCTATCTTTACATTGAGTTTTATTACTATTCTCTGGCCAACATTCCTGGATATAAACATCTACATTTACCTGACCTCCCATCTCCTGTCTTTCCGATTTTTAGTGTCTCCTTGCCATTAATGGCTTCCCGTTTCTCTCACTAATAATCATTACCTGGTACTTCCTATCAGTGGGTTCTTCCCATGTTGATAATGAGGAGAGATTGTTGTTTTCAAACCAATGGGGCAGTCCCAAAAAAAAAATTCGAATTAGTGATGGTTTCTTAAGTAAAATGATCTGAAAATCACGAATCCGTTGTCAAAAAATCAAAAATCTCCCTTCTAAGGGTAGAAAATGCCTCTCAAAGGTCGTCTAAAAAATAACGCAATCTGATTGGTTGTTTACAGTACACGTCATCCGCACATAAACAAAGATTTTGAAATTTTTTGATGCACCATTCCTGGCTTGTTTTGTGGATCGAGTAGTGCTTGTTATTTGTAATTTTGATTTTTAAATTATTATTTTATTTTAAGTTATAATTTTAATTTAAAATGTCGAACATATCACTAGATGATGGTTTCGTAAAGGCAGACAGCAGAAATTTGCCAGTTGTAAAGACCTTTACAGTGGCAATTTTTTTAAGTCCGCAAACTTTATTTCGCCTGAAATGAGAAATGTAAAGNGGCATACTTAGTTTAGAATCACTTGTAACTGATATTATGAGTAATAATAAATAATTATTGACTAAATAATTATTATTTCTTATCACAAGACTTTTGATAAATATGAAAATGTTTTGCTTATGTGTTGATGACGTCACTCCGATAAAAAATGGCGACCCGCGAAAATTACGCCGTTTCAAATTTTCTAATTTTCAAATGAAAATTTCTCAGTGATTTCGCTCTAAAACTAAAGTCTGAGAGTATTATCGTAATCAGCGAGTTCTAAAACATTTATATAAAGTGCTTTTGAAAAAAGTGGGACTGCCCCATTATTAATAATTTTGAGTTCCTTCACTTGATTCTAATCTTATTGTTATCAACATCTGAAGATTTGGCGATGGCGTTTCTCTTTCCCATCAAAGGCAAGAACACTTTTTGCACGACATCAAGTATACTTGAATTTAGGTACACAGGCGATGCGCTAATCATCCAAGGCAAGGCTGTGACATATCCAATTTCAATAAACATGTATGAGGTTCCGTCTAATAAACAATATACAGGATGTCCTGCGAATTCAAGATAATATCTGATGTTTGCAATTAAGATATCTTTAGGGTACTTTCAGACACCGCATACGTAGTTATCTCATAGAATAGTAAACATTTTTGCAATGCTCTCCTTTAAGATATCGTTAGGGTGATGCTTTCAGACAGCCGCATACATAGTTATCTCATAGAATAGTAAACATTTTTGCAATGCTCTCCTTTAAGATATTGTTGGGGTGATGCTTTCAGACAGCCGCATACTTAGTTATCTCATAGAATAGTAAACATTTTTGCAATGCTCTCCTTTAAGATATCGTTAGGGTGATGCTTTCAGGCAGCCGCATACTTAGTTATCTCATAGAATAGTAAACATTTTTCTTTACATGCTAGGAGAACGAAATACACTTGTTCTTATGGTAGTATGTAAATTGCTCGATTTGCGTATTCCAATAAGAACATGTCCATTTTTTTTCCTCGAGAACCAACCACTTAACACCCTTAGGGAGGAATGGCCTGGAATAACGCCCTGTACTTTTCTTGCTTCTAACACTTTACAAGACAATCAGTACGAAATACTTTTTATGCAAGAACAAAATACATTTGATTGATTTGTTCAGGACAACCAACCACTTAACACCCTTAGGGAGGAATGGCCTGGAATAACGCCCTGTACTTTTCTTGCTTCTAACACTTTACAAGAAAATCAGTACGAAATACTTTTTATGCAAGAACAAAATACATTTGATTGATTTGTTCAGGACAACCAACCACTTGTTGGTGACACATTTTGTCAGTTCTATCCGACATCGATAGTTGTGAGTTTTCTAATTCCTAATACATTTTGTTGCATAAATGACATCATTGTGTTTAGCTTACTGACTTGGATACACTGTATATATGTTATTGTAAAAAAAATGACCCATTGACATAGCGGAAGTTGTTTTAACATGCTGAGTTTATAGTCACAGTTTGGTTAGCGATACGATTCTGTTTGTCGTACGCATTTTTGCCTGCACACCGGAAGGAACTAATTGGGTAAAATTTATCGTTAAGCATTTCTATGACCAAACAATACATTTATTCAACAAAAAAAAACAAAGGTCTTTTACATTAAAAAAACTTCCTCTCAAGTGTATTAAAAATCACAATGTATTACCCGTGCTAATTTTCGTGTCTTTACGTGTCTTTGTGTGTCTCTTGGGGCCATATTCTAAAAATTCCGCTCAAGTGTGAGTTGTCACTCCGACTACAAATTAGCGAAGTGGCCACTCGCACTTGTAAAATTTCTCTTTTTATTTTATAATAAAATTACATATAATTTTTGTGGTCAAAACATTTATTAAAATACAAATCGGACACTCAAGTAGTAGTGACCACTCCACCTCGCACTCAAGTGGAGTTTTAGAATATGGCCCTTGAAAGTTTTATGCGTTTTGTATGAAATTTTCAATATATTCATAGAATTGACCGATTAGGCTGTATTGGACCACCCGAGCCAAATGCTAGCCTTTGGAAGTGCGTTAGTTGAACAGTTTACGAAACTACTAGTATTGTGGACCCCTTAGGTGGTGCATACGATGTTTTTAAATAAATAAATTTGGACATGATACCCTGCCATTGTGTGGTAAAGACGCGCATGCATTAAGAATGTTTGTCTTTTTTTGCCAAATTCTAATTGAAATTTAGTTCATATTTCATTTCTAAAATTGAAAAAAAATATTTAAAAATAGATCAAAAATTTTGGAGATACCGGGGATCGAACCCGGGGCCTCATACATGCAAAGCATGCGCTCTACCACTGAGCTATATCCCCTTGTATTGATTTACGATAGAAATTGTTTTATATGAATGTTGTAATGTACTCTGTTCTTAAGTTGGATTGATATAAGCAGAAGTAGGGATTATTTGATAAGCCTTCAAGGCTTAGACGATGATAATGCAGTAGGTGCCCAATTTTAAAAGCTCTGCTAACCTAGCACAGGGCTTTATTATTTTACTTTTAATGATGTTGCCTATGGATGGTCATTACTTAGTGGTTCTGTGAACGAACCGTAGGCACGAGTGACCCAATAAAACTCAAAAACTAATCAACGAATTATGTTCATACATAATGGATGTCCATACCAAATTTCATAAAATTCGGATAATGTGTTCGCGATTTATCGTGGTAAAAAAAGACATGCACACAGAATCAAAAGAAAAATTGTCGTGTTAAAACTAGACCTCACTATGTCCAGTCAACATGTTTTTGGTATAAGAGATCTACTATGGAAAATATTATTTTTCTAGTAAGAAACCCTTTTTATGTTCCTAGAATCAACTATGAAGGAAGAAGTAAAGTTGGGCGAGGAGGCAAAAACTTAGAAAAACAACAAGCAAACCTTCCGCGAATCGGAGATTGAAAATATATTTAGGATACAGAACATTCAGCATTTACAAAAACGGCTGTCCTTCCAAGAAAGTAGGTACTGTGTTGAGGAGTGAAAAGTGGCAGAGTCTTTTCTCATTCATTTATTTGAAAGTAAAAAATATAATATGAAATGAGGATGATATATGGTGAACCTAGAGATATTTTGTCAACATGCAGAACAAAACTGTTTCAAAAAAGACAAAGTAAATCAATCTACACATCCTCCGGATTGGGTTTAAGGGGTTTAAGACAAAGTAAATCAATCTACTCCATCCTCCGAATTGGGTTTAAGACAAAAGTAAATCAATCTACTCATCCTCCGGATTGGGTTTAAGATAAAGTAAATCAATCTATCTATACTTATCCTCCGGATTGGGTTTAAGACAAAGTAAATCAATCTATGTACTCATCCTCCGGATTGGGTTTAAGACAAAGTAAATCAATCTATGTACTCATCCTCCGGATTGGGTTTAAGACAAAGTAAATCAATCTACTCATCCTCCGGATTGGGTTTAAGACATAGTAAATCAATCTACTCATCCTCCGGATCGGGTTTAAGACAAAGTAAATCAATCTACTCATCCCCCGGATTGGATTTAAGACAAAGTAAATCAATCTACTCATCCTCCAGATTGGGTTTAAGACAAAGTAAATCAATCTACTCATCCCCCGGATTGGATTTAAGACAAAGTAAATCAATCTACTCATCCCCCGGATTGGGTGTGGTTTGCCGCGCATACTTGTTTTTTCTTCTTTCTTTTTGCATGCTTGTGTGTGTTTTGAACTTGGCTTAACATCTTACCAGAAATCACCAAACGATTGTCTGATCGCCTATTTTAATATTGTAAACCAAAAATAATAATAATGATATCAGCGAACAGGTTTATCACAACTTCGTTACGTTACTGATAAATATTCTCACCTTGTAATATTAAACGGTTAACTGACCAATCCTTATGAAAACAAACACATCATTGAACTAGTTATCAGTTGCAATTTGATCGGCTCATATTGCGTGTAATATAATATCAATAATTATTATTAATCTACCTCGGTAGCGATGCGATGATAATGATTCATCTTGTTCCGGGAATCACGCCTCATCGGGTACTTTATCTTATTGCATGACTCATAAAAGAAAAAACCAATTTCCTTTTTATTTACTTTATTATGAAAGCCATGTTTTTGTAACTTTTTTCAAAGTTTGTTCTTTGTAATATTTTCCCCTTTCAAAGACATTTTCCCCATGACTTCTATCTTGTTCTCCCTTTTTTTAAAAATTTTCAAATATTCTGGGGAAGAAGGAGAAGAAGGGCAAAACACGGTGAGGGAAATAAGAGCACACAGGGAAAGAGAAATATGTTATGTTTAACTATCCACATTGCAAGAGGGTAAAAATAATAAGAATTGAATTACTCTAAAAGAGTTTTCATGTTTTACCATTTACCTTGAAGGATATCAAATTTCCAGGTGATTTTTTCTGGTTGATATGTTAGGAGTTAGGGTAAAAGTTTTGTAGGTAATTGTATTCACTGGTAAATATATTTTTTTCTTCCAAATTTCACAGATTTATCGGCAATTTTATAGAATTGCCATGATAAATTTAAATGTACAAATAAACTATGTACCTGTAGTCCGAACAAAGTAAGGTCTAATTATAACACCATGATTTTACAAATGGATTAGTGAACATACAATGGAGGCATGGCAGTATAAACATTTCCTAACGTCTTTGGTGTGTGTGGGGGGGGGATAATAAGGAATAGTACATAACGACTTTGTTACCCTCACGAGATAGGTTAAGGTACGTGGAATACGGCCATACCTCGATTGCATGATCAGATGATCACTAATCCATGAGAAAAAACGTGGTGTTAAAACTGGACTTCAATTTGATAGGAGCAAGGAAGACTGCAAGTATTTTATACAGGGTGGGCCAAAAGTCACCATGGTGTTTGAAAATTTAATATCTAACTTTTTCGTTTATATATATATATATTTTTTTTTTTTTTTCAGATTATAAAATATACAAAATGGATTTTTTTTACGCTAATTGTGGAAAATAATGTCACTCAAATGACCTCGGTTTTCAGCTTCGCAATGATGAGTTCGTTTTAAAATTTTCCATAACATCTTCCAAAATTTGTGGTTGTGGCTGTAGCGTTTGAATTTCTGCACCAATGTTAGCCTTGGGTTCAAGGATTGTCTCGGGCTTGTTCACATATACTCGTTCCTTCAAATAACACCAAAGAAAATAGTCGGGTGCTGATAAATCTGGCAAACGCGCTGTCCAATTATTTTGTGGAAATTATTCGCTCTTTAAAAATTTGCCTTAAAAGATAATTGATCGCTGATTTAAATTATAAAATTCTATTATTCTGGTTCTTTGTTCAGTTGTGAATCTCTCCATTATTTATTCTCCAGGTGTTATTTATATAATCTCAAAAAAAAAAATATATATAAACGAAAAAGTTATTAAATTTTTAATATCTGGGGGTGACTTTTGACCCACCCCGTACATTTACTCCAGAAAATTAATATAATTTCTGGTAAATCTACTTGATTTTGATTTATTTTTTATATTCTTTTATCAACGATCGAGTTAATTGTATATAATTACCGGTAATTATATACAATTATCACAATTGGTATTTGTATTACCTTAAAAGATATAATGAGCCAAAATAATAAACATGATTTTCATGTTTGATTTCAGGTGACACACAAAGTTACAAATCAAGTCATGGTGCTGAAAATGAATTTAAAAAGTTCAAACCGTCCAAATATGCTCAAGGAAGTACAACTGATGAACCGCCTCTGTCATCCTAATATTTTGGGGTAAGTACCTTTCTGATGAACTGGACATTGGACTCTTAATGACCAATCCAGTCAGCATAGTGTACCTTTCTGATGAACTGGACATTGGACTCTTAATGACCAATCCAGTCAGCATAGTGTACCATTCTGATGAGCTGGACATTGGACTCTTAATGACCAATCCAGTCAGAATAGTGTACCTTTCTGATGCACTGGACATTGGACTCTTAATGACCAATCCAGTCAGCATTACACACTATACAACCACAACCTTGCTTACTTAGTACTTTTCCCGACTGACAGTAATGCCGAGTTTCGGGGACGAGCCCCAAATGAACCGCTAAGAGGAGAAAGCTTTCTTATTCCGTGTTTGGATTCTACGTACTTCGAAACGTAAAATATCTAATTTTTTTAGAAAGGGGAGGGTCATTTTTTTCAAAATCTTTAGACTCGACTCATTATTGAAAATAATAAACCAATAATATAGCAGTAGAGAACAACTTATTTAAATTTCCCATCTCATTTATTTGGATTTTATTGAATGCGATTAAATATGCCACCGAACACCGAATGATGAAAAAAACTGTATTTCTGTGAATTTTCACAGAAATAATGCTGTAGAGTTATAATGGCCGCCAAGTTTCATCAAAATCGAACAGAGCGTTAGGGTGCTCTCAGAGAATAAAAACCAGATTATTTGTTTTTTCTTGCATATATAAACAACTAGCTGTTTTCCCGTGCTTCGCTACGGTTACGAAATCCAACAACAATTTAGAGATTGTGACATTAAAGCTTCTCAAGTTTGAATTTTCAGTGGACCCGACCCCCAGAGTGAATACGGCTCCTGTTTTGAATTTTTTTTTTTTTTGTACTGCGGAACACCTTTGTATCAAATTTCAGCTTTGTCGCTCATCCCGAAGTGGTACTTCTCAATTCCGATTTTTTGGTGGTGAAAACCGTCCATAAATCGGGGAGAAACTGGAAAATTTCAAATTTTATATTTTTTATGGGGTCCTTATATACTATTTAGTACGATATGCTATAAGATAAGTAAGTAATCGGTTGTCTGAGAGCATCCTTAGAGTACTCGTGGAACACATAGACATTTATAGAAAAATTGTAGAGTTGAAAGTAGATCTCGCGGTGTGTGGAGAGACTCGTGAGGACCCTGAAACTTTTAAGAAAGCCGACGATAAAACAAATGATAAGTTAGGTTGCGGCAAGTATATGATGGAACACTTGGTTGTGTGTACAAGGCTGTAAGCCGTGCATCTATAGACAAGTTTCCTTATATGCCGCACCGAATGGCAAACTGGAAATAGTATGTCATTGAGTAAATTATAAAATTATTATTGTTATTATAGTACTACCGCGTTCAAGAAGTTGTTCGTTCTATGAACATCGTACAACATCTAACACTAGTTCTAGTTCGCCTCCTCGTGGTGTACCCTTGGCAGTGCTAAAGAACTAATACACATTTGACGAGCTGACAAACTTTTGGTGATTTTTTTATTCAGAAGCAAGCCAAGACAAAAATTTTAAACAAACCGAGTAAGCGCAGAAACCCTATCCAGCGGAGGAGTAGATTGGCATATATTTAGTGTGTTCTGAAACAATCTTGTTTACTCCATTGTCGACCATAAAAATCGCCATTAATTGTTCTCTATTTTTTATTCTCTAAAACTAGGAGTACTATGGACCTCACTTAAATAATGGGCAGTCATGTCACACCTGGTAGCTCAATAAAGCCCAAAAATCAGCTAACTCCATAAACATAATTCACATTTATGGCTAGGCCTTGTCGCCGCAATCATTGGAGTCTGGCGATTCCACGTTTGCTTTATTTGGGAATATAATAAAATGATTTCCTGTTTCCTTCTGCATTTTGCTCTTAGTCGCCTCTTACAGCCGATATGACCTTGTATGTCTTGAAATATTTATTCCACAATCCCTTTTCACAGGGGATGTTGCCATGGGGAAAGCAAAGTCCCGAGAAAGATGAAGAGCTACAAATTGTAACAGGGTCTTAAAGTGCAGCCCTCTAAAAAAATCGACTACATTTGGCTTTGAATTCTGCTAATCTAAATTTATAAAAATGTTTTATGCGCAAGTGCTTTGGCTTGTTGCGTTTGCCTTCTTTGTAGCAGCAACAGAGGAGCGTAATTTTTGCAGGGAAATAGTTAACCCAGCAAAGTGAGGTCTTGTTTAACCTCAACGATATTTCTTTAAACTTCTATTTGTCCGTACGTTCCTCGAAAACGGGAGAAGAGGACTGATTCATTTTAAGGGGACTCATGGTGAAAGAAAGGTTTACACTTGACAAAATGAGTAGTTTATTGGCCGGATAGTGGTTCCACCCTGCCAGGGTACGATTCTATTTAGACTACTGATTGCCAAGGATGCTGTGGAATTTCTTAATACTGTCAAGTCCACTAATGTTTGTATAGTATTGCAACATATCGTTCATCACTCACCTGATCTGGTTTGCAAGTGTACGTTTGTTTATTAGCTATTGGAATTGGATTGACCGTTCAACAAAGATGTCTTTGTTTACTTGCTCTATTTTCAATTAGTCATCATTGTATTGTATTGTGCTGACGGGTTTTGTATTTTTGAAATTCCTCACACTTCTGCTGCGTGTCAGGTAGCAGGCGGTCTAAACTTTGTTTACCTCTAGCTTGTTTACAAAGTCATTATTAGCTAACATTGTTTGTTCTGCTGCAACCTTGGCTATTGCTAATTCTTATGTTGAACGGACCGGTATTCATCTATTGTAAATTTATCATTAAATTAATTACATGTGACGTAAATTTAAGAAGTTAAAGTAATTTAGGTACACAGCATGAAAATTTCATAACAAATTTTGATGATATTATAATTCATTACTGATGATGTTATAGAAATTTCATGCATGAAAATTTCATAACAAATTTTGATGATATTATAATTCATTACTGATGATGTTATAGAAATTTTGATGATATTATGAACTTCTCATTCCAGACGGGGATTTTACCCTCCATTCGCTGGAAACTTACCTAGGTGATCACTTTCTTAGTAATTCCTCCCTAGAAGTTGCTTAACGGAAAATGATGATACACCATTTCCGTTGTGATCTAACAGAAACTGATCTGGTGTATTCAACGTGCCATAGACACTGGCTCAAACTGNTTTTTTTTTTTTTTTTTTTTTTTTTTTTTTTTTTTTTTTTTTTTGCTTAACGTCTCTTTAACATCTATTGGTCATTCGAGACGGGGGCTACCCACATTGACCTTAACCAGCCTGGGTTGGAACGGAAAAATAGCCCGTATCACGAAGCGCGAACCCACGTGGACACACACACATGACAACCTCGCTGGAAGTTGCTTAACCTCAATGATCTAACGGGATTGGTGTAATCAACGTGCCATAATTTGATATTTATGAAACTATTTTTTTGACAGGGTAATATTGGAAATCATTAATAATGTTTTGAGAATATTCATCAGAAACACAGATTGACTGTGAATGAAGAAAATTGAGAGAAGAAAAATCAATGAACGAAAGAGAAATTGAGTGGAGGAAACATACGTTTGTGGGAGGGTTCCGAGAAATTTGGTGAAATTATGGCCATTAAAACATTTCCTACAATTTTTCCTCTCAACCGGAGACATTTGGAATTGTTTTAATGGCCCACTTGTATGAGGGAAATCTTGTTTATTTTACTTGGCCGTTTTATAAAACTCTTGATCCAAGTGACCTTCTGCCCGATGAAAGTTTTGACCCTCTTATATGAGGAAATCTTGTTTTTTTTCTACTTGGCCGTTTTATAGAACTCTTGATCCAAGTGACCTTTGGCCCGATGAAAATTTTGACCCTCTTATATGAGGGAATTTTTTTTTTTCTACTTGGCCGTTTTATAGAACTCTTGATCCAAGTGACTTTTTGCCCGATGAAAGTTTTGACCCTCTTTTATGAGAAAATCTTGTTTTTTTTTTTACTTGACCGTTTTATAGAACTCTTGATCCAAGTGACCTTTAGCCCGATGAAAGTTTTGATCCTCTTATATGAGGGAAATCTTGTTGTTTTTTTACTTGGCCCTTTTCTAGAACTCTTGATCCAAGTGACCTTCTGTCCGATGAAAGTTTTGACCCTCTTACATGAGGGAAATCTTTTTTTTTTTTTTTTTTTTTTACTTGGCCGTTTTATAGAACTCTTGATCCAAGTGACCTTTGGCCCGATGAAAATTTTGACCCTCTTATATGAGGGAAATCTTTTTTTTCTACTTGGCCGTTTTATAGAACTTTTGCTCCAAGTGACTTTCTGCTCGATGAAAGTTTTGACCCTCTTATTTAAGGGAAATCTTGTTGTTTTTTTACTTGGCCCTTTTCTAGAACTCTTGATCCAATGGTGACCTTCTGCCCGATGAAAGTTTTGACCCTCTTATATGAGGGTATGAGGGAAATCGTGTTCTCTTTACTTGGCCGTTTTATAGAACTCTTGATCCAAGTGACCTTCTGCCCGATGAAAGTTTTTACATTCCCTCATTTT
Organism: Pachypsylla venusta; assembly: GCA_012654025.1. Taxonomy (NCBI): domain Eukaryota; kingdom Metazoa; phylum Arthropoda; class Insecta; order Hemiptera; family Aphalaridae; genus Pachypsylla; species Pachypsylla venusta. Next base: position 27,725,546 of record CM022874.1, read on the forward strand.
ATCAAAGCATGCCTGTTAAAAATTTTCCTAACCTTTTTTTCACAAAAAATGAAACGATACCCTATTCGACTGAGAGATATTTTGAGACTTTAGTTGAAATTTAAGGTCGTTTTTCTAATAATTAAATATGAAATCAGAAAACTGTGCATCTATGAGTTATAGGTTGTCTGTTAGTAGCATAACCCAAACGTCAAATAGCGAATAATTGATATAAATGGACCCCTCACCCAATCATGCTCGAACTAGAACGGCCATGACTCTGGGGCCCCTGGTGAACACAATAATTGAGATGCCATGATCTCCCCCAATCTCCATTTTCCTTGAAAAAAGTAGTAATTTAAGAATCGTAAAGAAACGCGAGTGAAACAGATGGTTTCTGATAATGAAAATTTATATTGGCAAGTGGTTGGAACATGATAAATGTTCGAACTCCTTGCATTAAGAAATCTATACCAGTCTTCGTCTGAATCATTGATGGACCAACTTTTATGGGAAAGAGCCATTGAAACCATCCATACAAACTGTTGTGTAGACTAACCTAATGTATTAGTAATATTGGCAAACATTATGTTTACAAATAAGGCTGCCATACTTGGAAATCAGTAACACTCACACGAACTAGGAAACAATACTATCGAATGTATTAACGTGTCAAAATGAGACACCCTCGAGAAATAGGTGTCTGGAAATGCACTTAATTTGGGCTTTGGTGGTCCATTCAAAATAGAAATATCGTATAGGCCCGCTGGGGTTTGACCCATCCAAATCAATTAGTAAAGAAAAAAAAGCAACCAAATCAATTAGTAAAGAATTTTATTATGTTAACTATTATGCCTATCCCAAAATACTCCCCCGTTTAATTGTAAAATTTTATTTTCATTTTTGGATTAGAAGCAACCTGTAGGCTGGTTACGAAACTAGCAACTCCTGTTCTGATTCAATTAGTAGTGTAAGCAAAGTTATCTCGATGGGAATTTGAAAAGTAAATTTCTTTACCTGTGTAAGTTAGGAGGAGCAAGTGAATCCGAGAGGAACAATTAAACATAATATGCTTACCGCACTTCCTTTCCCATCACGTCAGACAGACACTTCCTCGTTTGTCGAGTTAACACTACGATCTAGTGCGTGTGCCAGTTTACATAACAAAGTAAATATCAGACTCTACCAGACCTTTGTCTTTAGTGAGCAATGCCAAAAGTCTGATTTATAATGCGGGGAGCAGCTAGTTAATGAATCAGAATATAGTTTTGGAAATAAAATTTTGCAGTATTAACCATCTTTGGTTTAACAATAATTAAATTAGTGACTGAAAAATCAATGGCTGGATAAATCGGACTCCATTTTGTAACGACAAATGACTTAGCAAAAATACTTTTATTTTTTTAAATCTGGCTAGTGTCTGAATCATTGAATAGGTACGCAATTCCAAAGTAAACTTTTGTTCCTTTTTTTCTCAAATGGGCAATCAATATTGGAACGGTTTTACTTACCAAAAATATTTAATTTTATTTCCTCAATTTAATTTCAGGTTCATGGGTGTATGTGTTCACGAAGGTCAATTACATGCATTAACTGAGGTAAGTTTTGCACTCCCATTGTCGAACATAGGGAAGCTTTGTACTTATCCGCAAAGGTGAAAATGTACACTCGCATTTATCGTTTTGCGCGTAAAAGCGCATATTTAGTTTAATTGTTTAGTGTGCGGCAAAAAACCGTTAGCAGTAAGTGGAGACTTTAAATTTTATTTGTATGTCAATTTTTGTGCGTTTCGTGTAGAATCAAAATTTTTGTGGGGCGGTTTTTTTAATGCTTTTGGCGATTTCCACGAATACTGCCGTCCTTTTTGTTCACAAACAGACACACTGTCTGAAAACTAGAGATTTTGGCTCCGGGGACCTCAAAATGTGTTTTGGCATTGAAAAATCGACATCTGTACAGGAAAAAACATGTGCTGTTCTCACGAGATTTTATTATTCCAATATCGCCGGATTGATTTGTCTTGAGTTTGAAACTTTTACAGCACACTTATGACCTACAAAAGGAATTTAGTTGTGTTAAGCGAAAGCTTGTCACAAATAAATTCTCCAAGACCTTGCTCAATTTTGTGCCCATGCTTGGATTCAGATCAACAGTCTCTCATTACGAATACGCCTCTCTAACAAACTGAACTAATAAGGCTGTTGATTTTTTACAGGATACGCCCTTTTTATCTGTTTTTGCCTCTTTTTGTTGCAGTATATCAACGGAGGAAGTCTAGAACAGCTCATTCAAAACGTCAGTATTGAGCTACCTCATAGTTTAAGAATGAAATTAGCGCTTGATATTGCAAAAGGAATGGCGTATCTTCATTCTAAAGGAGTCTTCCATCGAGATCTGACGTCAAAGGTATTTTTTTGCTTTATAATTATTTTCAGGATAAAAAAAAAAAAACTTTCTAGTACGTAACGTATATATCTGATATGTAACGGATATATGAGGTATGTAACGATTATATCTGGTATATAACGGATATAGCTAATATGTAACGGATGTATCTGGTATGTAACGGATACATGTGGTATGTAACGATTATATCTGGTGTATAACGGATGATGATATGTAACGGATATATCTGGTATGTAACAGACGAACAAGCTTTTTATTTAATTTTTGAAATGAAACCATCGCAGCATTAGTAGACAGAACCTATTTTTTTTTTTCGCACGTAATGAATGCTCCTCAGGGCGGGTTGACTGCTAAAAAACTCCAGTGCTATACAGGGTATGCTCAAAAACATGTAATCCTTTTAACCACGTATACTAGGTCTCAAATAAAGGCCACTTTGGTAAATAAACATTAGTTCGGAAATGCACCCCCTACGTGCAACAGGGCTGGCCAAAAAGCTTCTAGCACGTCTTGTTATTTCTTGTTCAGTGAAAATTTGTCAAATTTATTAGAATTGAGAAGATCAGTTGTGTTAGTTATTAAACATCTTGCTCCATGCAGAATAAAACGTACATAATGCTCAGTCACTAAACTTTGCTCAAAGACAACAAAAATATATCTTTTTCAACGAATCAGAATATCCATAACTACTTCCTTACACATGGTAGGATAAAGAGCCCTTTATCATACCATGAAAGAACAAGTTTAGTGAACAAGTTCACCCACCCCTTTCCAATAGCGCTTACCGCTTGCGAGTTCTAAATGCCAACCAAAAAAAGTCATGAAGTTCACTTCCATGTTGCATTTTCGGATCCAAGCAAATTGGCCTTTATTTGAGTTCTATTATACATGCGTGGTTAATAGAATTGCATCTTTTTGGTACACCCTGTATATGTGTAACCATTCTGAGCTAAAGTTAATAACACGTGTAGTTATTCCAAACTTTTTACCTTCACCTAATACGTGGTTAATGAAATTGCATCTTTTTGGTACACCCTGTATATGTGTAACCATTCTGAGCTAAAGTTAATAACACGTGTCGCTATTCCAAGCTTTTTACCTTCACCTAATACGTGTTTAATAGAATTGCATCTTTTTGGTACACCCTGTATATGTGTAACCATTCTGAGCTAAAGTTAATAACTCGTGTAGCTATTCCAAACTTTTTACCTTCACCTAATACGTGGTTAATGGAATTGCATCTTTTTGGTACACCCTGTATATGTGTAACCATTCTGAGCTAAAGTTAATTACACGTGTCGCTATTCCAAGCTTTTTACCTTCACCTAATACGTGGTTAATAGAATTGCATCTTTTTGGTACACCCTGTATATGTGTAACCATTCTGAGCTAATGTTAATAACACTTGTCGCTATTCCAAGCTAATTACCTTCACCTAACACGTAGTTAATAGAATTGCATCTTTTTGGTACACCCTGTATATGTGTAACCATTCTGAGCTAAAGTTAATAACACTTGTCGCTATTCCAAGCTTCACCTAACACGTAGTTAATAGAATTGCATCTTTTTGGTACACCCTGTATATGTGTAACCATTCTGAGCTAAAGTTAATAACACGTGTCTCTATTCCAAGCTAATTACCTTCACCTAATACTTGGTTAATAGAATTGCATCTTTTTGCATCAATGTTAATAACACTTGTCGCTATTCCAAGCTTCACCTAACACGTAATTAATAGAATTGCATCTTTTTGGTACACCCTGTATATGTGTAACCATTCTGAGCTAAAGTTAATAACACGTGTCGCTATTCCAAGCTAATTACCTTCGCCTAATACTAAATCAAATTAGTTTTTATGATCTATAAAATAATACAAACATCCCTGTGGTGCAAACCAGTCTCAATCACATAGACATACTCTTCGTAGCCCCTAGGAACTCTCTCTCTCATTAAAGCAACTACTTATTGATTGACCGAACTAAGTCTGTTTGTCTCTCCTTTCATTCGACAATAACTCTAGAACACCTTGTTCGATTTTTAGGTACTATTGGGCTACCCGGGGACCAAAATTAGACTGAGGTCTACTGTTCACAGAACTATGTGTACCTCACGGGAACGAGGATGAATGGGCACTCCTAACTTTAAGCATTGAAATGTTCTTTATTTTTTCAGAATGTGCTGATCAAATGCAATGAAATCTCAAATGAGATGGCGGCTGTGGTTGGTGATTTTGGTTTGGCGGCTAAAATTCCAAAGTAAGTCAAAAAAGTATATTGATAAAAACTAAACGTATAAAAATCCAACTCGAAAATATTTTTTTAAGTAAGCTTCGAATGTCTGGTGACCATTGCGTCTGATGTGTAACTCGCTTCTTTCTAAACCATTTGTTGCACGGAGGACTTGTTAGCTACTGCGGTTGCGCAATTGCGGCCCGCGAGTTATTTGTTAATGAAGACTTCGCGCTTTATTGCGTGTCTATATTGACACGGCCAAAATAGCGCCTACTCTTGCATCGCACTAAAAAAATTAACTTGATTTAAACCAAAGAGGGCCACTGGGTTCTCTTTGGTAGGGTCGGCAATCAAATAAACGTTTTTACTGTGATCTGTATTTCGAGCAATAGTTTTATATATACAGCATGTCCCAGAATTACCAATAACCCCCCCCCTCCCTCCTCTTAACTTTTGAACGGCTCAAAAAATAATCAGGAGCGAAGGTAGAGGGTCCTAAGTTTAATTTTTTTACACCCTGTATAACGGTGAACGGTGTTTATTTTAAGCTTTGATGTGAAAGTTTCCTTATTGTGTTCCAAAAAAAGGTTTCTCATCTACCTTTTTTTTTAAAAAAAAAAAAGTTATGCCGTGGAACCGCTTTCGCATTACTTCAAGGCACTCCTTTTTACAGCCATGTCATTCCGGAAACAAGAAAATTCGATCAGAAAATTTTCGGTCCGGGCGGGATTCGAACCCACAACCTCCGGACCAAGAGTCAATTCTCTTAACAACTCGGCCACGCAGATCGACAATTTCTCATCTACATAAGCCATCAAAAGTGTACATTTTTTTTTAATCAATGTCATAAAAGGACAAAGTCAAATCTCATTCTTCTCCTGGAAGTTAAAAGTAGGCCGTTTAGAAAACGGAAATTTCGAGCATAAAATCTGAAGTAAGGTGGTTATTTACACAAACAGTGATAACTAACCTAAATGTGGATACAAAGAAAAAAACATTCTCCTTCTCAATTCTTTCACAGCGGGGCCAGAGGAATTAGAAAATTTCAGTGCAATTACATAGGGAATTACACTAATTTTAGATGCGAGTTATTTCCTATTTTCACTAAAATATTTCCACATTTAGGTTAGTTATCAATATTTGTTTTGTATTTTTGGCGGAACCGAGTTAGTACGGCTCCAATGTAGAAAATTCAATATTTTACTCAAGGATATTACTTTTAGCAGGTACTGCGGAACACATTCTTTTTAAATTTCATCTTTCTCGCTCATCCCGAAGTGGTACCTCTAAATTCCGAGTTTTCGGTGAAAAACCGGCCATAAATCGGGGAGAAACCGGAAAGTTTCAATTTTTATGGGGTCCATACATACTATTTTTGAGGGGGGGTCCATTCTCGGTCATTTTTGTTATCTCATTTAGTTTGCCCCCCCACCCCCGAAAAAGCGTCATTTTTGGTGGTAATTTGCTTTCAGTTTAACTTTCGATTTTTTCCTATTACGCACCTACAATCCAAAAGGAATCTATGTTTCAAGTCTCTAGGTTTAGCCATCCTAGAGATACGTTGATTATGAATCAGCCAGTCAGTGGACCAACTGGGCTTTGCGTTTTATAAGTATATATAGACTAGCTGTTTCGCCCTTGCTTCACTATGGCCTATAGCTTGGCGCCTTAAAGGCATGGCCGATCCCATGCTAATAGTATTTTTTCTCCTTTTTTAAAATTGTAAATATAGGCGTGTACGCTGTTGTATGTTGTATACATGTATCATGCTATCTCTCTCGTTCCAATGTATTTCTTATGGGGATTGTTTACTTTTTGCGATTTCTACCCCTTAAAATTAAAATTTTGCAAAATCTTTTCTTAGTGCACACTTACATGGTGCAACGAAGGTCCCTGCCAAATTTCAAGTCTGTAGAATTTATAGTTTTGGCTCTACGTTGATCAGTCACTCAGGACATTGCCTTTTATATATAAAGATATTAAAAAAAACTCATCCATGGCACCTCCCTGAGCCATTGAGCTTAGAGCGGAGACAACGTTTCCCCTTTGAATGTCAAAATTAATGCTTTGTCTGGAAGTACTCCCTCGCGCATCTATCTTTCGTCTCAAGGACAAAGGTTTTAGAGGTGAAGTTGAAAAGGTCCAAAGGATTCGAAGGTTTGACTTAGAAGGGGATAAAATCATGTAGATTTTGTTACTTTTTGTACTTCAGCCAATAACTTGGCTAGAATTGTAATGTTTTGCGTTCCAAGTCGTACAAGAGATTGGTGCGTAGAAGCAATTGTCTGTGAAGTCCTTTGGTGCGATGGTCGATGGGCTGTGGTTAGTAGTTGTAGAAGTACACGTACACTGTAGTGTGTATCACACAAATTCCATTTATATTTTTTATAGTTCCACAGACTGTGTGGGCTATGTATTTATCCCCTAACTTAAAACGTTCCTTATCAGCTCTCTTTTTTGTCAAGGTTACTGTCCGCGTCCTATTGGGTCCGACATTTAATTTAGTTCAAGTTTTAGCAAACAAAATAGAAATTAAATTCCATTAACATTCCAAAAGGATTTTGTTTTGACTAAGACTCTCAGGTGTATTGATTGCATAGAATGTAAGAATCTCAGAGTACAATGGAGTCTGGAGTGCGCTTGTGGCAAGGTGCCGAAAAATATTTCTGTATAAAAACAAAACAAAAAGAAAATTGAATTACATTATCGCTGTAGTTTGCATTGTGATAACAAAAGGGGTGCAAAAAGTTTGAGTTCATTCAAAATTGTTGAGAGTCGTTTAGTTTTTAATTTAAGTTATAGTTTGAAATATTTATACATTCCAAATAACGAAACTAACTAGTAGGTTTGTGACCTACTCAAATAATAGGCCAACATGAGATCCCGGCTGGTCCAATTGGGGCCCAAAATCTTACGGATAAATAAATTTGTCTCAATGCTTGAAATTTGGGGGTGTCCATTTATCGTAGTCCTGGTGAGTAGGTACTACTAGTAGTTCTGTGCACTGTAGACCTCAGTCTAATGTGGGTCCCGGATGGCCCAATAGGGTCCAAATACTAATCAGCTAATTCTACGAACGTAATAACTGTGGATAAATACAAGGCGTTCAAGAGTTATCGTGGAACGAACAGACAGACAAACAGACTCTTATAGAAATATTGTGGCGTTAATACTACACCTCCCTTCGTTTGACAAATAAACTGCTGAAGAAAATCTGTGAAAACTTCCAATAACTGAAAATTGAAATACCCTCAGATACTACGAAAAAGATCTGAATTGAGAGGCAGGGTCACTAATGACTATGTCAAAATATATATTGTGCATAAGCAAAGAAAGGGGGCGATGTGTAAAGAAGACTGAGAACCACCGGCATAAATCATAACATTATGTAGCTGGTATCGTCATTTCCGATGATGGCCATATGAATCAGATTGAGATAGCAGTTCTTATTTACTTGTAAAGTTTACAATATTGTCATCAAAATGTATTCCTGATAATAGTCATCAAACATGTAGTCTTGATAATTGTCATCAAACATGTATTTTGGATAATTGTCATCAAACATGTAGTTTTGATAATTGTCATCAAATATGTATTCTTGATAATTGTCATCAAATATGTAGTCTTGATAATTGTCATCAATCATCTATTTTTGGAGGATAATAATTGATATTTTCTCCGTGTTCCCCTAACTTTTTTTTCTAACTATTGATTTTATCTCATTATCTACGCATCCCATTATGAAATATTCAACAAAAGTCACTCCACATATTTTTAACGTGGCTGTACAGAGACCTGAAAAGTGCACTTTGTGACGTGAAGTAATATATCACTTGTGCAACGCTTATTGTATTTGACTTGGCGGGCGGAGCGCTGCCGCGCTCCTCAATACCCAAGAACCATGTTAACCAATCACTGCATTCGATGTCCTTAAAATTGAATACTACTAGAAATCATGGCGTTACATCGACCAATTGTTGACGGGAGTTTACAACCTTTGGGAGTTTTTTTTTTACTCTATCTTTTAAGACATTTCCATGGCACAGTGCGCATCACACTCGGCTTGCACCAAGGAGATTCTGGGTTTGATTCCTGGGCGGGTCGAACATTTTTGATAAAGTTTTTTTTTTTTAATTTTCTACTTGGTCTGGTTGTGTTTGGGGGGTAACTCAGCTTCCTGAGCACAATTGAGTAGCTATGGTAATAGCGACAAGTGGTAGCATTATGAGGAAATTGTAAAGTGTAGCTTAGACTTTATGATATTGGAGTGATTGTTGAGAATACCTTGTAATCCTAGGATGCTCACAAAATTGTGACATAAGAACACAAAGAAATATGCATCTTATTCTATGTTTCAATTGATCGAATATAATTGAAACTTGTGGTCGATTGCAAATTGCAACTGTCCCGTTGGACTACGCCTTCACAAGATGGTATACACAGAAGCAAAAATAGAAATTTTAAACAATGCAGAAAGTTAGGTGCCTGACGAGGCAGGTTGAGCCTGCTAGTGAATTATACATTATGTTCCGTTATTTTATGATATCCTGTATTATCATTATTCTGTATGTACGAGTAACTTCAGACAGACGAGATTTTGTCACACTTTAGACACAAGAAAATTTCATTTCGTTTCCATTTTGTGAATCCTAGCACATGCCATGCATTTAGCATGTGACACAGACAAAGTTAGTCTGACAAACATATGTTCATTAATTTTTAAAGACGTGCATTTCACAGAACCTGTGTAGAGAGAGCTCTTTATCTTTTCCAGAAGAGGGGGAAAATGTTTTCTAAAGAAGAGAGATTACGTGCAGAAAGTGTCTCATTACTAACGTTCCATACAAATTACAGTAGAAATTGTGTAGAAAATGAGTCGGTCTTTCATGAATTAATTCATAGTTGACTCTTGATAATTAAAACCTTGGATAAGTTTTTTAATCCCATTCAACAACTCAATAACTTGAACCAACCTATTCATGCTCAAAAACCCCAGTGATCTTGTCCATTAAAACAGTACCGAATCTAAAGGGTGACTATTTTTCAAAAGCTCAACGTCGATCAGGAGGGAAAATAAGATTTTCTTTCTTTTTAAGAATGCTTTTGGAGGTCCATGATGGCCTTCCAAGAATAGACATGATGATTATTAAAACCTTTAGAAGCAGACAACTTATTGAGAGTTGGAGTGTAAAAGTGCTAGCAGACAACCATGTACTTACTGATCTTATTATATAGCACACATATTTACATATTATGTAAGTTTGCGATTTTCTGCGATCTATACATAGCACGCATGTTTGCATATGTAAGTATGCGATTATTTGCGAACATTTGAGTAAAGGGATATATGTGCATACCACACATCTTTGCATATGTAAGTATGCGATTGTCTGCGAAAATTTGAGTAAAGAAATAAATGTACATAGCACACACGTTTGCATATGTAAGTATGCGATTATCTGCGAACATCTGAGTAAAGGGATATATGTACATAGCACACATCTTTGCTTATGTAAGTATGCGATTGCCTGTGAACATTTGAGTAAAGAGATAAATGAACATAGCACACATGTTTGCATATGTAAGTATGAGATTGTCTGCGAACATTTGAGTAAAGAGATAAATGTACATAGCACACATGTTTGCATATGTAAGTATGCGATTGCCTGCGAACATTTGAGTAAAGAGATAAATGTACATAGCACACATGTTTGCATTTTTAAGTATGCGATTGTCTGCGAACATTTGAGTAAAGAGATAAATGTACATAGCACACATGTTTGCATATGTAAGTATGCGATTGCCTGCGAACATTTGAGTAAAGAGATAGATGTACATAGCACACATGTTTGCTTATGTAAGTATGCGATTGCCTGCGAACATTTGAGTAAAGAGATAGATGAACATAGCACACATGTTTGCATATGTAAGTATGCGATTGTCTGCGAACATTTGAGTAAAGAGATAAATGTACATAGCACACATGTTTGCATATGTAAGTATGCGATTGTCTGCTAATATTTCAGTAAAGAGATAAATGCAAGAGCGATCCTATAGCATTACTATTGTCAAGGTTAGACCTGATTTGGAAAGTCTGTCATTTTCCTGTATCAATGTTTTATTTATGTTTTGTTTTCCTCAGAGGTTAACATATGTATGGTAACTTGTAACATATTTATGGTATCTTGTATTCGGAATGCATTTCCCATTATTGATAAGAACAAGGCATCATGCATGGATAATGTTTTTTCTATTACTTTGCTTATTTTTTCAAGTATCCAAGGAATGTGCAGTAATAAATTAATATTTACGAGTCATGACCTTCTTTCTTCCTCATATTATTTGTTTTATTGTAGATTTGCGTTCACTTGATTTGACACAATCATTCTTCCATGAACTCACATCATGCTCCTCTAAACTCTTAGCGCGACCGTTTTTACCATAGCTATTCAATTATCCTTGCACACATACAAATGTACTTTTATGTTTTTTAAAGACAAACACATCGGACTGTCGGGCAACTGACATTGCGACATCATCATTACCTAGCATAATATTTTTTGGTGACTTTGATTTAGATATTTGATATTCTTTTTATTATTATTATTATTATTTTTTTTTATATATAATTTGGCTTTACGTCTCTTTAACATTATTGGTCATTCAAGACGAGGGTTTCACTCTCCATTCGCTGGAAACTTGCAAACCAGCACCCACATTGACCTCACCCAGCCTGGGTTGGGCCGGAATAATAGCCAGCATCACGAGGGTGCAAACTCACGTGGACACCCACATGATACAACCTCGCTGGACGTTGCTTAACTTCAGTGATCCATTGGAAACTGGTGTATACAACGTGCCATAGACGCTGACTAAATATTAACCATTATTATTATTATTTGTCTATACTGGTACCTCGTAAATAAGGATGCGGTTGCCGTCTTTGATTTAGTGTCATCGCTGAGCTCAGTGTAAGGTTGACGAATTTTCCTCTTGAAATGGTTCCAAAACGTAGTCCTATACTTTCGTATTGTCAGTAGGTTCGATGCGGACATAACGGCTGTATCTTAAAATAGCGTATTCCTGATGTTTTTAAGAAAATCAGAATGTCTCAAATTATGTACAGTACAATAGACTTTTGAGAAATGGAATTTTTGTACCTTGATAGTACTCCAAGTTGTTCCAATTAAAAACGTATGCTTACTATTGTATTTCTGAAATTACCAGAATATCTTGAGACCGGCAGAAAATGAATTTGGTGTAGGTAAGTTTCTAAGATATAAAAATGTAAATTTTGTGAGTGTGTAATTTTTCCTCTCTTGCACTGTATTCTTCATTATCTCAGCCTAAGCTTGATTTAGAAAGATCAGTAATTCAGTAGAATGGGTAGTTTCTACTCAAATTTTATAATTCTATTTTCCCAATCCAAAGGTCTGTTTATTGAATAAATACTTTGTCTATTTTCAGGTTGGGTGGATTTCGACTGGACACAGCTGGTACTCCATGGTGGATGTCACCCGAGTGTCTCAAAGGCGAATGGTATGATGAACACACCGATATATTTAGTTATGGGATTATCCTGTGTGAGTTAGCGGCAAGATGCAATGCAGATCCAGATCTTCTAGCGTGTAGAACACAAAATTTTGGGTTAGATTATATGGCAGTTGTACAACTAGTATCAAAACAAACGGTTGCTCCTCCTGCTCAGTTCCTAAAGCTTACCTTCTCCTGTTGTAACGTAAGTGTTAACTCTAATATTCTTACTTCTGTGACTGTTGGCCACACTGATCACCATGAGTCCCCGGTATCTTAAAACGGTTTTGTACACCAAATTTCCACCCAAATTGTCAAGTTAGTTCGAATTTAGGACTTGGAAAGTCTAGACATGATTTGCAACTTTGATTAGACATTCCACACAAAATCCAGAGTTAGGCAGTATCGCATACTGAAGAGGGGTAATTGCCCCCCCCTCCCTCCCACATTTAAAGAAAGAAAAAAATCTTCTTTTTGGTTGATTGACCCAGAATAGCAGAAAAATTCAAGTGCTCGCTGACTTAAGTAAGGTCATTTATAGTTAACGAAAGTTACATACTTATTAATAATTCATTCATTTTAAAAATTCAGACTTGAGGTCTGGATTTTGTGTGGAATGTCTAATCAAAGGTAAAATTCAGACTTGAGGCCTTAATCACCCCCTCCAACTGAAGACCTGCACCTTGGAGTTAGGAGGTCAATTATAATAAATAATCAACACTACAGGCAACTCTTACCGTTCCTATGACAGACCGTCATCGTAGGATTAGGACTCTGTTGTAATCCTCAAAGAATGGAACCCAAAATAGCGACAGGGTAATGTAACCCCAACTAGTAAAATTACCCCAATGTTGACACTACTGTGTAGTCATCATTCATTTCATAACTCAATTTACAGACGCGATATTAATTTGGAATTAGCGTGACCCATTTCTGGAACGGTGCCCAGAACTGAACGCACGTGACTTACCCCCTGTCCGGCGTTGTCATACAAAATATTACATTTTTATCAAAAAGAAACGGACGGACGCAGATTTATTTTTTCCACAATCGTTCATTTATTATTTTATTATGCAGGGTGTTTATAAAGTTCCACCCAGACCTGGGTTACTCGAGAAATGTTTAAAATATCTATAAAAAACTTCAGTTTTTGTTGGTCGTTTGGCCTGGGTCAACACAAACTTCAAAATCTTAAAACCAACAATTATTTCGATTCGCTTCCACTTATTTTGGGAGCAGCTCAAAGGCCTGTTTATTGACTTTGGCTTTCTCGCAGTAGTAGAGCTTATTTCAAACTAGCAGGATACGCTCGCTTCGCTTGGCGCCTTATAGGCATGGCCGTTTATAGTTTCAACCCCTTTTTTCGCGATAAAATGTAGCCTATGTCCTTTCCTAAAGTTTAGTCTATCTCCATACCAAATTTCATCAAAATCGGTTCAGTAGTTTAAGCGTGAAAGCGTAACATACATACATACATACAAACAGACAGAGTTACTTTCGCATTTATATATTAGTATGGATATGGATATGGATTCTCGCCTTATCCTCTGATTTGGGCGTTTTATGTTTTATTGGTTGTAATTAAAGTTAGGATTACGACTATTGACAACTTTCCAGAACGTTAGGAAAGAATACGAAATCAAATTTAGGTACTGCCAGCAATTTGAGGTTATTTTTTATTTCAAACTAGCAGGATACGCCGGCTTCGCTTGGCGCCTTATAGGAATGGTCGTTTATAGTTTCGGCGCCTTTTTTTCGCGATAAAAAGTAGCCTATGTCCTTTCCTAAAGTTTAGTCTATCTCCATACCAAATTTCATCAAAATCGGTTCAGTAGTTTAAGCGTGAAAGCGTAACATACATACATACATACATACAGACAGAGTTACTTTCGCATTTATAATATTAGTATGGATTGCCTACCTAAATGATAATAATTTACTCAATTATTATGAAACATGTTTTAAACTTTACAAAATGTAAAATAGTGTTATAGCCAGAAGCGAATACAGGAAGGGTGCGATCACCACCTGAACAAATTGAACTTCGAAACACTTTTCTGACATTTAGTGTGTATAATACTACTGACTTTCATGTCGATTATAATTTGGAGTCACAATCCGCCCTTGCTTGGAAAGTGGTTTGTAACGAGAAAAACATATACCTTTCCTTATTTTCGCATAGATCTGTTAAAGTATGGCTTCCAAAGGTCTACTATCACATCTCACATCCAGTAATTCTATAAAATTTGAGATGAGATTGTGAAACAAATTGACACCTGGCATATGTTTTCATTATATTTTTTAATGCTGGTAATTATTATAGGTGTGTGTAAATTTAAGTTGTAACTGCCCTGAGGACATCCTCCGGTCGAAACGCTACTGAAAAACTATGTTTAATGTTCTGTTTACTCTGTAAGTCGAAAAAAATTGTTAAAATTCACACAAAGGAGTTATTTTTTTATGCTCTTTTTTCATATTCGTGGAACCCAGGTCTGGGATAGACTTTGTGAATACCCTGTAATAAATTCTTGTGGGGTTTGGCAAGAAATGTATGCCCCAGAAAATCAGAAACTTGTCACAGTTTGGTACATTGTAACAATATCTGCTCTTATCTGTTCAGTAAATAAAATATGTATTAAAAAAAAGCCCACCAGAGGTTTAGGTGCAGGGGCTTATACAGCCCCAAAGAGGAATTTAGCTCACGAATATATAAATATAGTAAAGACGGTAGATATGCTTGTTTGAATGATTGCTTATGAATACAGAATGACATAAGCAATCGAGATGAGACTGACATAAGCAATCGAGATGACTCTTGTCGGCTGTCATCGCGATATTAATACTTATTTTATAAACTTGTATAAGCTACTCATGCATGTGTAGATACAGAATAGGGTACGTACATAATAAAATATTAATTTTAAAATTTAGAAAACAAAATAGAAATGTAAGTCTGATAATTGTTTTTGAAGGCGATCCTTAATTGTGGTAGCTATTTTCTACCGTTATATGTCAACTAAAGTTTATTTCTTACTGTTTATTTCCAGTATAAAAAAAATCTTAAAAGAAAATACATGGTGCGGATAAAAAATAATGCGTGGGTGAAAGTACTGGTCCAAATTGATATGGGGCCATTTGGGCACCTACCCAGACAAATTCGTTAAACCCATATGAACAACGGTACTAGAGTTATTTCGACAAATTTATTCCTCGATGTCTGAAACGTATCTTGCGAGTTTCAAACTTTTTTCATCTTCTGCTGGAATACAAAGCTTTCCTAACATTGAAAGCATAATTCCTACTCAGAATCGCAAACATTTTTTTTTACAAAAGTTACCACTTCGAAGATTTTTAATATTCAAGGCTGTTGCTGATTGTCTCTATTGATTGTATTAATGCGTGACGTGTTCGCACTGCTAGACACATTTTTTACTTTCTCTTCCCATAGAGGATAAAGTATAGTAACCGTGCAGAAAATTTGGACATTTTTTGGCCTAAAAAATCGTCTGACGGGAATTTTTATCGATATCGCCTACAGGGGCGCCCCTAGGGCAGTCAGTAATGATGGAATCATTTTTTCTAAAATAAATGGTCTCATGTCAGGGGCCCCGCCGGGGGTCCAACAAGCTCCTTAAAATGAAAATCCCTTTTAAAAGGAAACATTTCAGTAATTTCTAGAGCCGACAGGGATCATTCAGAGTATTGAAAATTAATCAATAACTGTTTTCAATTTTCAACTTGTTATTTAGAGCCCCCCTCGGTGCAGAACTTAGAACGTCGTAATTGGACCAAATTTCTAAAATCAAAACCAAAAAATAACCAATTTTGATGAAATGGGTAACTATGACATTGACTAACACTTTTGAAAGAAATTGACTATCACTTTTTAAAGAAAATGTTCCTCCCGTTTATTCACATGAAATTCGAAACAAATAATGCCTATAAGGAATTGAAAATATTTATCACTGTATATTCAGAGCTTTTATTCATAGTAACTCCCCAGGGTTCGGACCAAGAAGACAAGGACGTGCCAAGTCTCTAAAATCAAACCACATAACCAATTTTGATAAAATTTAAATCTGGTAATCATAGCAATATTTTACCTAAAGACATTGGTCCTTGGAGGCGTAACTTCACCAGGGGCCCCGTTTGATGTACAAATATTGGAGCGTAGAAATTTCGGTATTGGGCCCCCGTCAGTTGACCACAACTGTAAAAATATAAAAGTCATCTCAAGTATTAAAGTGGACAAATGTGTAAATAAAAAAATCGTCTCATTCTGAAAAATTTGGTATATTCAGTCACCTGGGAATTATATTGGACCTGGTGTTTTGAAGAAATTTTGATTTTGGGGCCCTGTCAGGGGCCCACAAATTCAAAAATATAAAATTCGTCTAAACTTGATACAATTTGGTATATTGAGTCACCCGAGAATTATATTAGATAAATATTTTCTTTTCATATTATATTAAAGGAAGAGAAAGTCAAGTACGTTTTTCTGTACCATTTATTAGAATATTCAATTGGTCTAACCTAACTCATTCCGTATTGATACTTCACTTGTAATTTACATTTCAATTGTTCAATTCATTTGACAATATTGTATCATCAACTCTAATTGGGAAAGCTATTGTTTTCTGATTCAGCGACATGTTGCTGATATTGACGTAGTCAAAGGGAACGTTGAGGTTATTTCAGTGCCGAATTACCCATATACAAACATCGGAAAATTGGCGTAACTCGAAAAAGGTTGTAGAATTTTGAATTAGATAATTTTTCTAGGATCTCAGTCTATTTTTTTTGGGGGGGGGGACACACGCCCATTCCCATAAATCTTTCTATATCTCTTAACGTTTCTAATAGTATTCTATGTAATGATTTAGAATAGTATTCTATGATCTGAGGTATAAGTCTGGTTTTGGGGGGTGCATTCCCATCAATTTTTCTATATCTCTTACCATTTTGGCTAAAAAATTAGTATTGTCTAAATTTTATTTTGGCCGATCCCGGATTCGAACTTGTAATCCTGGAATGGCTAGCCAAGTTTGTTGGGTAAGACGTGTTGGGAGTAGTATTGAGTTAGGTTCCAAAAATAAAAAAAAATGCGTGTTGAAGTCTGAGCGAGGTTGGCCTGAGTCGCAAGCCCAGCCTAACCACTACTCCCAACACGTTCTACACAGGGTAACAAACGTGTAGTTAATATGTAATCTGTGTGTGGTACTGTGGTATGCTCAAATGGCGTTTATAGGTTAATGTCTCGGTGATATGAGTACTACTGTAGAAGTCACATTTATTCTCATTGTTTCTTTCATCTTCTCGAAACGATGTTCCGGTACGCACAGCTGTATCTAACTATAGTAAATTTGTGAAATCTATAGAGCCCGAATTCTATTAATATCTAAATCTAGAATAATAAAATTTAATTTAACGATAGATGTATGTATCACTAATTGTTTAGCCAAAGAGATATCGAAAAATCAATGAGAATTGACCACCCCCCCTCCCAAAACCATATGCTGGAACCCCAGCAATGTTATCGGAATTCAAAAATGTCGAACCATTTTTGAGAGACGGACGATTTTTCATTTTTGACCAAATTCAGCCCGTCACGGTCTGGTATCTTAAAATGTGACAACATATCGACTCAAAGCGAAAAATTTTTGGTGGCCTTTTAAACATTTATTTCGAACATGGTTTGCAATAAACTGCCCAACCGTTTTCTAGTTACGACCGCTTTTCTCGTAATTTGGCACTAGGTTACTCTCTTATATTTTTTGGGTTATTTGCGATTCTTCCCGGTAGCCTTAAAAAATATTTTTGTGTGATTCTAGTTTGAAGCCAATAACAGGCCTTCATTTGAAGATATTGTCGTCAGTTTAGAAGATATTATCAAGGAAGAAGCTGCACATGGTAACATTTCGAATGCTGACAACGTCTCTAGTGATCTGCAGAGACATACAAAATGTAAGTTTTGGATATTTCTAACTAAAGTTGTGTATTTCCTTCATTCATACCTCATCATTATGAGCAGGGGCCTAAATTTTCTCTATCAATGGATCAATTTATCAGCCTAAAAATTGTCCGCATGGTAATTTGTTCAAAGTCGTGTGTATCAGTTTCGCGATAGAAATGTATTTCGTTTTGTTTCCTTTTATAATCGTTCGCATTTTTTCACAAAACTATCCATATTAGCACGGGACACTCCCTTGGATGCTTGTTTTTAGAAAAAACAGCATCCCCGGCTTAATGGATATCACACTGGCTGGCTTGGCACGCGAAAACTTGGGTTCGAATCCCGGTGGAATCGAAACATTTTTCGTAACTGTGCTCGGCTGTTCGCGGCACACTCAACCTCGTGAGTATAACTAAGTAGCTAATTAAGATGTTAGTAGCGAGCAGTGGCCGCAATAAAAGAACAAAAATATAATAATAATGTAATGAATTAGTGTATTGACCTTTTCAATAGTAATATTATGCGTTAACCCAAATAATAATACACTTGTTTTCTACATCATTGGAAAAAAAATGTTATATTTTCTATAAATAAAACTCTCATGAACGGAACTTTGTTTACGAGCTTATTAGGGCCATTCGTACAGTTACGGGAAAATATTTGTTTCCTTAAAAAGAGTCATTAGCTCGGTAGAGTGACGTATTAGTTACCTGCAGTTTGGTGGTTCAAATCCTAGGATGGATATAAAATTTAGTGTAGAATGGGAAATTTCATTGTGACACGCATTAGTTTAACTCTAACAAATCCTTGTCATATTTCCATGGTTTTATAATATTATTATTCCATGGTTTTATAATATTATTATTCCATGGTTTTATAATACTAATATTATTTCCAATGCATGGTCATCCAAATAACCTTTTTTGGATGAAAATGCTAATTTTTTTTCATGGAATAGGTCATGAAATGTAATTTTTTTTTATTTAACTTTTCAGTGAGTCATAGGCGGTCATTGTCAGAAGATGCCTGTATCAAGTTAACATCGATGATAAACTCCGAGTCTAAATCGCCGTCCCAGTTGCACTATGTTGGTGAAACTATGTGTAAAATAGACCCTCACTATAAACCTTTTCCTAATGAAACCGATCCTTTATCTGCTTTGATTCCTCTCAAAGGTGTTCAAAAAATCCTCACGTCTGACCATGCCAACACTTTATTTTCCTCCTGTTTTGAGCTTGAACTTCAAAAAAGTTCATCTAGTCCTTGTAAAGAATCTAAAATTTGTGAAGATCAAACAGTCCAGTGTTTAAGAAGCCACTCCAAATCAAAAATAACCCTAACCAACACAAGTAGTCTGATTGGAGACTTTGATAGATTTGGTTTGGGGAAAAAAGACCGAAGTCTATCACAGCATTCACCGAGTGAATACAAATTTCTAACGAACAAATCTCTTCCTTGTACAGAAACCTCCCAATCTTCTGTCATCACCGAACCCGTTGTTAAGCCTTCTCGTTTAGTTAAAGGTTCGCCCATATTCAGCCAATTTTTATCGAGTTGCTGCACAAAATCTCAGTCACATTTAGTTCCTAAATATAGTTGCGTCCTTTCTCAACCTCGGTCTCTTCCTTCCTCGCCAACGTTTTCCAGACGAAGACTTGACCAAAAGAAGAAAAGTGCGTCGGATATCAATGAAGGACTGACAAAATCTTCGACGACGTGTATGGTTCCTGCGCTCTTCTCGCACCCTTTATTTCAAAACGGTACCTCCTCACTCCGACCTTGTTCCTCTAGTTTGCATTTAGAAGATGCTCAATTGAACTCTGAATCAACAACCACTGTTCCTGAACTGAAGAGGAGGGGTTCGTGTGAATCCGGATTTTTCAGTTGTGTTGGAGAAGATTTTTGTCCAGGTAAGCTTTGGGCTTATTTCAGACGTGTCATTATTTCCCTTGTGATAATATCGCCATAAAGAAAGATTTAAAATAAATCTTCTTCAATACCAATCGCATCTGTTGTGACAATTTAAATGTACTCGACCAGGTGATGTTTTGACGGACGGGAGCACTCGTATCTTGATTTTCTTCTTGCTGATGCGTTTTAAATACGTACCATCTCTTAATTAAATTAATAATATATTTCACATTCATATAAATATGTGGTGAAAGAATGAAAAAAGTGATCAACCAAATCAACTACCCGACATAGAGAACGGAGATCGCCATTATTTCCAGCGAGAAGTGGAAACTACCATATAAAAATACTAATGTTAGTTCTTTCTTATATCATAAACTAGCTGTTTCGCCCGTGCTTCGCTACGGTCTATAGCTTGGCGCCTTAGAGACATGGGCGTTCCTGTGCTAATAGTATTCTTTGTAGCTAATATCGGAAGCTAATAGTATTCTATTATTCCACTTACAAAAATTGGAAAAACGGCCATAATTCGAAAACGGTTGGACCATTTTTTTTTGTTGCAAACTATGTTCCAAATTAACCCTAGGATTGCCAAGCTCTATTTAGTTACGTGCATTGCCAAGGGGGGGGGGGG
>CM022874.1:27746288-27777572 GCA_012654025.1 Pachypsylla venusta
GTGGTACATAATTAGACATTTTAGACAATTTATGGTAGCTTTAGACAATCAATGTATTGGTTACATGCATTGTATAAAGTACCCGCGCCCAAAGTTTGGCTTCAATATCATCCCTTAGAAGGCTTAGAACATACATATTTTTATATACTATGATGGAAAATATTGTTTGTGACAATTATTAAAGGTCTCATTAAAATAAGTATCATAATTTGATTACTATAAGCTTTTTGCTAAAACGCGGGTACTTTGTACCCCCCCCCCTTGGCAATGCTAGGGTTAAGGTTTAAAATCCCACCTAAAACTTTCTCGCTTTGAGTTGATATGTTGTCGCGACAAAATTTAAGATATCGGACCTTGACCGGCTAAATTCGGTCAAAAATCGAAAAATCGGCCGTAACTCGAATACGGTTTGACATTTTTGAATTCTGACATTTTTCCTGGGGTTTTAGCCTATGGTTTCGGAGGGGTGGGTCCATTCTCATCAATTTTTCGATATCTCTTACCGTTTCGGCTAAACAATTAGTGATACATCTGATACATACACACACACACAGATACATACATATATTTATCGTTACATTGAGTTTTATTATTATAGATCATTCGTTAAAAAAACGAAAATATCAAAAAATTTGTGACACTTTTTGATCTCGAACTCATAATCCATGTTTAAAATTAAAATATCTTTTGAACAAATTACAGTGCACTTCTTCACTTCAATCGGTCACATGGGCGCTCGTTTACTTCATTGAAAGTGAAACGATTTTAGAGTCCGACAGACATCCTTCAAATTAGACCCTGCAAATATGTAGCTGTACTTCATATTCCTAAAATGTATTGTATTGTTTATTTTGCAGGCATTGACGTACGAGGTTTTCATACGGCATCCTCTGTTACCTTATCATCAAGTTCTGCCGCCTCGTCTTTATTTCTAGACTCAGTAGGAGATGATGTGGCCACGCCTCTCGCTCTCAACTGTTACCATCAACTTTACCCTTTCCATGCGCATCGCTCATCATCTATTTATACGGACTCGTCCGAAGATATTTCTAGTCTAGGTGACGGAGACAGGTTGTTTTGGGAGACAGACCGGGTGTGGCAAGTAAGTTCTGAGCGCGTTTTAAGAAAGTCTACTCGCTCGCACATGACCGAGAAATGTTTTGTGTTCTGTCTAAAATTTGCTTCGTGAATCGAATTGATGTTAACGTTAGATTTATCTCGAAAGTTGGTGTTTTTTTGAAGTGGTGTGGGCTAATTTGAGTTAGCAGACCAATTTGCCGTATTGAGAAATGGCAGAGTCACGAAAATTAAATATAATGAGAGGATTCCTTTGAAATGGCGCATAGAAGAGAAGAGAAATGTAGAACATCCCACTCTTCATGAGCTCTCAAAACAGGCTTCGTGTTTTCTCTCTCAGATCACGTCATACTGTGTTTCTTTTTTAATTTCAATTGTTCTAATTTCAGAAACCACAACAAATAAGTAAAATTGTAGAATATTTTGAAAGAAAACAGAGCTCAAAACACGATCATCAAGATGCGACAAGTGCTCGACTTCACTCTATTAGACGAGGTTGGATATCTCGGGCGAACAGTAACAGCTCTTCTCCTTCCGTCATCTCGACACCGTTCTCAGGAAAACGTTTGAGTGTGTGTGAAGGTGCTGTCAAGTCAAAATTGCAGCTTTTTGATAAGAAGAAAGCATCTGACTGAAGCCAACTTTTGGGTTCCTTGATGGCTAAAAAACGATTGGAACGGTTGAATAAATTCAATAGCCAAACATAGGACTATAAAAGAATTATTGTACTAGGTGAAGTGAAATAACCAATTTTAAAAATTCGCAGAGTATATAAAAAAACTTTTGGAAATATTATGAATATTTTTTCAACAAATTTGGACATTTCCCTGCATTCCATCCCTTAATCACCATCAATATTGACGTCGTGTCCGATGGTGGCCAGATGTATGAGACTACATCTCTAATCATGGTCTCGTTTTGGTTGTTTTAAGTATTTAACCGTCATTACACATTTATTATTAGAGGCCGATAAAATTTAAATTGGACCCCTGAACTATGTCCATTTTTACATTTTATTTATGTTAGCAATTAAACCGTTAAAAGCTGAAAAAACCTAAAGAATAGATGTAAGAAAACATAATGAGAGTTGATTTCTCTGTTATTTTACACCATGAGTTCAGGTGTACTCGGTCTGTGTGCATGTCACGCCATGTATGATGTATGGATATGGTATTTTTAATTTCAAATAAAATTCGGTGGCGGTCCTTATATTATAAAAGACATGGTAGCATGCAAGTATTGCAAAATGCATCATGGTGCATTCTGCGTGATGAATAAAGAGGACGAATAGAGTTGACTAAATCTAAATCTAAATCTATTAGTTGACTAAATCTAACTCTCATAAATCAATAAAATAAAAATGCGATTGAAACTTTAATCTTTATAAATATTGTTATCTAAACCAAACAGTCGTTTGCTACAATATCAAGTAAACATCACACGTTTTTTTTATCAATTTTTTCTTATATTTCTGCCGCTAGATGTGATTTTAACCAAGTTTTAGACATGCACAAGTCTCTAGAAATTACCGTTCTCTTTTTAGTACAGATTCGTGCAAACCGCCCAAAAACGGAAACGGCAGATTTGATTTTTATCAAAAGTTTCGTGTCTCGTCCAAAGCATAAATTTTGACATACATACAAATTTCAAGTCTCTAAGCATTTATCGTTCTTTACATATTTTCTTCACAGAAACCAATTGCTGAATATCTCAAGTTGGTATCAGACAGATACTATTATTATTTTTTTTTGAGCAAGTTACAAACTTAAAATGTTGTTTAATATAATTTAAAAAGTCTTTTTAAACGTTTTAGGGGTGGGAGATTAGTGATTTTTTTTTCATGTTACCTAACCTGTTAAATAAACAAANAAAAAAACCGAATAAACTTTGATTTCTCCAAAGTTTCGTCGATTTTCAAGCAATAAAATTGTGAATTAAACATTTAAAAGTGAGTTTTCTCGTATTCCCACCATTTAATTGTGAAAATTAACCTTCTACTTTCAATTAATCATATTTTAAGTTAGGTTAGTTGCTCAGAAAAAAATTAATAGTATCTGTCTGGTTCTTGTGTATTCAAAACGTGTTTTGACATTGAAAACTCGACATCAAAAATTTTAGCCCATCACAACACTTTCCTTTTCTTTTTATAGGACAGGGAAAGTATAAAATGTGATTTGTGTAAACTTGGGACGATCAAACATTTTTTATATAATTTTTATGAATCTAGAAGGAAGAAAGAACACGTTAGTCGCTGCACTGGTCTCATGAGAATTTTGTACGAAGACTAGTTACCAAGCCATAGTTCATATCAGTTGAACTATTAGAATATGATTTGCTCATATTTTGGGAGGCTATGGTCCATGCATTCTTTTGGTTGTATTTTTATTAGTATCAAAAAAGACTCGAAATTTGCGTAGAGAATACCTAAAAAATTTTCGAATTGTATTTATATTAGAAGGTTCGGTTAATATTTCCTATATTTTACCCCATAAATAGAGGTTTTAAATCTATAAAAATGGCCAGAACATTCCTTGATTTTTTTTAAAAAAAATTGTCTGACTATGCTGTAAAGGCGTAATATACATTTATAATTTTTCCTCCAACCAGAGATGTTAGGAAACATTTTATTTACGAACGTGTCCCCTTCTGTATTCTGGAAGGTTAACTCCCCGCTGTCTCGTTCATAGGGTAGCTTCCTATTATCATGTAGGGGCGTATTTAGAAGTTTTTTTTTCGAAATTTTATCTCTAAAGGGTACTTACTTCTCGCGTGTCAGACATTGTGATAGCAAGACTATCCAAATGTATTTTCTGTATTCACAAAATACAAACCGGATACAGAAATGAGGTGAATACTTATTTTAACTTGATATTGATGGACCCAACTCTGTAGAAAACAAAACCTATTGTATTTTCTCCTGTTTTTATCAATTTTTTTGTTTGTTTTTTAATTTACTTTTTTTAAAAAAGATAGATCTCATTATGTAGACATTAAGGTACCTAAATTGAATATTATTTTAAAAATATAGTCTAATATATATTTATAATTAATTATTATAACTTAAAGGGTTTAATATTTATTTCGTCAGATGGGCATGTCTAACTGAAACGAACACTAATGTATGTGTGGTATGGCCAAACTTGCATAAACCAGCATAGAGTATTACAAAATATGGCCTAATTTCTCTCCAATGCCGGGAATCTTTTAAGGGAGACTTAAATAAGACAAAACATCCAATGAACATAGGTCCAAAATACTTCCCCTTCGAGCTAGGAGCTTTTTTAAACATAAAAATGCCCTTTTCGTTCCCATGTGCGATCTTCTTGTGTTGTCTTGCTTTGAAGTAATCAAATGAAATCAGTTTGATTGTCGTACCTATCTAGAGGTACAGGTAGTCTGATGTCTAAAGTCCGTTGTCAGAATTTTTCAGTCTGAAACGAGACAATTCAATGCACTTTTATAAACGACAGGTATTATGTCGTAAACATTTTTATCCAACGCAAACAGTTTCCTTTAAAATGAAAATTGAGTTGCCAATACAAACTGAAATAAATGGTACAGAAAACCGTACTAGACTTTATCTTCCTTATTTAAACTAAATTTGTCAACATTCGGCTGTTGTCTCTGCTCTGTATTGAACATAATATTATTAGCTATTTTATCTATAGTAAGAAAAAATGTACATTTTACGACATCTTCTAACGTCTGTTACGACACTTCTAATGAACTAGAAGATGTCGTAACAGACGAAAGCGCTCGTGATTCATCAATTTACTTGTAGTCGTTACAAAATTAATTAGAAAAAAAAAAAAAAAAAAAAATGACATAGAAAATTTTCACCAATGCAATACTTTATTTTCCTATAAAACGTATATGGGAAGATAAATTAAAAAATGTAGTTTTATGTTTCTTCAGTAATTTCAAACTTAGGTCATGTATTTTTTTTTTCTTACCAACCAGATGGTTTAAGAAACTTTTTTAAGGCCGCGCTGCTGGCCACCGGGATACTGGAAATTTTACCGGGGTAGCAAATTTCGATATGCAGAGGCTATAACTCAAGTAACTTTTGAAAGAGCTTTTTCAAAATTGAAGGTAATTAAAAATAGATTGCGTTCTTGTATGAGTGACGATAATTTAGCAGCTGTATGCTTATGGCATGTGAAAGAGATATTGTTGAATCCATTTGAGAAGAAGAAATCATTGATAAACTTTGTCATAGCACCGTTTTTCCAAACTTTTATTGTAAATCGGATAGGTATGCTTATGACATGTGAAAGAGATATTGTTGAATCCATTAGAGAAGAAGAAATCATCGATAAACTTTGTCATAGCACCGTTTTTCCAAACTTTTATTGTAAATCGGATAGGTAGCTTATGACATGTGAAAGAGGTATTGTTGAATCCATTAGAGAAGAAGAAATCATCGATAAACTTTGTCATAGCACCGTTTTTCCAAACTTTTATTGTAAATCGGATAGGTATGCTTATGGCATGTGAAAGAGATATTGTTGAATCCATTAGAGAAGAAGAAATCATCGATAAACTTTGTCATAGCACCGTTTTTCCAAACTTTTATTGTAAAACGGATAGGTATGCTTATGACATGCGAAAGAGATATTGTTGAATCCATTAGAGAAGAAGAAATCATCGATAAACTTTGTCATAGCACCGTTTTTCCAAACTTTTATTGTAAAACGGATATTTTCATTGTGTTCAACTATCAAAAATATTTATTTAGCAATGCTACATTTTAATCTATGATTCTTGTTCACATATCAGAAGTACATTTTAATAATATTTTAACATTATTAATCATGTACATTTCCCTACTAGAGCACAACTAAAATATTGTAACATTGGACTTTAATGCAAACACAATCAAGGTGTGCTATATTGTTATACTTACGCACGACAAACATCACAAAGGGGCGGCATTTTTTGTCACTCCCGGTTAGAATTTCTATCCCAACACACTCCTGTGCGCTCTGATCTTAGAACTTGTCTCATCATTCCAAATAGCTATTTTTGATGAATGTTTTTAAGGAAAAGAAGTGAGTACCTATTTGAATGTATGAAAATGAATTTTCACATTAAAAGAAAAACACGTGATTTCGATTTTCGACTATTGGAGGCGGTATTAATATTTTGTGTCCATCCTTTATAGAAAGTAATGAATGATTCTTTAGAATCTTTACTTAGTTTGGAAACACGGAGTGAAAATCCCATTTGAATGGTATTCGAAATGCTACAAGATATCCGTTAGCTGTGGCCCGCTTGATATCTGTACAGTCCCAAGACGATGCTTCATAAAATCGCTTGTGTTAGAATTTCAACCAGAAACAGGAAACTGGTACTGTGAACAATATTACGCTCTTGGACTTTTGTTGTGTATGATGCAACTAATACCACACAGAATATTTCTAGAAGTTATTATTCAATTAATATTATTAATATACTGGGTGTGTTTTACGTCCAACACTTTGCGCTTTATCAGCGTGGCCTTTGGGGAATAATTATTTTATTTTGTGCGCGATTCTCGATATTATCTTTGTTCTTTGTGTTATGTCACAACTTTGGTGCTCACTGCAGCATTGTAGGATTTTACAATAACAATCATTATCCAATTACTTTGATTTTTTCTATTTTACCTATAAGGCTGACACCGTGTCGCTATGCGCATTTATGTCCATAGCTACCCATTGTACTCACGAGGCCGAGAGGGCTCCGAAAACATCCAAACCACAGTGACAAATTTTTGCCCCTGCCAGGATTCGAATCTGGGTCTCCCGAGTGCAAGACTAGTGCAGTGAACACTGAGCCATGGGAGCTGGTCTTGAGCGAAATTGTTTCAGATCGATTTCTTAGCGAACGCTTTTGGCAAATTTCTACGTCTTGTAGATTTAGTGTTTGGTGTTGAGTTTTTAGAAATATAGGTAGGTATGTACGTATTTGTCTTGATTTCTTTTTTCTTCTCTATTCTGTATCAAAAATTTATTATTTTAAATTATGAACCTTTGGAATCGACTGTAAAAAATATCCTTCTCAAAATTTGATATTTACGTTTCGAGATAGGTACGTAGAATCCAAAAATCGATTTTTTTTTTTTTATTTTTTTTTTTCATCAATTTTGCAACTTAACCTTGCCGGATTTTAATGCAATTTAGGTAGGTAGTCTCATTTGGGGTCAGCCAAACATATAGGGTTCCATACAAAAATCTCAGGAAAAATCATTAAAATCAGTCAACGAAAAGTTGCAAAAGTGACGGATAAGGAGACGAACGATTTTTTTAATCGAATTGAAGGAATTATTTTTCAGGCAGTAATAATAAACCCACGTGCTATGTTAGCAATGATCAAACTCATATAACACCAACAACTCGTTCGGAAAAACAAAACGTCAAATAAAAGCAGTGGGTACACGTTTTACTGGGAATATTATTTTTTCTGTTGGTATCTTATCATCACATGATTTTTTTTGTTTACAAATTTTTTTTATAGATTTTGTACGTGAAGATGGCACCACTGTAAACTTAAAATTTAATGGCGAATGGTGAATTTGAGCCGAGAAATTTTTATGAGGAGTGAAGAAATTATCAAAACTCATTTTTTTTAAAAAAAATTTTAATAGAAGTGTTAATAATTGTCCTGGCTTTAATGTAAATTATTCCTCAAATACCTTGACTATTTACACTGTGTCACTTAATTTCAATCGGAAATTTGTTATTAATCGCTTTACATCGTAATAAATAAAGAGTAGTGAATCAGTGTTTATACTCATAAAATCATTCTACATTTCAAGTTTTCATTGAAAACTGGACTTGAATTCATTTCTATAATTTTACTTAAGTGTAATCTGTTGATTTCAAATCTAATGTAAGTATTACAGTTTCTTGTTAAGATTTATTGTAAAGAATTGACAACTCTATCAATCCGAACTTGTAATTCTGATCTTCCTGAGCAGAAGGTCTTGAAGAGGAAGACCAGGCAATCACAAAAGTTAACCAGTAAAATGTTTTTTAAACCCTGAAACTATTAAAAAAATCAATGCGGTCACTGTAAGTTGAACTGTTCACATATAGTTTTATGAAGGAAAGAAAGATCCTTTTGAGTTAAATTTTCGTCTTTTGACTTTTTCATTTTAGCCAGAGAGAGAAGAAAAAAAATTGAATTGTTCATAGTAAGTGATTAATTTTAAGTGCTGTGTACTGTTTATAAGTACCTACATTATTACGTACAAAATTCTCAATTGAGATGAAATGGTCGTACAAAATTCTCAATTATTTACGGCAATAGGTATCGTAAATTTATGATACACAATTTTATCAATCTCTGAATTTGACAAGATACGAAGATAATATACTATGGCTTTGAAGAACACTAATAAACCATAATACTTTCAGGAGCTTTCTGTAAAGCTTTTTTAATATACTGACTCGTCGCTGACTCATAATCAGTGTAGTTTGGTGCTTTGATATTAAACCTACAAACTTGAAATTCGCGTGTCACTGATGAAACTTTAACACGGATTCCTCTACGTGGGTGTTTAAAAAGGGGAAAATCAAAAGAAGAACGGGAAGCGATTCACCGTGTAGATAAAAATTAATTTTTATTATTAGTTTGTCCTTTTTGGATGGAGCAACGGAATTATTCTGTAAATTGTCTCGCTCTACGAGTTGTGGATTGTGAAAAAAAAAATCCTCTAGTGTATAAACCGAGAAGCACCCAGGATTTTCATTCGGGGGGCGGGTTTATATCGACTTTTCATCTTTAGTAGTAAGATGTACCTACGCTGAAATCTTCGAGATATTGTGGGTATGTTTGTGTATGACAAAGGTGTCTTTTTTCGTACAGCCTTATTTATCCCTAAAGTCGCCATTCTGGTACGGTTAAAAATAGGAGGGGGTTGAAATTTTCGGGATTTTGAGGGTATGTTTGTGCATGGAAAAATGTCTTTCCTTAATATAGTTATACTTATCCCTAAAATCTCCAGTCTGGTGCGGTCAAAACATGGGGGGGGGGTTATAAATTTCATGGATATGTTTGTTAATGGCAAACGTGTCTTTTTTTTTGGTACAGTCATATGTAAAACAATGCATCAGCCGTGTATCACACTGGGCTTACTCCCGGGATGTACCAGGTATTTCTGATCGGGTCAAAAATTTGGCAATTTTTTTTTAATCAAATTGGTCTGGTTTTGTGTGAGGATTAGTCTAGCGGGAAAAATTGGAAAGCTATGCTAGCAGTGGTATCAGTATCTAGTATATGTTATGTGATTTGCATCATAGTGATATTGGATTCTAAAAATACCTTGTAATATGTAATGTTATGATGCGTACTAAGAATAACATAACGCATTATACAGTTATAGTATCTTGGAACACTCTCTATCATCTTAGAACATATTAAATTAAATTATTCTGGTGTTGTCGTTGGGGGATGTGGTCTTCTTGTAATATCGTCGAAAAATCATTAAAAAAATACTCTTGAGGAAACTAATTTAATTGTAAAAACTTTGAAACAGGTATGCAATATCATCTATGCATGCCTTTTTTACGAGTAACATTTTTGTGTTAAATATTGGTTTAAGAACATAAATAAATTAAAAAGAATTTATTTATACCTCTTTTTATTTATACTATGACGTTCCGATGCTGTCAAGGATAGTTAAATTTGATGAAAAGTGGTTTGGGGTTAATATCTGCTGTCGATGTATGTTTCTAGCTAACTCATAAGGCTGTATAAATACCAATGAAATCTTTTACTTGACAAAATTTAACTATACTAAAGTTACAGGCGATCGCGCATTCTAATTACCAATTTTTGGCATGATTTCCAGATGTATAGCTGAAAGTAATTTTGGATATTGGTACTATTTGGAACTATTATGAAGAGGGGAAATGTATCTATGCAAAGAATAACTCGTTCTAATGCTGTAAGCATCACACCAACTAGCACCACAACCAGTTCTTATGATGAAAATGATGAGGAATACTTTGAAGAAGATGAGGATGATGAGGAAGAATATGAACCTGCCCCTGTTACTGTACGTCCAAATCTAAGTCAGATCCAAATAACTCCCAGAAATGTTGGCGTTCCTCCAAGCAGATCAAATCTGAAGATGACTCATGTGCCACAAACCGTTGGAAGTAAAGGACAGCTGCAGGTAATCTTACTTTATTTCAATCTATAAAATTGAATGTAAGGTGCCTGATGCAGATGGGACCCTCTTGTATATTAAATTTGTCCCTTATCAGTTCTTTCAACATTCACCTGATTGCGTTGAAACTTTGATTTGTTGTGTGCACGAGCGCGAAGGTTTCTAACAAAATGACCAACATTAACCAATGAATTGGTGGAAAATCTTGGTTGTGCAACTGATTTAAATTTAATTTTCTGCCATCTTTTTCAAACACTGAGTCTAAAGTTCTATTTGATGGAACAAAATGGATTCTAGTTTAATGCTGGCTATTTCTAAGCTAGGTGAGTTCAGTGTGGGTGACGATTTCAAAGTTCCCAGTGAATGGGGGGAATTTTGAGGGTATGTTTGTGCATGGGAAGGTGTCTTTCTTTAATATAGTCATACCTAGCCCTACAATCGCCAGTCTGGTGCGGTCAAAACATGGGGGGGGGGGTGTAGACATTTTCGGGATATTGAAGTGTTTGTTAATGGGAAACGTGTCTTTTTGGGTACAGTCATGTTTATCTCTAAAATCGCCAGTCTGATCCGGTGAAAACATGAAATTCGTGGAGGGGGTCGGACCCGAACCAACCCTTGTGTGCTTCACACGCTTCAGAAATAAACCTCTTTTGTAAGATAACTCTCGAACACCTTGTCCGATTTTGATGTAACTTGGTAGTTACATTTATTATCTTTATGGAATTTGCTGATTTTTTTGCTACCCAATAACTTTGTGAGCCAGATCTACAATTGACAGAACTTATTCGCTACATAAAATCAAAATCGAAAAAAGCAAGAAATAATTTAATTTCTGTCTTTTTTCAGGCATCACCTCAAAAAGTACCCGATAGGCCTTTCAAACAGTTTAGCAAAGAATGTAAACAAGAGGAAACAGAAGATGATGATATTATAGTTGAGTCAGCAAATATCAAAAGTCCTGGTAAACTCTCTAGAACCCCAAATAAAGAAATCTCATTTCCTATCCGAGCACCAAGTTTAAGGATGCAGAGACCTTCTGCACCAATACCTGTACAGAGACCCTCTCATCTCAGAAATATTAATCCAAGAGCAAGAATGCCAATAAGAAATACAACGCCCCAAATGAGACAACCCTTGAATCAACCACCAATGTCGAATTTCAGACAACCTGTTTATCGGGGTCGAGCAACTCAAAGATTTACAAATCCACCTTCAAGATTGAACCAACCATATCCTCAAAGCTCAAGGAACTTTCCAGGCCCCCGACAACCCGGTAATATGCAGCAAGTATCTCGGACTCCTGTTTCAAGACAACCTATGCTTAGGCCAACCAGACTGCAAAATCCAGCAGGTCAGATGCCGTCAATGCCTCAAACATATATACAAAGAGTACCATCTCTTCCGAGAAAAAATTCTAATAATGTGCAAATGACTCCTCGAAATCCAACGTCAAACCCAGGTGCACAGAGGTCAACCCAACCTAATTTATTAAACGTTAAGGAGGAACCATTAGACGAGGATGAAGACTATAATTATCAAAATGAAACATCTCATCCAAGGCAGATTGCGCGTAGTGCGCCAAGCCAGTTTCAAAACAGTGCAGGACGTGTAGCGCCAAAAACATTTGTACAGAATACGGCAACAGTGCAGCAACATTTAGTGAATGTAAAAGAAGAGCCTTTAGATTCTTTCGAAGAGGAAAATAACTATAATGATAATCAGTGTCAACCTGCTTTAAAAACCACCACTCTACAGACCATTTCATCTCAAATCAATATTACTCCAAACCTATCAAAGTCAGTGTCATCACAATTCCAAACCATAACATCTCCGAGTAAAATATCCAGCTCTGTACAGCTTCACCCTAGAGTTTCATCGCAAGTTCAAATAACTGCTCGTCAAAACACACTGGATTCTGGGAATTCTCATAATGTATCGGTAAAGGGCATGCAAAAAAATATCAAACCGGCTGAAATCCCAGTAGAAGAGGAAAATTATTACGAAGACGAAGAAATGGAGGAGGAAGAAGAATATGTTGAAGGCTGGGTTAACACTTCTCAACCAGAACCTATGCCCAAGTTATCAAATGTACAAATTACACCCAAACTGTCTCATGTTCAAATCACTCCTCGCACTACAATTTCTTCAGCACAGGAATCTCAACATAAAATGAGGGATGTCGAACGAAAGAAGTTAACACAGATCACTCCTACAAAACAGAGTCCAATTTGGAACAAATCAGACACAAGTCAATGGGACGATAACTTAGGAGAAAATGAATATGGGGAAGAAGAAGAATTTGATGAGGAACACACTTGGGAGAACCCCCCTAATCAGCAAAAAATACCCAAATTATCGAATGTACAAGTGACACCCAAACTGTCTCAAGTTCAAATCACACCTCGGTGTACCAATCCAGCTTCACGGGAGTCTCAAAGTACTGCCAGAGAAAATCCACATAGCAACTCAAAAAATCCAAACTCTGCTCTTATGTCTTCTAAACAAATGCTAATAAAGAGTTCGTCCACAAATATAAAATTAGACCCACTTGAAGATGATAATTATTATTATGATGAAGAAGAATTGGAAGAAGACAGTTGGGAAGATACAAATAACCAACAGATGCATTCAAAGTCATCCAAACTTCAAGTAGCGCCCAAATTGTCTCAATTTCAAATCACTCCCCGCACTACGAGTCAAACTACGCAGAACATACAGAATACGATGAGAGATAATGAAGGCAATCGGAACAATTCAGAAAATGTAAATCAGTGGCATGATAACTTAGACGAAGAAAACTATGAAGAAGAATTTGACGAAGAAAAGTCCTGGGAGGAAACCTCTAAGCCACAACACATACCTAAGTTATCAAATGTACAAATAACACCTAAGCTTTCTCAGGTTCAAATAACTTCTCGAAATATGAATCAAACAGGCCAAGAATCTTCAATTAAAATAGAGAAAAATCAACAAAATACGTCCCTAAAATATTCACCCGTTCCGCAAAAACCGTTAAAAGATAGTACTACTTTAACAAAAGAATTAGCAATAAACACTCGTATGCCAGAAGATCCCTTGGCTCAAGAAGAATATTACGACGACGAGGAAATGGAAGATGAGGAGTATGAAGAAGAGAGCTGGAAGAAAACTTCTCCGACACAGCCTATACCCAAGTTATCGAATGTACAAATAACACCTAAACTGCCTCAAGTCCAAATTACACCTCGCAACAAAATATCTTCACAAGAATCTCAAAGCACCACTGTAGGAATTCAGTTTGGTACATCGTCAAAAATTTCAAATTCTGTTCAAATTACACCTCGAAATACAAATAAAACCGTACAACAGTCACAAAATAATATTGTAAGGAGTCCACAACTTGAACTACCTAAAGTTTCAAATGCAGTACAGATTACTCCAACAAAACGAATCTCCAAAGATAATGACATTGATGAAGACGAAGATCTCTTTGAAGATGAGTATACTGACGAGGAAGAGAAATATTGGGAGAAAAATACTGAGACACAGGGCATTCCAAAGTTGTCAAACGTACAAATTACACCTCATTTGCCAAAAGTTAACAATACTCCAAGTCTTGTGGGTGGTGGAACTAAAAGTAACTTAAATAAAAATTCAGATCTTGTAGCATTCAATAGTCCACAACAAAGCAGTGCTTCCGCAACTACCAACTCTCAGCAGCAATACCAAAAACTTAGTAATCAAAAAAATGCAATTAACATTCCAAGGCATAATGACGAGGAGATTGAAGATAAAACTCAAAACATAACTGAGCAAAAGAATATGGTTGCTGATAATAAAGTTACAAACAATGTGGTTCCACCAAAATCCTTATCTAATGTTCAAACGACACCACAGAAATCGGAAGGTAAAGGTAGTTCTGGGGGTAACATTAAACATCAAACTCAGTCCAAAGCAATGAACAATCCTCACCCTAATGTAAACGACGAAAAGAAAAAAATTGGATCCTCGGTTAACAGTGATCCATCCGGTTCAACGTCAAGTGAACCTCCCCGACCTAAGAGTTTACAGGAATTTATTGTCATGTTAAATAAAGGAAGAGCATTAAATAGTGTTGAGGCATCTCCTACTGTGAAACAAACCACAAAGAAGAATGATGACGCACCTCCAAACAAACAAGATAGCTCAGTTCCAAGCAAAGAAGATAACCCGGTTACGAGCAAACAGGATAGCCCAGATCCGAGCAAGCAGGACAATCCAGCTCCGAGCAAGCAGGAAAATCCAGCTCCGAGCAAGCAGGACAATCCAGCTCCGAGCAAACAAGGAACAACAGAAAAAATATCTGCTTCATCAAAAGAATCAAAAAAAGATATACCTAAAACAACAGAGGACGAAAATTCTTCTTTTGATTCATCCATTTTAGAAAAATCATTAAATGTGGCGAGTTCTACTACAGGTGAGAAACAAAGCGAAGTGCAATCAAGTGTTGAGAAAGATAGTAAAGCTAACTGTGATATAAATGCAACCAAAGTGGCAACAAATTTTGATACCGAGGACGATGAAGATATTTTGAGACTTCATAGATCACCTCGAATGAAAATGAGACCTAAAAGTAAGCTTCTACAGTTTCGTATTCCACCAAGAAAAATTAGTGGAAATTTAGATACTGAACAAAAAAATGTTCCAACAATACAGGGCGATTCAAAAATAATTGAATCCAAATCTGAAACAGCACATGAATTGCCAAAAGAAGCATCTAAACAAAGTGATAGTTTGGTACAAGCAGACAATATAACTGATAACAATGAAACGAATTTAAACAATAAAGAAGAGAAAAAAGACCCAGAAAAAAAGCCAAGCACACTTGAAGATGAGCTAATTACAAATAGTTCTGATGATGGTACAAGTATTAGTGGCAAGATAGTAGAGATCGCAAAGGAAGTAAAAATTGAAAATTCAGATTCCAAAGAAAATAACCCTGATTCAGTTGAAACAAATAATTCAAACCAAAGTAGTTTGAAAAATGACAAACAAGAAATTGACACAATTGTTAAGGATGAAGTTACAAGTCTAACTAACACACAAAATCTCTCTAACATTCCTGACACCAAAGATATTAAAGACATAACGAATAATGTAATCGAAAATCAAACTATCGAAGAACCAATAGTTCAGGAGGAAACGGAAACTCCTAATATTTCATCAGAAGAACCACATTTACCTGAAGCTATGGACATATCTGAAGAAATGCTGAAGGATTCAATGGAAGATGAAACAATGGAACAAGCAAATGAAGAATCCGAGAACATTACAGAAGAGGTAATAGAAGAAGAAGAAGAGGAAGAATATGGTGATGAAAACTACGATGAAGAAGAGGAAGATGTGAGAGAAGATGACGACGAAGAGGCAGAATACAGTGACACCGAAGATGACGTGAGTGACAAAGAAAAAGAAGAAACAGACAAAGTTGACAAAACAGAAGATGAAACCAATGAGAAACCAACGGAGAAGAAAAAGACAAATACCAAGAAGAAGAAAAAGAGAGTGAAGAAGAGGAAAATGGCCGGAGAGTCGGATGGAAGCCCCTCTACAAAGAAGACTAAAGTCGAGAAAGGTAAGTCAATTTATAGATAATAGAGTCCTCTTACACCGGCAGTTTTTTGAGTGTCATTATTACCTATGTGTTAAATATGTTAATTCATGAGGATAAAATCCCATGGGTCG
This sequence comes from Pachypsylla venusta, assembly GCA_012654025.1. Taxonomy (NCBI): domain Eukaryota; kingdom Metazoa; phylum Arthropoda; class Insecta; order Hemiptera; family Aphalaridae; genus Pachypsylla; species Pachypsylla venusta. The sequence continues at coordinate 27,762,226 of CM022874.1, forward strand.
ACTAGGATTTGATCCCTCGCACACCTCACTGTTTACCATTCTTACCACTACACCATCAAGTAATAAAAGCAAAGAAGAAAAGAACCCATAGTTATGTTCCTTATTTGCAAATAAAACTTGTATTCTCAGTAAGCACAGCTGTCGTGGCTTCCTAAGTTCAAAGTTTTTTTTTATTACATTTTATCGTCAGGCGTGATCTAATTCGTGAGATACAAAGTACATCTAAGAATTTGACAGATCTTGTGAAAAGAATGCGTTTTATCAGTTTTTACTGGTGTATAATACTGTCTTTAAGACTCATTGTGTGTGTTTGTGTTGCAGACGAGGAGGGAGACAAAGAAGATGCAGACAAAGGGTCAAGTGGGAAAGCAATGAATCTAAGAAAGAATATCCGTGAATTGATCGATGAAAATCAGTTAGATCCTGCCACTTTAGCTGCCCAGAGAGAAGAAGCGGAAAGGTTGAAACGTGTTCAAGAACAGCAGCGTCAGTTGCGAGAGGTAGGTCGTTAGATTTTCAACTGATATGATTATACAGTTAATTGTATTGCAGCTGTAAAACTATTTGCTGCTTGCAGCTGTAAAACTATTTCCTACAATTCAATTTTTCTATTCTGTTTGAATTGTTGTTGTAGCAGTGACATCGTTTCAGCATTCCTCTCCATAATTCTATTCCAATTGAAAGCCTAGGAACTCAGCAACCTGGACTGAGCTATTCCAGAAGTCCACATGGGTTAGGTTTGTGGTGTTCACTGGGCGGCTGAACATGTTATTTATTACCGGTTGGGCTTCGTTGAAAGAGTGGATATTCATCCCTGATGTTGAGATCAATTCTGAATTTGTAAATCTTAGTTGAGTACATACTCATTTTGCCGAGCAGCCTCCTGTTCAAATGAACATACTTACCCTGTCTTTTGGAGGTAATAAGATGTCGGTTTGAGGCTGCGGCCTTACTGGAACGCTGTGACTGTGGTGGTGTTTCTCTCAGAATCAACTTTTGATTTGATATGATTTGGAAGTACCTTAGATTAACTGAGCTATATCCTGTCATTTTGCGGCAATAAATAACAGCTACTCAATCGTCCTCAGAGCATTCCGCGCAACAGAAAACAAGATCTGTTTTCCCCGGGCTAACTCCCATCGAAGTATTAAACATGCCTAACTTCAGTGATCCGAGGAGAACTGGTGTACAAAAACTTCAACGTGGTTGTGTCGTTCGTTAGATGGTTAAAAGAATGGTGAATAAGTTGACATAAGGTTATCGAAAAAATCTTGATGGCCCTTGGCTGAAACTTATGGTATGCGTTCCAACTCGTCCCGGTGAATAGACCTGAAACTGACGAAACGTTAACTTAACAACACCAACAGTAGGAAATGAAAAGCGAAGCTAATCTGAACATCTGCCACCTTTGGTTACAGGTTCAAAGACAAATAGCACAAAATAATAAAGCTCAGAGAGTCATGAATCTTCTGTCGGGTGGAACCTCCGAGTCTGGAACATCAAAATCTAGTCCTGTTGTAGTCTCATTGTCATCTGGCTCTCTCAACAAGCAGGTAAGCGTATTGTTTATACAAGAGACATTTGCTGTCGGCACTGATAGAGTCTAGATTATATTCTGTCCAAAATTGCCCAAATGTGCGAACAAATATGGGATAAGAGTTAAAACATTCCGTAAAATATTCTAAATGAGATTAAAGCAAGTCCTAGCTCTGACACATGGGAAATCAACCTTTATTTTCTATTTTTTTTTTTTTAAAAAAAAAAAATTAATCTAAAACAGCGTTTCTTTAGTAGGTAGTATTACAATGTTCACACCTACCTATCAAAGAAATTAACTGGAATTATTATTTTTTATTACTTTATTCTAGACATTTAAACATTTATAGAATTGTATCACCATGTAATTTTCTAGGTTCTGTGTTGTGAAACGATGACAGGAACATTCTATGTATATTGTTAAAATGATCTTTCTACAACTTGAAAATTGGAACAAGATTTTTTTTTTTTTTTTAAACGGAACTATATATCTATATTTTCTTTAATATTTTGCTTCCAAAATGGTTGAAATATTTGGAATTTCTGTAAAATATGTTAAAACCCAAGAAGTCATCAAAATATACAAACGAATGTGCCAATGATCTTTTGTATATCAAAATCTTTTTGTTGATCGTATGAATAAGCTTTTGATACCTTAGAGTGGCTCAGAGCTTAGATAGTTTACAGACTTCTCATCCGTCGCAGCCATGGTTGTTCATGTCCATATAAAATGAAAACACAGTCGCGTCTATTTTCTATGGCGACTCATTTCTTACTTGGTGTCCATTGTGTCTCCGAAGTCTGGCAAAAATAGCATTTAGTATTTTGATGATGATGTTTCTCGAGGCCCTAATAGTTCAGATATGTGAATTAACTATTCTTGTGTGTGTTTGCAGATGTTAGAGTTATTGAAGAGTCAGAAACCAGAAGAAGATGAAGGCGATGCTACTGAGGCTACCAAAAAACTTCCCAATATTGAAATGTCTTCTATTAAGAAACCCATGAATTTAACTTCATCAGTGTCTCTAGTGCCCGTAAAAAAGCCGCTGGAGACACCTCAAGGAAAAGGTAGAAGAAAAAAATCTATTAAAATTTGTTTTTGTTGTAAATAAGGAGTTTACAAATAATGTTAAATGAAACATGAAAGGTTGATTCACACACGATTAGGCCAGTGAATGGAAAAACTGACGTGACCTGTCTGTGATTTAGTCGATGTAGGTATCTCATATTAATTGGGCATGTTTGTAATGGTTCATATCATTAATTAAGAAGGGAAACTATTAAAATAATTCATTAAATAAGTAAGGCAGTAGTTTCGTCATATCTCATTAACTAACCACGAAAGTAGCGTATAATCTGAAATTCACCCAAACCGCGGAGTTTCATGATTTGACCGGGACAAGACGAAAAGAGTTAACTCTGATTAGGACCTCTTTTAAAGTGGAATCACGACCCATTAAACGTCAGTATCTCCTCACTAGTGTGTGAGTGTGAATCGACTATTTCATTTATTGCATTTTTTTATACATTTTTTTATTCTTGTTTTCATTTTACCTTGTCTTGATTCGTGATGCATAGTTCTGCATATGCAGACAATTGATAAAAATCGTAAGGATGGGTGTTCGTGAGGAGCTTTGCCCACAAGTATGTTGATGTGACTCGTCATTTGAATGATCGCTCTTTTAAAGAGGTGTCCCTGTAATGAGAATTTATTGCACCAAATTCCCATATATAAATCATAGGGCGATATTGTCGAAATATTTTATATGGGCGATAAAAACTTCTGAAAGGTTTGGTCAAAACATTCTCATCATTTCTAATCAATAAGTGTATTTTACCGCTCAAAACTAGTTCACTGCTATGATCGACTCCATTGAGAATCTCTGACCTACAACCTCATATTGGAATAAAATTTTCATTAAAATGTCGTGATCTAATAATTCCCATTGTTTGGGGACAGAGAAGTTGCAACTACCATCTTACTGACTTGTCTTTAATTGCGATTTATCCTCATAGTTTATCTGTTAATTTTAACTTCCTTGCTGGGATATACGATTTTATTATTTATTTCCGACTATAACTTACTCAAATTATTTATTACTGGTAGTCTCATATATGAGCAGCTCCGATGGCAGAGGGGGGCTGAGAGGAAAGTTTCTTTTTGGGATGTCCAAGGCTAGCCTTCTCAGAGCACCTTCAGGTCCCTCCAGATCAGTTACCCCAAATCCCCCAAAGGTAGGTTGGTTCCCTGACTGATCGTGAGGGGTGATTCAAAAACAGTGAAGCCTTCGATTCCCCCGATCTTTCCATTTATATACAGGGTGTCCAGTTAAGGAGGACAATAATTTATGATCTGATTCTAGATGCCAATACCTACCAAAAATGCTCCCTTCAGTTTTTTAATAAAAGCTTTTTTTTTTAGTTATTTGCATTTTTCATCTTTTTTTACACTTGTACGCCCGACGTCACAAATATGTCCATAACTTTCTTGGACATACTTTTTTTAAAAAATTTGAAGATATTTTTGAACACATGGAAAATTTCTGTTAAGTTTAGATAAAATTACATTCATTCATTCATGAACAGAAACTTTGAGTAAGTGCCTCGTTTTTGAGCTAACTTAATTTTTTCTTTTTGATATTTTTGTAAACTACTAAAAAAGCAACGGAACTCTCCTACGGTTGCTCAACATTTTTCTTTTTGGACAAAAACGGGAAAAATATCCTGATGTTAATAAGGTTTTTCCGTTATTTTCTGTATTCGTAGAGAAATTTCTATTTTAATGTAACAAAATCATGAAAAAATGTGCTACATATTTGGAATATTTTTTTCTAATGTCTTTAGGTAAGAAAAGGAAAAATTATATTTGAAAACTAATGAAATAATAAGTGTCAAAAAAAAAAAAAAAATCTAAATATGTAGCATATTTTTCATGATTTTGTTACAATAAAAATAGAAATTTCTCTACGAATACAGAAGATAACGGAAAAAGTGATATACCGTTGAAACCTTATTAACATCAGGATATTTTTTCCGTTTTTGTCCAAAAAGAAAAATGTTGAACAACCGTGGGAGAGCCCCGTTGCTTTTTTCGTACTTTACAAAAATATCAAAAAAAAAAAAAAAAAAAAAATCAATTTAGCTCAAAAACGAGGCACTTACTCAAAGTTTCTGGTCATGAAAGTAATTTTATCTAAACAGAAATTTTCCATGTGTTCCAAAAATATCTTCAAATTTTCACAAAAAGTATGTCCAAGAAAGTTATGGACATATTTGTGACGTCGGGCGTACACGTGTAAAAAAAGATGAAAAATGCGAATAACTCAAAAACAAAGCTTTTATTAAAAAGTTGAAGGGAGCATTTTTGGTAGGTATTGGCATCAAGAATCAGCCCATTAATTATTTTCCTCCTTAACTGGGACACCCTGTATAACAAAACCCGTTTAAATGAACGAGATAAACTGTTATACTGTTAATAAGGTTAAACCAGCTATCCCATCCTAAGTTAGGTTCCCTTAGCTAACTAATCCTACAAATTGTCTTCAAGAAACTAAAATATTTCCGATTCCCCATCGTTGTCATTTTATACACCTTAAAATCCATTTAACTAAACGAATTCTACTGTTTACAGAAGTCCTAGAATAATTTTATTGTGGCCGGGGCTTCTATTATGAAATTATTTTGTCCTGGACCCATCTAAACCATGGTTTCAAGTTAGACCATCATAGAAAGATTTTCTAGAATAAAACGTTTCTGATCTATGAAAAGAAGAAAAAAAACCCTGCTAGTCTCGACTGATAAAATCTAAGCACTAAAATTAAAAAATGGAAAAATGGAAAATCTATTCTTGAGACAAAACCACACAATGTCACGAAAAAAAAAAAATCATTCTAAAAAACTGCCAAGAAATTTCAAAACCAAACTAATCTAAATTTTGATCATTGAATATATCTTTAGAGTGAATCAAGTGATAGTTTTAAAAGCAATTTTATCCTCAGGGCCGGAAATTTCAGCCATGATGTGAGTTTTATGTCAACTAATCTTGTTTTGGTATCATTCTTAAGCTCTGTAGCAATTTTAAATCTATGCCGCTCATGATCATGTTCTTCACCATATTTATTCGTTCCAAGTTGAAATACTGTTCTCACATCACAGGTAAAATAAACTTTAACTTCAATCTTCTTGAAAATGTTACTTTTTCCTTTTCCAAATAAACCAATTCAAATGAATTTACTTCGTAGGTCCCATTTGAATTCTAACTGGTCTTCCAAGTCTGGCGTTGTTGTCATTCACTATCAGAGTCTTCTGTGCCAAAAAAAATCCATCAAAGTTGGAAGAGTTTTTATCAAAAGATTTAGCATTGATTATACCTGATAGTTGTTCGTCCTCACGATTGCCGATTATGCGCATCATGGTTCCAACCAACTTTTTGGTAACCTCATAGTAATCCATTTCTACTATTTTTCTTAACCTGAATTAAATCTGATCAATGCGGAGAAGCATTGATTTAAAGATCCCTCCTCATCCTTTCTACTACTGCCTCTCATTTTTCAATTAACTCGTGGCTGTTGATTTCGATTACTTTAATAAATCTTAGTTTGGAAAGAACTAAATTTCGATCTCAACTCCCAACTAATCATATTTCAACCAGATCCAATCAAGGCGCCTGGCAAATATTGATGTTTTGAAAATAAAGTGTACTTGTTTGATTTCAGATCAAGTGACAGTAAGTGATAGTGACGAGGACTGTATCCTCATATCCGAACCAAGTGACAATGAAGCAGAGGAAGAAGAGGATGACCCGAACAATAGTGGCATGCATACCAACGATACGTACAATATACCCGATGACCAAGGCCGTGTTCTAGTCAACTTGGCGCATGATGCCTCTGAACCAGATATTTTCCTTGCTCCGCAAATATCAAGAATTATAAAACCTCATCAGGTAATATTCGTGACTCAATACAACATATTAAAATTAAATCTTCCCCAAATCAAGTGCTACCTCAACCTGATCCAGGGTAATTGAAGGGGTGGCGGGAAAAACGTTGTATGTTGGATTTTGAGATTTTTTTCCGGTAGAATAACGATGAATGTAACTTCTGGAAGTGATATCTACTCATATTTTGTTCGTTCTTGTGCCAGGAGAATGCGCCAGCTTCCGGTGAACTTCAAGGTGCACTTGGCGAGTTATGGAATAACGTTGAATGTTGTTTTGTTGCCAACCTGCTCAGTATAACAAACTGAAGGTTATTGTTTTGTTCACGCGATCTCTACTGTTTTGAATATTGTGCGAGTTGTTTTACAGTTTTTTAGTGTTTGTTTTGATATTTTTCAACATTTCTTCAAGATTTCAATAAAAGCATTTTGCAACGATTTAGTCATTGTTTTAATTTTTTCGAGTGATGTTGAACTGTAATGATCAAAATTAGTTTTTTGTTTTCCTGTAAAGTTGGAAAAAGTGACATACAACGTTTTTTCCCGCCACCCCTTCAATTATTACATTACGTGTATAGTTGCACAATTTTTTTTTCCTATCCATTAAAAAAACAATTTTCGATAAATAAATAGGTTACTTCCTATCAACGGCCGACTGCAAGAATTGAAGTTATTTTTTTTTTTGTGGGGAAAAAAGAACCATTACATTACTCTAAGGATTATCCGTCAATTAATTTACGCGGACTTCACAGGGGATTGGTTCTATGTGCCAACTCTCCTTGGATTTTTTTCCACCAAAGATCGCCTAACTTTCGTTCCGACGCGACGACAACATCCTGTTTGTTTCGATTTCGGAGCGACTGATTTTAACTGGGTTTCTCCAAATCCGGCTACTTAGATCTGGAATTGAGTCACATATTTAGTAACAATAAAGCTAGGATTAGTCAAACAATTGCCCGAAATGTAGATTACAATTAAACCATTTTTTTTAATGCTGGCAGTACCAATCTAGAACATAATATAATATTTTAAAAAATAATACCGTTATTAATTGTGGAGACGAGCTGTCTCGTCATAAATAACGGTAGTGTATTTTAAAGTACGAATAGGGTGTCTTAATATAAATTTATTAAATAACTAGCAGGATACGCCCGCTTCGCTTGGCGCCTTAGAGGCATGGCCGTTTATAGTTTCAACTCCAAAAGTAGCCTATGTCCTTTCCTAAAGTTTAGTCTATCTCCATACCAAATTTCATCAAAATCGGTTCAGTAGTTTAAGCGTGAAAGCGTAACATACAGACAGACAGAGTTACTTTCGCATTTATAATATTAGTATGGATAATAATAAAATATTCTGGAGTGATTCTCTTGTGGACCCCTTTTGTCTGAATATAGTGTGAATGTCGTTGAAAACGTTACCAATTTTAGTCGAACAAAATCAACCATACACCTAGTGAAGATATAGTATTTTATTAATCGTTATTATGGTTTTACACTAATCAAATCAAGTTTTTTTTCCACTTCTAGGTTTGAAATAGAGTGTTAATTAGGTTGTTATTAACAACAAATAGCATCTAATGTAGTGAAAACATTTACTTGGTTTTATGCATACCACTCATGTTTACTCACATCCTTGTTTGACCCAATTTATTTCAGATTGGTGGCATTCGTTTCTTGTTTGACAACATCATTGAATCAACAGAACGTTATAAAACTTCGCCCGGATTTGGCTGTATACTTGCACATTCCATGGGTCTTGGTAAAACATTACAGGTATGTACAGAACATTTGAGTTCAGGCACGAATTACAGGATGAGTAATTTCGACAGTAATCATAATTGTTAATCTTTATTCCTAGAAGGATAGTGTAGTGAAATCTGGAATCGGTTCAATATCGTTTAAATTTAAACTATGCTGGTGCTCGTACTCGTAACTTCGTATGCTTAGCAGAATTTAGCCAAATTAATTATCTGCTAAAAATCGTCTTTTTTGCAAATAACTAGGTAGATTCCAAGGTTATTTTTATTTTAATTTAGAAGCTACACTGTAAGAGAAATGTGTGTTTCAAGTTTCTAGGTTTAGTCATAGTCGAGTCGATGTTAATGTACTAACTCACTGATTGAGTCATTCAATATATCAAGTGGGCATTGTGTTTTATTTGTATAGATAGATCACTGCTCATAGATTGATGTTCGGACTGCATTTCTCCGTTCGGTGTCCATGTGTCTAACTTTCAATTCAATTTGTTTTGTGTTTCAGATTGTTTCATTTTCTGACATCTTCCTTCGTCATACAGAAGGGAAAACAGTTGTGTGTATTATGCCCATTAATACACTTCAGAACTGGGTTCATGAGTTCAACATGTGGCTTCCGTTACCCGAAGATGTTGAGAAAAGTCCTCTTTTATCACAAGGAGAAGTTCGACCTCGAGAATTTCCTATTTTTATTTTAAATGATTTTCAAAAGAACTTACCTGCTAGGGCTAAGGTAATCTTTTTTATCTTATCTAATAGTGTTGGGAATAAATTTACAACTAGATAAAGCTCAGATTAGACAGCTGATATATAAAATACAAATTAACTTTCGAGTAAAGAAAGTTTGTTTTTTTATCTCAGGAAGTACCCACTTTGGTTTGTTGTGTAGGGAGTAGGGCGTGGGTTCAATTATTACCGACCCGTAGATTTTTATCCTATTGAATTTGAGATATTTACCACATAATAATGATACCCAAAAACTTGCGGTCAAAAAAGAACTCGTTAGTCTTATTCGAGCAGTATACATAAGTTTTATTGTTATTATCCATTTTCCCGACTCTGCGTGCCCACCAGTTTTTCCTAATTTTTCTTGGCATTGCAACTAGCTTGATGTTCGTTTTATTCGAGGTATCGCTTGTAACACCACTGGGCATGTCCCAAAAGAAATCGAAATAATACAAAATTAATTGATAAAATGTAAAAACCTTCACCATATTTATGCCTTACCTAATGGTGAACAAAACAATATAATTCCTATTTTTCTTTTCAGAAAAAAATCCGTCAGGTAGGACCTTTGGCAAAAAGCAAATACTCTTGCCTTTGAGCGATAGAGGGTGATATATCAAATTATTATTTTTGAAATACAGATATTGTATTTCACTCATCCTGTGTTCCTTTCTTTATCTAATAAGGTGTTATTAACGAATTTTATTTTTTGTTCTGTTCTCAGGTGATAAAAGACTGGCATAGCCGAGGTGGCGTCCTGATGATTGGGTATGAACTTTACCGACAATTATGTTTAAAGAAACCAAAGAAAAGTAGAAGAGGTCGAGGAGGTAAAGAACCTCCACCAGAAGAAGAATCTGACGATAAGAAACAAGGTTACTTAGAAGGTGAGAACTGCTACATAACATAAAACGGGTTATCCTGTTGCTTTTGGCCTCATTGAATACTTAATCCGTTTTACCTTATAAGTAATTTCCTTCAGTGTCTTTTACCTGTTTTCTATGGGCATCATTGAGATCAAAAAATATCATCAAGTAATGATTTACAATAGAAATGAACAAATATTGCTCAAGCACTGTATACCATGTAGTACTCCCAATACAAGTGAAATGACATGTGGTATAGTTTATTTTTTATCATCGTGATTTCAATATAAAAGAGTCGAATATTTGGTCTCGAAGATCAAAAATAAGAAAAATCCAATGCGATTATTTTGAGCGAATGTATAGTAGGGACGCTTGTGTCTATGTTCAAGTCCCCTATAATAAAAGCTATGTTTCTCGACAACAGAGTGTCCATTTTTTATTTTTAGACCATCTTCTCTTAGTTGGTCTTTGCTCATCTCTCCTTTCCTTCAAATACAAAGATAATTTGTCGTACAAAAATTTCAAATTAAGAGAAAAAAAATATATTTTTTGGTGATATTTCAGAAATATATGAAGCTCTAGTTGATCCTGGTCCTGACTTGGTCATCTGTGACGAAGGACACCGAATAAAGAACAGCCATGCATCCACATCTCACGCCCTCAAACAGATCAGAAGCAAGAGAAGAGTGGTACTCACTGGTTATCCTTTGCAAAATAATCTTCTTGAATACTGGTAAGAGTCTAGGGTCTAGTCAACGAAGGAGTCTGCAAGAAGATTACAATTTACATCTTTACTAAACTTTGTAAACGTTGATTTACCAACGACTAATTCTTCAAACACCACTTTCTTACAAAACGTCATTTCCCAAATTTGCTTGCTACCTGAAGGTTCACAAGACTTTTTGGGTTAACGACTTGTTATTATTTTTCATTCAGGGGCCTGCTTCATAATAAACTAGAAGATAATATTACTAGTCTTCTTTTTATACCCTCTTTAATTGATGAGATATAAAACACCTCAAAATTAAATAAAGTTTTTTTGTTTGTTTTTTTATTAGGTGTATGGTTGATTTTGTTCGTCCAAATTATTTAGGAACCAAGACTGAATTCAGTAATATGTTTGAGCGACCGATTCAAAATGGTCAATGTGTGGACAGCACGCCAAATGACACTCGACTGATGAGATACAGAGCGCATGTATTGCACTCTTTACTGCAAGGTTTTGTTCAACGGTAAGTTTTAAAATATATCGTGAATATATACTTTGAATTGTGTAGCTCAGTTAAAATACTGACTGACTCACTTATAATTAAAGTCGCTCAACCACGACTAATGCTATGTGGGTACAAAATAAAAAAAAAGAATAAAGTTCAACTGGAATTGAGTTATTGCCAAAAAAATTGTGCTTTTTAGCGGCACAACTATAAATTCGAAACGGTTAAAGATAGAAAAAAGCATCTGGTATTCACATACCCAACATCGATCTCAAGGTTTCAGGAAAAATATGAAATTCATTGTGTCATCTTGGTTCGTATCTCATCTATGAGAGATTTTCCAATAATTACCAAAATAAATGGTACGGAAAACCGTACTAGACTTTATCTTCCTTATTTCAACTAAATTTGTCAAGATTCGGCTGGTGTCTGCTTTGTATTGAACTTAATATTATTACCCATTTCATTTACAGTGAGGAAAAAATTCATTCAGTTTTGGAAAACTTCGGTTGTCTGCGCTGCTTTTTACTAAGTTATTGATTTAATTAAACTTGGGCGTTTTCGCCTGTTGTCGCTGCTCTTTAGTAAAATATTCATTGAAATAGATTTGGCAGCCTTTGGCTGTTGTCAAAAAAAAGGGGCTCCGGCTCCTCTTTATAAGAAAAAGGGAGGCGTGTGATTTTATACAAAATCACACGCCTCCTTGGCTCCGGCTTTATAAGAAAAAGGGGCTCCAGCTCCTTTATACAAAATCACACGGCTCCGTGCTCCGGCTCCGCAGCCCTGGTCGTCACAGCTGTTTAATAAAATATTAATTCAATTAGATTTGCAGCCTTCCGTTGTTGTTACAGCTCTTCTGTAAAATATTAAGTTAATTAGATTTGGTAGCCTTCGGCTGTTGTCACAGCTCATTAGTGATTCTCTTTGGTAGCCTTGGTCTGTTGTCACAGCTCTTTAATAAAATATTATTTCTTTAATTAGATTGGGCAGCCTTCTGCTGTTGTCGCAGTTCTTTAGTGCAAACAAATATTTGGATTACCGAATGTTAGGTTTGGTGCCCTAAAGTGCCCCCAGATAAAGATAGCCCCATGAGGTCCAAAATTTGTCGGTGATATGTTACAAACAGTCTCTGTTTTAAATTTTATCAAAAATGGAGTGATAATGCCGCTTTTGGGGAAGTGACCCGAATTTAAGGTTTGGTGCCCTAAAGTGTCCCCATATAAAGATAGCCCCATGATGTCCAAAATTTGTCGATGATAAGAAGAAAAAAATGACATCGATAACAATACTTTATTTTCCTATACTTCGTATATAGGAAGATAAAAGTAAAAAGACAGAATTATTTTCATCAAAAGGAATTCTGCAGCCACGGGAAAGGACACCTATAATATGCTCTAAACCTGTTAAATGAAAGAATCTCAAAACGTATTTTCGTTTTCAGGCGGAGCCATATGGTTCTACAACAAACGTTACCCACGAAGGAGGAGTATGTTTTGCTTATTAGAATGACTCCACTGCAGAGGAAACTTTATGAAACCTTCATGAATGAAGTTGTGAGGACAAAAGTTGTTCCCAATCCGTTGAAAGCATTTGCTGTGTGTTGTAAAGTAAGTTGTGTATAAAACTTAAAAAAGATAATAAGAAGAAGCGGCCCAATTCTCGAAGAAATCATCTATGAATTGGTGTTGTCAACATGCTAATCAATGCCAATATACATGTGCTTTTTGTTTTTTCCCTTTTCTTTGTCTTCGAAATGCTTCCAGCCGGAGTCAATGGCAAGTTGAATACACCAGTTCCCGTAAGATCACTGAAGTTATGCAACGCCCAGCGAGGTTTTGGTTAATATTGTATTATAATCAATATTGCGTTTTGGAACGGTTTTATTTGAAAAAAATGATAGGGCGTGTCCTTCCGATGGGAAGGTTTTTTTCAACCTTTTGTAGAACATAAGCCCCCTATTCAACCCATAGAACATGTGGTTTTAAGAAGCGCAAATTTTTGTGTTGCGCATTGAATAGGTATAGGATACTCGTTGAGAGTTACTCTAGGAATTTGGAGTTCAGGTGTAATTGATTGTAAAAGTATCTTACTTATATGCTAATTGTTGCCAAAGGCTTAATTTTTTAATATTATCTTTTACATTTTCACCAGATTTGGAACCATCCGGACGTTTTGTATAACTTCCTCAAAAAACGACTTGGCATTGAGGATGTTGTAGCAGACTTAGACATTGAAGAAACGATATCCTCTTCAGTCCCTACTCCTTTAGGATCAGAACCGAGCACTCCTGGTACTCCAACCAAAAGAGGAAGAGGAGGAAAGGGTCGGAATGCGAACTCAGCTGGACCCAGTGGCAAAGGTTCAAGAAAAAAGAAGGTAAACTTCAATTTGTTTAGGATATTCAAAAATTATCCATGAAATTTTCTTCCCATATCTGAAGACTGAATATGAGGACCATTTTCTTATTTTTTCGCCGCGCTAACTGAACCTGTTTCAAGGAAATTGGTGTGTATCCTCTTTGAGATCAGAAAAGGATAAGCTCACACCTGATTTTGTAAATTTATCTCGTTAAAATAAATTTCAACATTTTTTTAATGTTCAGATATGAAAAAAAAAATCCTGGACTCCATTTTTGGCACCTAAATAAAGATCTCTTTTTCAGGGAGCTGAAGATCCAAATGTTAAGACGCCTGCAATAGCAACTGTGATGCCCAACACTGTTAACAATCCTAATCAAGGCGGCGCCGCTCTCCCTTACAACAACTATAATTATCCCAACCCCGTTCCTGTAGACAACTTCAACAACTACCCTCAAAATAATACATTTCAATCCTACAATTCTAACAACTACTACAACAATGATAACTATTGGAATCAAACTCCGCCCTACAGCAATACAAGCAATTATCATATGGACACGTCTTCGAACTTTACTGATAGCTCCATGGGAATGACACCAGACTCCAGCAGTATGGGGCTTCCTTATAATCAAAATATGACCAATCAGAGCATGGGTGGTTTTCATGGGAACTATGATTACAACGCACAAAGTGATTCTTTCAACAGTAGTTTCAACGCAGGGAGTTCGAACAACTTTGATCCGAATATGACGAGCGATCTGTCCTACAATGTCAACAGCAGTAACTTCAACAACTCTGGAACATTTAACTCTTCCCTCAACTCGTCTTTCAATTCAAACGCTAGTAATTCTTACAACCAAAGTGGAAACAGTGCAATTTTCAACTCTAACGAGACGTTTGACCCCAATGTAAATAGCCCCATGTATAATCCAAATACCAATAATTTTAATGAAACCAATAACATGAATCCTCAGACCCCTGGTAACTCCAGTCAGTTAGCCTCGACAAGCGATTCAAATGTGAACAACTTGATTGACAACACTGGTAGTCTAGTGGATATGATGTTAGATACATTCCCAACACCAAATCCATTTGATACAACAGGTACGAGTGGGGCTCAAAACAATGTAGAAACCCCATCTCAATCTGTTCAATCAGTTAGCCAGACTTCTGACTTGAGAAATGAAGTGTCAGAAAATAGTGGTACTACTGCCAAGAATGTGGAAAATACTGATAAGAGAGATAAGACTGAGGACCCGGGTGAAATTAAAGACAAAGCTGATGGAAGTCAAGAAGAAGACAAGTCCATTCAACCTACACCTGAGGGTTCAACTGTTAGCAAATCCAGTACGAAAGCAGAAGAGGGCATTCCATATGACTGGGTAAGTCAAAATTTATAATATTTAAAAAGAAAATATATCTCTCTTTAGAAGCTAGTATTAACTCAGGAAGAGAACCTCTTTATATAAACTGTATTTTATAAAAGATAATAAATTTATTACATTTATCCGGATTTCTTTGTGGTACACTTTCATTCACAACTTTTATGTTTTCATGCAGGGATTTTTTTTAATCTTCTATGCAACAAATGTCTCATTTAATAACTTACTTTATAACACTGTCATTTCCTCGATCAATTAATTGTCCACGTGAGGCTGAGTGCACGTCGCAACGTACCCAAATCGAAATAAACGAATATTTTTAACAGAGTTACAAGTCCTGTGTGATGATCACAGAGGCTCCGCGAAAAAAGGTATATAAGTAGAATATCCATACTAATATTATAAATGCGAAAGTAACTCTGTCTGTATGTATGTTACGCTTTCACGCTTAAACTACTGAACCGATTTTGATGAAATTTGGTATGGAGATAGACTAAACTTTAGGAAAGGACATAGGCTACTTTTGGGGTTGAAACTATAAACGGCCATGCCTCTAAGGCGCCAAGCGAAGC
>CM022874.1:27777610-27832652 GCA_012654025.1 Pachypsylla venusta
AAAAAAAAATGGCCCTGATGTAATGCATGCGCGGTTCCGGGGCAAAATCGTGTAGCCGTATAGGGGGGGTTTTTTAGATGGGATAAACCCCTTTCAGAGGTTCGCAAACAATCAACACCTCTGTTTGAATTAGGTCAAATTTTTCCTCCCCCCCCCCAAAAAAAAGAGGCTCCGCTACAAAAAAATCTTCCTACTTGTTCGATTGTTGGTTTCGTTTTAAATGTACTTTTAAATGTACTTACATGAATGTTCTTACAGCATGGGTAAACTTCTTGACTGAATGTAGTCCACATATTTTGAAAATTATATTAATATTAATCTCTTTTTCTCCATTTGAAGGCTGAAAAGTTGATGAAAGACTATGTGCCAGGTCTGCTGGAAGAATCTAACAAGATGGTGATATTTATGTTCATTCTGGAGCACTCGTTGGCCGTTGGAGATCGAATTTTGGTTTTCAGTCAAAGTTTGTTTACGTTAACCTTAATTGAACAATTCTTACATAGGCGATTTGTTCCGGGTCGACAAGAAAGATGGGCTCGAAATCGGAATTATTTCAGTAAGTTAAATTTTAACATCGCGCGCGCTCGACTATAGATTCTGATTATACATTATGGAACAAAATGTATGCATTCAATTTCACATGTTTCTGAATATAAATAGAGGTGGGCTTTTTTCAGAAATTATATCCCGAAAAGTTCTGAAATTGAAAAAATATAAATCAGGTTTCGTTAGTTTAGACATATTTAAAGTGACCTAGAATATGTCAGTACTGAAAGCAGTCTACCGGTTCGAAATTTATATTTCATAACTATCGGGCCCCCGCATGATGTGGGTATTTTGTTATTGTCAGAAACTTTTCATCGTATTCGGGGTATCTATAGGAACGCATAATTTCATTAACGCGTTCCTATATCCCGGAAGGCCAAAAAAGATTAAGGCCCTCTATGAACCATGTAAATCTCTTTCTCCTATTCATGGACCATTTTGGTCGTTTTAAATGAACGGCCTTTTTTGGATTGTAGGAATGGTGGGTCCCTGTGTATCTAGTAAACACAGATAGTCTAGTTCCACAGGGTAAAACTTTTTATATTAGCCTGGTTTTCTTCATTGACACCAATCTTTTCTTTTTTACCCGGACGTGAGTTGAATTTCCCATGTTTATAATTAAATGGTTGTTCTTTTGCAGGATTGGATGGAAGTACTATTTCGACCGATAGAGAAAAGCTGATCAACGAGTTTAACAGCAACCCCACATTTTGTTTATTCCTTGTGTCTACGAGGGCAGGTTCTTTAGGTATCAATCTTGTAGGTGCTAACCGAGTGATAGTGTTTGATGCTTCCTGGAACCCTTGCCACGATACGCAGGCGGTTTGTAGAGTGTATAGGTAAGGAATAGTTCATATTTTTGGTAACGAATTGATATTTATTATACAGTGCATGCATAAAGTCCTGACCCCATCCTTTAAATTTTTGAACTGCTAAACATTAAATCTTGGAAATGTTCTCTAGAATCAAGTCTAGTTCTTTGGAAAAGGTAGCTCAGAGATGAGCCAACAAATATTAAACTAACTCCAGTACTAATCACGTCCGACGTTGAATAACGACAGTGATCTGATAAGAACTCCTCTTCTCAACATAGTTGTTGACTTTAATGTCGTTCTGATTTTATCATGAGCTAACTTCTTCTTCTTTAAATTCACCTTTTCCCTTTAGTATTTGGGGTCGGCGTTGCCATCCTTAATTCTAACATGCCACAACATTTTTTCAGTGTCTACTCTCTAGCTGTATACTTTCCTGGTACGGTAAACCTCGCTTTCTTCTCATAATATCAATGCGTAGTAACTGCAATTTTCTGATATCTTTGGTTTAAAGCAGAGTTTTTTTCTTTATATAGAATGGATGCCCGTGAAATTTTTCTTACATTGATTCTACACGTTCCTGAGAGTGACTTAGGCATGTTTTTAATAATGAAATATTTAAACTTAACCGTGGCGAAGCACGGGGTACATCTGCTATACATAATATAAGAAAGGTGTAAATTCTACATTATAGCACTTCAGCATTTGATTTTGATGAGTGCTTTGTGTTTCAGGTATGGACAGCAAAAACCTTGTTTTGTGTACAGACTGGTCATGGATAATTGTTTAGAGAAAAAAATCTATGATCGACAAATCAACAAACAAGGAATGGCGGACCGAGTTGTAGATGAGTGTAACCCAGATGCTCATCTCAGTATTAAAGAAGTAACTAACTTATGTTGGGACAATGACCCTATTCCTGAAGAAAAAGACTTTTCTGATCTCAAAGATAAATATAGAGATAGTTTGATTCAGTTGATATTAGATCAACACTCGTTCAAACTGTCAAAGGTAAGTTTTCAGATTTTTTCAGGCTTTGAAGCTAACTAAACATGATTTTTTTGTCATTCATTCAACATTGATTAGATCGGAGGATACCGTCAGATCTTGCAGTTCATTGGTTTACTTAACATGGCTGAGTGCTTTCCAAGACTAGGCTCGAGAATGGGAGGGAATTCCCCCTGGACTCAAGAGTTTTCACAGTGGTCTGGTGCAAGTTTATCGTACTTATTAGTGTAATAGGACGAGCCCAAGACAACCAAATACGAAATCAGATATTTTGTTGATATTTCCAATCATCCTTCGGATATTAGACCTTGGTTCGTTCAGAAAAGAAAACTGGTAGCTCGACTTCTATTTAAAAAAGTTGACTTTATCTTTACATGCTATGCATGCAAGGTCAAGTAAAAATTGCTACTTATAGTTGAGCGATTTTAATTAAATTTCATCTATAGGCTCCATTTGTGGTCTAGTTGGTCCATGTCTTAATGTCAATCACATATAAGGGGTTTCATATTCTTCTTCGCGTAGGTACCATGTCCATTACTGAACGTTGGTGATCAATGTAGCCAATTCATTTTGGCTTAAAACTTTTTAGGGAAGAGTTGGATTCTTGGTACCATTCGCGTAAATTTTGCATCCATGAGATTCTTTTTCTTCCCAGTCCCTCTTTCCCTCTGGAACTCCCCTCAGAACAAGGTGCAAGATGCCATATCTTTTCGGATGTCTATAAATGTATCCTAGGTATTGTAGCTTTCTGGTTTTTATTGTTTTTGTTATTTCTGTATTTTTTTGT
Organism: Pachypsylla venusta; assembly: GCA_012654025.1. NCBI lineage: Eukaryota > Metazoa > Arthropoda > Insecta > Hemiptera > Aphalaridae > Pachypsylla > Pachypsylla venusta. The sequence goes on from CM022874.1 coordinate 27,780,764, forward strand.
TTTTGTTATTTCCGTTTTATTGCCTAGTCTGTTGAGAACTTCAATGTTTGACTCCTTATCAATCCATCTCACACGCAGCATTCTTCTATAAACCCACATTTCAAATGCTTCAAGTTTTTTAAGCAGAGAAGCTGTGAGGGTCCAACTTTCGGCGGCGTATAACAATATGGAAAAAACATAACACCGCACAAGTCTAAATCTGAAGTCTAGGTTTAGGCTTCTGGAGCATACTAATTTTCTCATTCTATTGATAAAAGTATACGCCGTATACTTTTATCGATGTATGACGAACAGTTGTTTTCTTCACAATCATGTATTTTGTTTTTTTAGTGTTAAGCTTTAATCCACAATTTTCACCTGCCTTTACTACTCCATCAATTAGCATCTGTAATTCTTGTCGGTTCTTAGCAATAAGAATTTTCGTCTGCGTATCTCAGATTATTAATAGTTTTTTTTATGATTTCCGTGATTTATTTCTATTCCAAAGTTCACACCTTCTAATGCTTCTTTGAAGATGAATTCGGATTATAAGTTGAACAGCAATGGAGACAAAATACAAAATTTATTTGTACTTCGTGAGATATATTCATTCCTAACCTGACGTTTGCAGTTTGACCAAAAATATAGTTTTTTGATGATCATTAGATCCTTGCCATCACCGTTTACTTTCTTCTTTCTTGAGAATTTCCATTAATTTACTGTGTTTCACTTTGTCTAATGCTTTTTCAAAATCAATGAGACACATGTATATAACAAGGTTACCAAAGTCCTTACATTTTTGTACAAGTACTTGAATACTGAATAGAGCTTCTCTGTTCCACCGTTGTTACGAAAGCCAAACTACGTTTCTCCAATATTTTCTTCAATTTTATTATTAAGTCGAGCATGGATTATACGTAGGAATATATAAAAATATGACTAATCAAGCTTATGGTTCTACTTTCATTGCATTTTTTACCGTTTTATTTCTTGGGTATTGTAACAAACGTTGATTTTAACCAGTCTTTAGGAATCTCACCAGTTTTATAGATAGCAGTGATTGTTTTCCCTTGCTGCCTAAGAATTTAATGATTTCTACGGGTATATTGTCTGGTCCTGTGGCCTTCCTATTTTTCGAATTTATGATTGCTTTCTCTAGCTGTACGATATTTATTTCAGATAACTCATTATTCAATTCTATGTCCACGTCCTCTCAGATGTCAGTAAATAATTCTTCAATGTATTCTTCTAATGTTTTAATTTTTTCCTATTAGAAAAACTGAAAAAAAGAAAATGAAGAGTCGACCGCATGATTCTTATGCTGGCAACCCTTCGTTAAATTTCTTCTGAAGATATATTTCTTTTCTTTCACAGGAACCTTTCCAACACGAATCTCTATTGGTCGATAGAAAAGATAAAAAGTTGTCTACAGCAGAAAAAAGATTGGCCAAGAGAAGTTATGAGTTGGAAAAACAGGCTAATACAAAACCCGTGTATGGAGGATTCAAGTAAGTCTGCAGAAATTTTATTTTGAATTGTGAATTTGTCGCTACGTTGAGATTTAACCACTGACCTAAGTGTATACAATACCTTTAATACCTTTATTTCTGTGAATATATAATTTTTACAAATATTATTTTTTTAAATTTTAACGCAAACAATTTGCCTTACAAGGCAAAACAAAGGAAAGAGACGTATGCAGTCATCATGGCGCGTAGTCCATGTCCTCCCTTTTTTGTTTTTCAATTCCATTTGTGATTGAGATTTTGATAATTTTGTTATCCTGTAACCATCACTTTCAATTAAATTGATTTTTAAATCAGATCTAACGAGTTCCTTTTTCTTTGAAATGTTATTCATATTATACTCAGACATTATACTTAGTACTTAGTTGGAAAATTATGGAAAAAAAATCAAAATAGATTGAGCATTGTTCGGAGGGTTTTATCTGTTAGTTATAAGTACTTTACGAGGTAATAAGAACTAAATTGTATGAAGTTTGGACTTGTCTGCAAAAAAAAAAAAAAAAAAAAAAAAAAANAAAAAAAAAAAAAAAAAAAAAAAAAAAAAAAAAAAAAATACGACCCCCGACTTAAGAGTGAGACAAATTTTATTGTAAGATAGTAACCAATTTTTATGATTCCCAAAAATCAACAAAGACATTGAAGCATCGGAAGCAGAGGAATGAATAAATGGAAAAACTTTAGGACCTCTATGAATCACCCGAAATATAAAATATATAAACAGACCGAACAACTCACTTCAATGATAGATATTTGGCAACTGATTCTTCCTTTGGGTTAAGACTTATTCATAGTATTAATATTAAAATTAGTATATAGGGTGGAAAGAAAGGAAGGAGTATGTGTATAAAACAGAAATCGTAATATCGAGTCGGCGACTTGTCCTTTCATTAGAAGAAGTTTTTTCACATTTTAAAGAGCAATTTCCCCTTCTCTTATTCCCCATAAAACTGTAATTCTTACCCTTATATTACTCTTTTGTCTACAGAAATAGTTTGGGTAAGCCAATGGCGAGTGTTAGACCCATGCAAACCATGACGGGTAATAATATGTTACGAGAAGGAATTGGAGCTCCAAGAAATCGTCAATGGATCCCAGCGGAAGTATGGAAGAAACAAGGAATGTCTGCAAAGGAAATGACTTTACCCTTAGGTTAGTACACCGATGTGGTTATTCCCACCAAAGACCTTTAGGTTAGTACAACTTTAATATAAAGACACTTAGGTTAGTACACCTTTAATATAAAGACCTTTAGGTTAGTACACCTTTAATATAAAGATCTTTAGGTTAGTACAACTTTAATATAAAGACACTTAGGTTAGTACACATTTAATTTAAAGAAGTTATATCCTTCTTTAAAAAGTTTTACTGTATAAAGAACATATAACATATAAAGAACATAAGAGAACCTCAAAATAATTTCTGATTAGTGTTAGAGAGACGCGGCCGTTATAGTACTTTTGAGATGGCTTGATTGTCTCAACCAACGTATTTCCCGAATGAGCTGAAAGACTGCTCTATTTGCCCGCTAGAGAAACAAGCTTGGTGAGATCTTTAATAGACATAACTATATTCGGAGTACTTCAAATTATAACAAAGATCTCCAGAAAAGTATTATAGAGATGTCTATGCATATATGTGAAATGCAAAAATATTTTTTTATTTCAGATGTGGTTATTCCCACCAATTCCAATACACGATCTATTGTATTAAAAGCTGGTCAGAAAGTTATGGTTCTCGATAGTCCTAAAGGTCTTTACATGCAATTGGAAAATGGAAAAATAATTGCCATTCGTACAGCTAATAATGCCAAAGGAGGACCTAGTTTAACGGGTGGACCAGGAAGTAAAAATTTGCTGAGTGGAATGAGACCGTCCTTGAGACTGCCAACCACGCCGAGAGTCATCGATAGTCGATTCGCTAAAGGTAAAAGATTTTTATTTGTCAATTGTATTATTTATTTAAAAAAAAAAAAAAAAAAAAAAAATTATCGAACTATATATTTAATATATTCACTTAAGTGATAGTGATAGATTGCATACTATCACTTCTATATTTTGGTTAAGTGACCGTACCAGTTAGTTGAACGCACCACTATAAAATAATAAATTATATATAAAAAAAGGAGTGATATTAAATAGAGTTAACGGGTTTCATCCCTCCTGAGGATGAAACACAATTTTCTCCAAGATACATACATAATGATAGACTTTATTTACACCGCCCGAACAGGATTAAGGAGTTATATTCGGAAGCCATTATTATGAAATAAATATTTCAAATTCATGAGGATAATATTCCATTTGAGCCCACGTACTCCTCATTGTTCGTCAGTTAGAGTGTCTTATCTATGGAATGACTCGTATATTATACTACAATATTACATTCGATTATATTCAAGATACAGTTTCGTAAAGATGGACCCGCCCATACACGATATCAGCGCAAAATACCCTCATTTGACAAACTTGGTCAAAATCGTCAGAGCCGTTGGCAACGAACGTATTGATTAATTTTCGCATGTAATTTTTTGGACAAGCCTAAAACGACCATAATAGCAGCAAGATTAGTCGTGTTTAAAACGAGTTTTCTCAAAAATGGGACTAATCGATATCGAGTTTTAGTACAAAATAACTCCGTATACCAAAAACGAGTCCTTTTTCGTTTAATATAATAAGAATTAAAGAGGTTTAGAATATAATTTAAGATACAAATATTCTTCCCTTTCAGACGTTGCCTCGTCTTCAATGAGAGGAGGACATGGCCCTAGATCACGTCATAACATGTCAATGATGCCTCGTATGGGCGGTATGAGAGGTGCTTATACGCAAAGACAGATACCGGGTCCTCGATTACGAAATATCTCAATTACTCCAGCAAAACCATTAATAACGAAAAAAGCAGTTTCAGTTTCTACGGGCACAACACCTATGGATGCAGATACGTCGCCTGAACCTTCAAGTTTGGAAAGGCTGGAGGAAACGAAAAAATCGCGGTCTGAATCAATGCAATCAGAAGACAAGGGAGAAGCTTCTGATCCTAAGATCGAATCTGCTCAGGAGTCTGAAAATACATCCTCAATCGAAAATACAACAAACTTGGAGTCGTCGCAAAATCAAAATTCAGCCGGACCGACATCCGAAACTTCTACGTCCAGTCAACCTATAAACCCGAGTACGGAGGAAAGTCCTGCCGTAAATCAGAGTTTGTCTGCCGATGTTGCTTTCGGTCAGAAAAGTCCTGGCGAAACTCAAAGTTTGTCTACTGATATTTCTTTTGATACTTCTTTGCTAAACGACCCGAAAGCTATCATTGATGATAAGACTCCAAACTTTTCAAATTCAAATTCATCAGAGTTCAAGGCCACCTCGAGCTATTCTATGAAAGAAGACGTTCCTTTGATGAATTATAGCACGCCATCTACACCCTCTTTGGAGTACGGTTACGATGCTTACCCTTCTCACTCTCAGTATTCAAACACTCCACATGCCCAATCCGACTTCTACTCACATAGTCAGACACCTGCCTACCCTCCTAATTACTCAAATTCCTCAGTTCCTGACAACGCTCCCTATCAGAATTATGATATGTACGGTAGTTCAACAGCGTCCGTTAACCCGTTCACTGCTGCAGCTGCTTCTTCATTTTCATCGGTTCCAAATTCCTCGTCAAATTCTCAGTTTGATACCCCCATGTATACCAATAGTGCGTTCCATAGACCCGATCCAACTTTTCATTCTACCACATCACAGCCCTATCAATATTCTAATGATTTCTACCCTCCCTTTAGTTCCTCAGATCCCAATACCAACTTACCTCCATGAAGACATGCGCTTTATACGAACTATTTTAGCAATCTGTGAATCTGGAAATTTTGGCATCTGCGTGTGTTGGACAAAATCTCAGTATCTTGCGTGTGAGCAAACAAAATTTTGCGATTGACATTGACAAGAAAATTGTGCACACTACAAACTGAAAAGATCTATACGGATAAAAAATTCCGTAAAAACACAAATTAGTCTTTTTAACAAACATTTGAAAGGAAGAAATTGTTCCTTGCCGAAATAAAAGTAGAAAATGAGACTGTCTTCCTTGGCGCAGTACTTCAGAAGAAATACCAATCAATTCGAGCTGTATTGCAAAATTGAAATATCATCTCATGACAAAGTTGAAGACAGTTGAATAGAGGTTCAGCAGCTGAGGAGCAAAATATTGTTTGAAGATGTGACCCATACTAACTGTGTGAGAAATTATTTGAACGCATCTCTTGTTTCAATTTTTTTACAGACTCTAATAAAATGCATAATATTTTAAGGACAAAGGCTGACTTCTTTTATAAAAATATTTCGAAAATTGCTTCCCTCTTTAAATTTTCATTCACAAATTGATTCCCTTCAATTTTTCCAATCAACATATTTTCTATATATTCAGAGATTTTTTCATCTCTCTCCCAAACTTTTTGATTTTAGTAGAACCACTGATCAAATGCACTTTCCTTATGTGATGTTTACTTCCTTTTGATATGGAAGATTTTTGTCACAATTTCAGGGGCGTCTATGTAAGACAGGGTCACTAGCACGAAAAACGTTGAGGTTACTCCGCTTTAAAGGAAGAAAAAAAATCCTTTCCTTTTTAAAAAACCAAAGACACATATTGTTACGTGAAAGAAACACGGAATTTAAAGAAGAAGAAAAAAAGAGCAGTTGGCCATGGATGAGAGAAACCAGCTCTAAGACAACTTCCAAAATGGGGAGGAAAAATTTTTTTCAAGACTTTATATATATATATAGATTAGGGATTTTCTTCATTCTGGGAGCTGTCTAAATTTTTTTGTTTCAGGAACCTGCCCCCAATATATTATGCTAACGTTTTGTCAAACACTGTATAATTATTTTCATTCACTTGTATATACTACTTCAATATTGAATACGTTTTTTTCTCTTTTGTACTGTTTGTTATTTGAATTGCAAATTATTCTTGTGTAAATTATTTACTTTGTATTATATTTTGTTGGTCCCTTTATAAATTATCAGATTGAAAGAAACTTTTTCCGTTATTTCTTTTTACAATGCTGTCGATTTAACTTTTTTACAAAACTGACAAAGGTGGGTGGTGCTTAAATCGAAACGTCCTATCAATGGTACCTACCAAAAGTAGTACCTGAGGAACAAGCTCCACTCATTATTACAAAAGGCCTTTTTTCTTACCTTTTTTTGAAAAAAAAAAAAAAAAAGTCGTTCTTTTTACTAAATTAATGTAAAAATCCCAAATTTTCTGAATAATTTGGGACCCCCATTTTAAGATATTTAACCAAAATGTTTCTACAGATGTTCTTCAACAATGTAGTCAATTGCAGTTTTCATCAGTTTGGTATCCAAACAAATTCGTATGAATCATTTTTTTTTTCTACTTTTTTAAACAAGTGAACATATAAAATTCTGGTCCGCTTTCTGTTCTCAATAAAGGATGAAAAAAGAAAATCGAATCTTATTTTATTCAGCAGTAAACGAACGTGCATAAAATAGCATGAATTTTTGATGCAATGTTAAATAATAAATTTCACCAATCTTTGATCAAATCAAAAGTAACCTACGATTAGATAAACTATAATCAACGTTAAGTGAGGCGTTAACTTCGTGTTCACTAATTTTATATTTTATTTCAGAGTTTGGTCATGCTGTAATAATTAGTCAGCTTCTTATCGCTCAGTTTTAGGGCCAAGCGTTTATGAATACGGCTCCAATGATTTGCCGTATATTTTGAGTACAAAAAAAAATACTCCAACCAAACCCCCTAGTATTACTCTGTTTGAATTATTGTTTATCCATTTGAAGCCGATGACACAAATAAGGAGAATGTTCGCCCCACATGTTTTGAAAGCATATCAATATATGTCTAGCCTAAAAGTAGGAACTTTTGTCAGCTCCGTCTGTTTTAACATTTTTAACAACGAAATGGTGAAATCCGCCATGGAGTCCCGTTTACAATATTATAATTATTTTACTGTGATTTTATAAATATTTTACTTTTAATCGAATTCAAATTAAATTTAGACAATTGTAATAAACAATTACCAGGTTTGTTATTTTATCATATTTCTATTGTTAACAGCTTTCTGGCCCGCTTGCGCACATACTGGAATCAAGTTATGATTTTTCTTCCATTTTTGTCTTTTGAGAATATAATAATTTAGATGGGCTCACAAAGCTATGTTAAGAATTAAATAAAAACAAAAAAAAATATATATTAGTCAATTTATTTATTTCAATTAATCATTTTATTAAATCTAAAGACACATTTTTCTCTGTTGATTACCAAAGGGTTTACCCAAATTAATATTACTGTGGGCATTTATTTCATCATCCTTCTGAAAATTGTGTTTTAACGCGAAAACCAGCAAATGAAATTTCTATATTGAAATCAACGTCTTCCAATCATAACATTCGAATGAATATTATCTTAATATTGATTGAGCTGACCCTCAATGAAATAAAATTATACACAGACCTAAAAATACACAAAACATTGATACCTAATATTACGATTTTTTTTTTTTAATTCAGCTTAACGTCTCTAACATTTATTGGTCATTCAAGGCGGGGATTTTACCCTCCATTCGCTGGAAACTTCCAAACCAGCTACCCACATTGGCCTCACCCAGCCTGGGTTGGACCGGAAAAATAGCCAGTATCACGAAGGCGAACCCACGTAGACACCCACATAAAACAACCTCGCTGGACGTTGCTTAACTTCAGTGATCTAACGGGAACTGGTGTATTCAACGTGCACATATACGTTGGTTATATTACGATTTCTATCATACAACTTATTAGTATTATTTTTTATTTTTATTTTGCTTAGCGTTTCAACATCAATGTCATTCGAAACACTTGCTAACACATTTGATTTCCAACGACAGCGCCCTCTTAAAATAACTTTAGTAGTTAATGCTAAGTCAAGATCATAACCGAAAGTTTCAGTGGAAAAGTGGTTGGAGAGACAAGGGCTTTTTACTATGACTGTTTTTTTTTTCAATAAAAATAACATTATTGCGCATATCTTCTCAATGAAAATTATTTTTTTCCCCTTTATAAATCCTTTATTGATCTTATCTTACATTTTATTTGCAATGTCTATTATTTCAGTCTCCCACTGAGCCCTCCTTTTATTTTTTGTCAAGAAAAAATAAAAGAAAACGTGTGATGTACTTTTATTTAAACTTGATGACGTCGTCTTACTGGAATTTTTGCGGGAACAGATGATGAGCCAGTTTTGAAGGGAGGTAAAATGTTTTCAGCGCCTTGATGTATTCCCAACTTCTCTCGCTCTTCTTGAAAATCTTTCCATTGTTTGGCTCGTAAAATATTCAGAGGCGAATTGGACTGTTTGTTTAAAGCCGCAAGAGGAGTACGAGGACTACGAATCTGAAAATCAAAATTTTTAATTAATATATTTTTTAAAAAGAAAATAACAAATTTGTATTCGAATATACATTACTACTACTTTCTATCGGGTTCTGAAAGGCAGCGAGGGCCCAAAACCTCCATTGATCAGCTTCTTCCAATCTCGACGATCTTGTGCGAATTGTGTCCATTCTTGAGTTGTGCCTCTTGGTTTTCTCTGGTTGTACCATAGCTTTACTCCATCAATCCAACATTTTTTTGGGTCTTCCGTTTCTTTTTTGTCCGTTGTAGGTTAGATTAAATACTTTGTAAATGGTGCTGTTTTCATCGGCTCTTGATACATGACCGGCCCAACCGAAGATTTTGGATTTCAAGATGTCAACAATCAGTGGAGATTTGTATAAGTTCCATATGTCTGCATTCTTTCTTTTTCTCCTGTTTCTGTTTCTTCTATTTTTAATGGTCCATATATCCTTCTCAATATTTTGTTTTCAAAAGATTGTAGCTTGTTTTAAGTGATCTTTGTAACTGAACATGTTTCGCTACCGCATAGGATGACTGGTTGAACTATGCTTTTGTATATCTTGACTTTTGATTTTCTAGACACCGACTTATTTTTGAATATTTGTTCTAAGGCAAAAAAGGATTTGTTTGCATTATTCAATCTTGTTTCGATTTCTTCTTCAATTGAATTGTTGTCAGTGACGGTTGCTCCAAAGTACTTGAATTTCCATGTTATTTTTACTGTGAATTATTCAGTTGTATGGCTACAATCATGCATTCTGTTTTATCTGAGTTTATTTCTAGTCCTAACTTTTTGCATTCATCTTGTAGAGTTTTCAGACTTTCTTCACTGTTTTCACCTGAGATAGCAATATCGTCGGCGTACGCTAATAATTGGAATCTTTGGATATCAAGTGCATTGGATTCTTCTGTTATTATTTCTTTTTAAGGTGTATTGTAGAGCAAGATTGAATATAATTGGGGATAGGTCATCACCTTTTTTAACCCCGCTTATCGTTTTAAACTTATCAGATAATCCGGTTGAAGATCGAACTTGATTGACGGTGTTAGACATGCATACTTTGATTAAACTGATGAGTTTCTTGGTTATACCTAGTTCTAGTAGTTCATTGTATACTGCAATTCTATTGAGGCAGTCAAAGACTTTACGAAAGTCTACAAACAGCATGTGTGTTTGTTTGTTGTATTCACATCTCTTTTCTAAAATCTGTCTTCGGCAAAAAAAAAAAAAAAATTGTCGGATGTTGTTATTCATGAACCCGCTCTGGTAGTCTTGTATAATTTCTTGGCAATATGGTTTGAGTTTGTCAGAATCAAGGTTGATAGGATTTTGTATGTTGTATTTAAAAGTGAAATCCCTCGAAAGTTTGAGCATTCTTCTTTTTTAAATATGTACATTATCCAAGAATAAATAATAGCGTTATTGTCTACTGGAAAAGGGTCTGTAACTTTTTTTATTAACCATATTACTGGCGTGCTGTTTCGAAATAGTGTTTAAGCTTTCATGATCAGCGAAATTAATGATTGTAGATTTCAAATTATTCTACTAAAAATAAAAGAACAAAGTTTTACCTTAGTAGCGGAGTTGACTGATTTTTGAGGAGAATTTTCTGTGTCCATAGCCACGTGATCTTCATCCATGTGAAAAGTGAAACTAGAGTTGACAGATTTTCTTGGAGAGCTCTTTGCCATACTAGGGGAAAAGATGATTTTCTTAGCTGCTTCTGACGTCGATTTATTTACAATGGGAGAAGCAATTGATACCATAGGAGGAGTGTTTTCAGATTTTATAACTTCAGGTTGTATGTGAGATGGTTGTATTTTTGCTTCCATAGGAGGAGTCTCTGGGTTGGAGGGTGTTGCAATGTCCATAATGATTTTCTGGAGAATTATAGGAAGATATTTCAATTTCAGTTAATTTTCAAAGGAGGGGAAAAAAGAAATGGTACACACCAACACAAAAATTGTGTTTCCAATTTCACTCGGTGCTTTGTTAAGAACAAGTGAAACTTGGGTCATAATACTTTCCTTGTCCAGTTCCACAGTAATACTATTTCTAAAATAAATTAAAATGTTTGGAAAGATATTTTATTTGATATATGAAATTGATGTCATCATGTGGACGCTGTTGTCGAATTGTTACAACGAAGAAGCCTTTTGTTTCTCAAATAAAATAGTCTTAAAGAGCTTTTGTGTAACAGGGCATTGAAAGTTGTTTTTTTTTTTTTTNTTTTTTTTTTTTTTTTTTTTTTTTTTTTTTTTTTTTTTTTTTACCTTAGTATCACAATCCTCTACCATCGAACAAGAACTTTCATAATCCATACTGCACTGGGAGACAACAGGAGATGGGTCTTCTCGAGAGACATTAATATCAAAACTGTCAAAACTTCCTTCTAAAACACTTTTAAAAGATAAATTTGCAGTCGAAGTACTGGATGATGATGCGGAAACATTAATCTGAAAAAAAAAAAAAAAAAAAATCAATAAGTCGTTCAAATAGATGTTTCAACTTCCTGGAATTCAGCATGGACAACCCTTTATAGTTTAGTGAGTAAAGTCTCGCTTCAGCATGTTCTGTTGATCCCACAGAACTAATATTAGATAGTCTACTCTACAATACAATTTAATACATCATCTGAAGAAATACGAGTATGTTGTATATAAATGTAGAGCTTCTTTGGGCACAAAGACCCAACGACTTCTTCACAATTATTGTGGGTACTCAGTGCACCCTGAAATCATAAGCTCTTTTATACAGTATGTCTTAGAAGTCCTGCCCGGTGCCCATAACTTTGAAACCGCTTGGAATTTTTGAATTCTGTTTGTTTCTAGGGATAGAAAAGTGCGCATGGACATTCGAATGGTAATATCAGTAATTAGGTTTGAATCCCGGAAGTGGCTTTTTTTTGGCACAAAATGTCGATTTCTCGGGAAATTTAAATGGAATGGTACACATATTTTTTTGAAGAATAAAAGTGAATAGAATAAGGATTTTTTCAAAAAAATAATCAGGGGCGGAGCCAGAGGGGTTCAAATCCAAAACTTGTTACACCCTGTATAACGGAAACTGAATTTAATTTTGATGTAGAAATTCGTTAAGAGTGGCTCAAAAAAGGTTTTACATCTACACAAGTGATAAAAATAACAACTTCTGAGTTTTATCAGTGCCGTAGGCCTGGATAACCAAATCTCGCATTTCTACCAGAGCTTAAAATGACGTCTTTTAGAAAACGGCCATTTTGAGTTAAAAGGTCTGAAGTAAGAATATGATTTAAAACTTAAAATGGGGAACACTTCAATTAATATGCAGTTTTTCTATAGAAATTTTCTCATTAATACGGCTCTGTTGTGAATGAGTGTGAGGGTTAGTATTTTTTTTTTTGTGCTAAAATGGTTCATTATTGAGTCCACTCCCCATTTTTAGTCTTAAATCATATTCTTACTTCAGACCTTCTAACTCAAAATGGCCGTTTTCTAAAAGACGTCATTTTAAGCTCTGGTAGAAATACGAGATTTGGTTATCTAGGCCTACGGCACTGATAAAACTTAGAAGTTGTTATTTTTATCACTTATGTAGATGAAAAACCTTTTTTGAGCCACTCTTAACGAATTTCTACATCAAAATTAAATTCGGTTTCCGTTATACAGGGTGTAACAAGTTTTGGATTTGAACCCCTCTGGCTCCGCCCCTGATTATTTTTTTGAAAAAATAAAAATGGTAATATTCCTTATTTTATTCACACTTTTATTCTTCAAAAAAATATTTGTACCATTCCATTTAAATTTCCCGAGAAATCAACACTTTGTGTCAAAAAAAGCCACTTCCGGGATTCGAACCTAAATACTGACATTGCCATTCAAATGGCCATGCGCCCTTTTCTATCCCTAAAAACAAACAGAATTCAAAAATTCCAAGCGGTTCCAAAGTTATGGGCACCGGGCAGGACTTCTGAGACATACTGTATATTTCTGAAGCCAATTATGTTATATGTATGTTTCTTTCTCCAAATTGTTTAGCTAAAACAGTAACATTTATCGGACATTTTTTTTAGGAATGAAAATCGCCAAATTATGTACCAACTTAAGACTTGAGTCGAAAAATTTGTATGGTTGAAAAAAAGAAAATTGAAGCGTGCGAATCACGGAGTACACCTGCCAGTTATATCAATAACTAATACCATAAGAAAATTGGTTATGAGTATAGTTAAACATTGCACACAATATGTTTGGTAACGGAGAAGGTAAAACTATTATTGAATTTCCCAAAAATGTAACAAAAATATGGGACAGTAGTTACCGCAATAGGGGTTCTGTCAAAGTCCATGGTGGGAGATCTGGGATCAAATTCTCTAGGTAAAATTCTTCTGTTCACAGGAGTGTCTGTAGTACTGTCCATATTCGCTGAGGAAAAGAAACAAGTGATATAAGACTGAGGAAAGCTGTTGGATGTCAATTAAACCAGCGAATAAACTTGCAGTTTAGCCGAATATCTCATTTCACAAAAAGTGTATTCGAAGAATTATTGCAGATGTACTTTTCATAGTTTCGGTGACCGGAAAACCAAAAACTCACAATATTTATGCTTATCTGAGATAAAAAAAAATAGCTGCATCAGAGGTAGTACTTTTTTTTGAGACGAAAGTTTAGACAGCACGTTTGTTAAGCTATGTAGGACGTGTTTGGAGTAGTATTAGGTTAGGTTATTTTACTCCCAAAACGGCCAACCCAATAAATTTTGAGTTCATACCAATGATGCATGACCATTATAAACGTAAATGACTAGGTTGGTGCTACACAACAACAACCCGGAACGCATACCATCAAAGTTTAAGTCAAGAGCCATCGAAAATTTTTCAGTAACCTAGTATCAACTTACTTCCACCATTTTTCGAACTTGAACCTAAAAATGGTACAACAATTTATTGCGAGGAACATTCCTCCCAATATCTGCACAAACAAAGAGAAGATTGATAACTTACTTAAATGAAGGATCTAAAATAAAATGAAAATTCAATTCAAGCTAAAGTAGAAAATTTAGTTGGCTTTGTTGAAATCTCAATTTAAATTATAAATATGAATTAAATTATAAATGTTAAAACTCTAATTGGGCCTTTAGCCTTTACTTTAATCGGCAATTTGGAGTTTTTCTGTAACTTCCTAAAGTAATTTTTTTTCTATACGTTAATAGTTAATTATACGTTGTGTTTGTGTTATGCTGTTATGTGCCAAACCGTTAAAAAAACATAATATTTTGATTTTAATAAAAGAAAGAAAACATCTGTTTATAACCTTGAGCCATCTTGATCTACTCCCGATCTCGTATTCTCGTGAGACAAGAGATCGGACAGTAGCCTCAAAGAAAAAAAAACTATGCGAAGGTGACACATAGGTTTATTGGTTTATTATTTTACTGGCTAAAAAAATACCCCCAAAAAAATTCTGGGGCGTAATTAGATCTTAAATCTTTGAATACATACCAAATTTCAAGTCTCTAGCTCTTATCATTTAGCCAGGTTAAATGAAAAACACAAAGCCGAAAAAACCGCCAACATACTTCGATTGCACCCAAAAGATTCGGGGCACAATTAGATCCGGAACTAAGTGAAGTCTGTTTTTAACTCCTCGATTTTTCTTTATAACTCTGTTTGTCAGTTCGTTCCACGATAACTTTCAAACTCTTTGTTCGATTTTGATGAAAATAAGGCCAACATGAGACCCCGTTCCCCGGTTGGTTTAATAGGGTCCACAGGAAAACCCCGTTCAAAGGCCGTTAAATGGCTGTAATTTGTGCCCAAGTGGCCCCAAAAACCAATTAGCAAATTCATCAAAAACGGACAAAACGTTCTAAAGTTATCATGGAACGAACCGATGTTTAAAGAAAAATCGTGCGTGGTCTGAAAACTAAACTTCGCTCTGTCAAAAATTAATAGACTTTTTGAAGTTATACTTCTTTGAGCGCGTTATGAAAAAATGTTGAGAGTGAAAATTTATTTTTCGCGGGAGATTTTTTTCACTCACGACGTTTGTTTCACCCACAAAACTGTATGCATTCTAAAACTACTTTTCCGATTGCAATGAAATTTGACACAGTTGATGGGTGCATTCCTGGTAAGATTTTTGTCTAGGTCCCATCTCTCTAATGTTAAGCTACACCGAGTAGGGACAAACAATTGATGGGTGAGAGCAAAAAAGTTCACGTTTTTCGACTTAAATGACATTTTTTCTCGAAATTTGTCGCGACGACATATCGACTCAAAGTGAGAAAGTCTTACTCCTTCATTTAGGACATATTTTGCAACTCTAATGTTAAGCTACACGGAGTAGGGACAAACAATGGATGGGTGACAGCAAAAAAGTTCACGTTTTTCGACCTAAATGACATTTTTTCTCTATCAACTCAAAGCGAAAAAGTTTTAGGCGACATCTTACTCCTTCATTTAGGACATATTTTGCAACCCTAATTTTAAGTTACACGGAGTAGGGACAAACAATGGATGGGTGACAGCAAAAAAATTTACGTTTTTCGACTTAAATGACATTTCTTTTGTATGGGAAATCATAGAAACAGTAAGAGATACAGAAAAAATGATGCTAATAGAGAGAGCCCCCTCCAAATAAAACCTAGACCTAATATCAGAACTCTATAACCGTCCGAGGTACGGCCGATTTAATATGCTTCGCCGAAATAATAGTATGGAAGTGGCTGTTTCTGACTCAAAATCATAGAACTGACCTAAAAACCACCCAGTTTGTTGGGTAGAACGTGTTGGGAGTAGTATTGGGTTAGGTTCTAAAAAAATTAAAATGCGTGTTGAAGGCTTCAACACGCATTTTAATTTTTTTGGAACCTAACCCAATACTACTCCCAACACGTTCTGCGCAGCTTAACAACCCGTTACTACTCCCCATGTTCTACATAGGATAACAAACGGGTAGGTAGTATGTAATCTATGTGTGGTATGCTCTGATCGCGTTTAAAAGGTTGTAACTCGGTGATATGATTTCTAATGTAAAAGTCAGATTTATTATTTTTTTTCTCTCTCTCATCTTCTCGAAACGAAGTTCGGTTATGAATATGAAAAAATTATGAAGATGGAGTTAGTTATGAAAAAAATATGAGATTTAAATTTAAATATCGTGTTTTCTCATTCCATATCCATAGAATATCGTGGCTCAAGGCAAGGCCTTTGTTTCATAGGTTCTGAGTTCACTTCCGGGTGGGGTAGTTGTTGTCTTTTTAAAAATATTTTTAAATTTATTTTTAAACAGAAGAACGGCCGGCTCTACCATATAGGCGAACTAGAAAACCGCATAGGGAGGCAAAATTTAGGGGGCGGCAAAATCAAAATGGAATTTTATTTTCAGCGGGATATGAAAAAAAATGTATACATATATAGAAGTAGACGTGCATTTTTGTGTATATGATTGATAATTCATAACAAGAATTATCAATCATAAAAACCAATAGTAAAAACAGTGGTATGACACTCCGGCTAAATCTGTCGTTGCTTAAAGGCTACAACCCACACATATACACTTGGTCTCGGGGACACGGAGTCCCCCTTCACCACTGTCCCCCCCTTCTCCACGCCAGAGGAAAATTCATGGACAGATTTTGATTGAAATTTGTGCAAAAATCATGAATTTCAATACTAGTAGGGATAACTATTCAGTATTATCATTAGAAATATGAATATGAGTACTTTTACTATTTATATTAATTAACGAACAAATTAAATATTATATTCGTGGGGCGGGAAAATTCATTTTGCCTAGGGCGGCAAATTCTCTTGAGCCGGCCCTGAACAGAAGTATAACTTCTCACGCGCGTACATAAGTACACACACCCATTTTCTTTTTTGCACAGTATTTAGAATACTTCTATGGATAAAAAATACAAAGCGTCAATAGCCAGATGTCATATTGATTAATTTAAAAAAATACAAGTAGAACTCTGATCTGACTAGGTACCTAGCCTACTAACAGTGGACAATTTCTCCTCATTTCTATTTTCTCCTCCTAATTCTCATGAGTTCTCAGGGAGATGTAAACTTGTGTGAGATGTAAACCTCGTTCACAATTATTCTGTACTTTATATTGCTACAAAAAAATGTTTGTATGCTTTTAGACTTTTAGAGCTTCATCTCATCTCTCTGGACGTGATCGACCGGATCGACGGGTTGGGCAGCCCTGCTATATAGCTATAGCACTTACCGTTCTTTTTTTAGGCAAGAACCGCCAAAAAACGGACGAAACCCTCTAAAAACCGACAGGAGTAGATTCGATTTCAACCAAATGTGTCATTTTGCATTCCATGCTAATAATCCATATATATAGGCACCAAACTTTAAGCTCTAATACTTACCGTTCTCTTTTAAGTAGGAACCGCCATAAAGCGGCTGAAAAACCAAGGGTAGATTACGTTGCAGCCAAAAGTGCCTACGCGGAATCAATGCCTAAACCTAAAAGTTATATGAATAGGCACCAAATTTGAAGCTCTAGCTCTTACCGTTCTCTTTTTGGACGGGATTAATTAAAACGGCTAAAAAGCGGAAAAAAACTAACAATTTCGAAGTTAGATTTCAACCAAAAGCTTCGTCGTTCATTCCGGGCATAATCTTGACGTACATATAAAATTCTAGCATTTACCATTCTTGAGATATCTTGTTTACAGACAAACACACACACGGATCAATAGCTGAAACTCGAGATTTGGACTCACCCCAAAACGTGTTTTGGCATTGAAAACTCGACAATTAAAATTTCAGCGCAATACAATACTTTTCTTTTTATAGGATAAGGAAAAAGTAAAGAAACACATTAAAATAATAACAAAAATTCTGTTTCCCTAACGTTCCCGTCGTAAGTAGTAACATCGGTAGTTGTGTCCTAGCGGATATTTGCGAAACTAAAATGTTTGATCAGAACATATTTCCGTCTGTTCCACTATTCAAGAATTTCATTTACACATAGCTCATGCTCATAGCCTCCTACGACGAAAAGTTAAATTAATTACAATTTTAGTTGAAAATTAATAAAGATGAAGTTTTTATTTTTCTAAAAAGTTATTTAAATATTAAACTAATAAAAATCTTTTTTTGAAAAAATTGTTTAAAGTGTTTTTGTATATATTTTATTACTTTATGAATTTTATATTATTTATTTTTTCCCATCCTCTAACCTGGTGTAAAATTTGAAGGCCACCTACTGTGCTCTGACTGAAAATATAATTGAAGTCTTTTGTGATAAAATTTTATAAATTTATTTTTATTGTATTAATTATTTTTCTGATAATTATTATATAACTATAGAGATGTGTTCAAAACTTGAGGAGAATAATGATCAATCCTAGTATACTGTCGTATAAAGTAAGTTTTTCTATCACTCATTATTTGCGCTAATAACAGCTTGACTCCCATGCACAGTGCACGCTATCAGTGTTACTGGTTTCTGATGTATTCTAAAGAGTTGTATGATCTTAATTATTCAAGGAAGCTGGTCTGAGTTAGATGTTCTTTATTTGCCCCCCTGACGAAAAGCATAGCTCAGATTTTAATATACGAATTTTCGACCACGTAAAATATACTGATGATATCATTGGTTCCCCTCTTACATCACGTCCCGATCAGATTGAACAAAGTCCGTCTGAAATCTTTGTCAATGCTAGCTCGAAAGCTTTCTACTGGACTCTTTAACAGAAAAAAATAGAAAAATAGTATGTAGCTCGTCTTTGGTAAATTTAGTGTACAGCTGCTCATCCGATTGTGTCAGATTCTTAGTCCCACATCTCCATATTCCTTTTAGGTAAGTAAGGGTTCTGTGTTTTTGGATAGGTTTGAGTTTTTGCATTTTTAAAAGCCCGTTTTGGTATATAGTCAGACAATTGTGTCATACATAGACTGTCTTGATACTTTTGTACCTTCTTATTAATTTGTCATGCGTAATATCATTTTTTCCCCAAACCAACAAACAAGGACTTTCTTAAAAGGAATGGATTGTTGGTTTGGGGATAACTTGATGAAATTTCTATTTGTTTTTTTTTTCTTTCTAGAAATGAGCCGTCTAACAATCTTGTCAGGTTTCTCTATGACACAAGGAGATAAATATTTACCTTCCAATGTTTTTGATATTCATTGTGTTTAATGGTTAGGATATTACATTTTTGACATGTTACCCTAGTCCGAATTTTATCTCTGGACGACCATATTCCGTTTAAGTTATTCTTAGAAAAATTTACGGCCGTTTATTTTCAATAATCAAATAAAATTGTTCGTCCTATCTTCTGAGAAATAATCAGGTTGGTCAGCGATACCGATTTAGTTAGAAGCACCGTTTCATAAAATACTTTTTAGGGAGAAAAATATTTACTTTCATTTCATTTATTTTTTCCACGTTTCCATTGCTGCATTTTTTCACGCAGCTACATATTGGTACTGTTTTATTATGCTATTAAAGACTTAAGCTAATCCAATGAATGTCTCTGAACACATGTGTATTCTATTTCATGTTTCAGTGTCTGTCACTAGAATGAGTTCTCCGAGTGACTTAGATGCTGGAGGTGAGCCAATGGAAGTTGACACCTCGATTATGAAAATCCCTGAACTTGAAGAGGCGGAAAACTCACGGCCAGGTATGCCTTGTGAAATTTGTGTATTATCTAATGTAACTCAGAGCGACACATTTAGGGAGGCTTTAAATACCTTCAATATTCCATTTGTTTTTGTTAGTGACATAGAATATTGTTCTCAAACATTCAATGGTCCAATAACAATTATTTCTTCCGAATTCACACAAGATATTCTACGCCTTCACAAACCTCCTCTTAGAAGAGTTTTGGGTCCAACAGCTTTAATAGAACTGTCTAATAGAATAGAAGATATTCAATTACCTCCCAAAACTCGAATACGACCCTTATTTTGTCACAGCATGCACAATCTGGTTATCTGCATCACAGGATTCCGAGACAAGTTAGAGGCATTAAAACTTATAGAGCTAGTCAAGCATATGGGTGGAAAAGTAAGGAAAGAAATGAACTATCAAGTCACTCACTTAATTGCCAATGGCGTAGCTGGAGACAAATACAAGTACGCAGTAGCATTTCGAGTACCTGCTGTGACTACAGACTGGGTGTTAAATGCTTGGGAGAGACGCTTTGAAGTCGACTTTAAGGCCAACGAAGCAAGTTTTGTTGGCAAACATAAGCTAAAAATTTTCCAAGGGACGAAAATGAATTTCTTCGGGTTTTCTGAGGAGGAAGAGAAAAATCTTCGTGACCACTTGATATCTAATGGAGGAAGAGTTAGTTTGACACCAGATGAACCTTTGACCACACACGTTGTTGTTGATGATGTCAGAGTTACCTGTATGCCCAACGTGCCTTGCTCTAGCACCTTTATTGTCAAGGTTCGCTGGTTTTGGATGTCTGTCCAGAATACAGGTTGTGAAGATGAATGTAAATACCTATTTGGTAAGAACTTTAGGACGCCAGATCGTGCTTCAAAAAGAAAACGGCTCATGGAAACTGTTGAAGAGCCCTATTCCAGTCCAAGGAAAACAAGCAAACTGAAAAGAAACTCAGATACCCGTTTTTCTTGCGGTTCTTTGCTAGACTACACTACCTCTCCGGATATTTTGGGACGTGATGAATCAGACGTGACCGTTAAAAATCCGTCTCCTCGGCATCAAATTTTTAAAGAACTTTGTCAAACGGAATCCAATTATGTAAGTGTTCTTAAAGTGCTTGTCGAACACTTCAAGGAACCTTTGGAACAAAAGCTCGATTCCGATGAGATTCTTCTTGACCAAGCCGAATTAAAAATCATATTTGGCGACATATGTCCAATTTATGAAACCCACTCTCTTCTGCTAAAAGATTTGTTACGTTTAGAAGAAAACTATTCGGATACCGTCAGTATCGGGGAAATATTTGTAAAGTATTACTCAGCTTTTAAGAAGGTCTACCCCCCTTTCATCAATTTTTTTCAAGACGCCAACGAACTTTTAAAGGTGAAAGAAAAAAACGCCCGATTTTACGCTTTTCTAAAACTTTGTTACATGAACTTACGGGAGTTACATTTACCAGAAATTGATAAGCAGACGTTACCCGATATGTTGATTCGACCTGTACAAAGGCTGGGATCAGTGAGTCTGCTTCTTAACGACATATTGAAAAACACTCCCAAATCCTCTATGGATCATTCAATGTTGTCTGAAGCTCTGGAAGGTATTAGAACAGTTATGAGTTTCCTAAATGAGAATAAACAACGACAGGACAACCAAAGAAGTCTTTTCGACATTTACCAGGACATTGAAAACTGTCCACCACAAATTATTAATTCCCACCGTAGTTTTATATTAAAGTGCGACGTTTTCGAGCTGAGTAATATTTTAGGTCAACGTGGAGACTGTATTACTCTCTTTCTGTTCACGGATGTCGTTGAGATTTGCAAGAAGCGGAGTAAATATGTGAATGTATTGAAAAGTCCCAATACCAGCAAACTTAGCCTGTCGACATATAAGACACAGCCGAAACATCTCGACAAGACCTACAAACATCTAAAGCTAATATCGATGACTAGTATAAAGAAAGTATACAATGTTATAGACGATAAAGAGGACGGTGGAGACAACATGAAACAAATCTTCGCATTAAAATGTCGTGGAAGTGATGAGATTATCGAGACTACATATTCTTTCAACACTATTGACGACAACCCTGATATTAAAAACAATTTTTTGAATGAACTGAGTAGACAGGCCAGTGCTGTGTACTGTACTAATTACAATTTCTTCCTTAATACCATTGGTTTATCCGATGCTAGCAGCAAGAATATTGAAATTTGTGAAAATAGTAATAGTACTTTTGGCAGAGCTATCAAATATGCAAGTAAACAAATGGGACGAACATTGAGTTTGAACAGAACACCGAGCACATTACGAAGGGTCATGTCTAGTATGAAAGTTCGGGTGGGAGAATCAACGTGATGCGCAACTTTTTCTTCGTTGTTTTTTTTTTCACAATTTTTTTTTGTTCGCGCTGAATGCCCCCTGTTTAGATCTTTATTAAAAGGTTTATCCGTCGATTAATTACACACAACCTATGTCAAAGGCAATACGCTTGGAGTACATATATAATATAGGCATTTGATTCCCTTCTTTTAGTTATACATTTAACATAAACATACATTTTAATTGATTTTATTGATACTTAGTCAAGCTAATTTTATTAAAATAAGTTTTTGTTTTTATATGAACTTTAAAAGAAGGACAAAAAGACACCTTATTTTTACTTTAATATAAACCTAAATGGTCACTTGTTCGTCAAATTTTTAGCCTTTTAAGATAGGGTTGATTGCTGAATTCCAACTATAAATGCCTTGTGAAAGAGTTTTCTAAATTTGAGGTTTCCTTTAGGGAAAAATGAAAGTATTTCTATTGGATGATGTCCTTCCTTTCTTTTCTCCTATAGATTCAACTGAGGTGAAGTAAAATAATATCACCCGTAGTTTTGTGATCTTCAATTAATTATCACTCAGTTCCGCCGCAGATATTTCATTTCATTTTGGTGTCTATCATGATAGTCTGAGAATCTACTTGATAAGTTTTAAATTCAAAATAACTTTTGGACCACATTTTCGCTCGTTAAAATGCTCAAAATTTCACTAGAAAAAAAACATCATGAATTTCATCCCTAAATAAAAACTTTTTTTCAAAATATTTGCTAGCTTCGCCTGCTACTCAAGTCTGATGATTCGAATGTTATAACCAAACTCGGTATATTTTTGTTGTTATTCCCATGTTGCTTTACATATACATAACCAGCAGATTCATATACTTAACCTGCATCGCCAGTCGTCTCAGAGGGTATACCGGCATAAAAAGTAGCCGATGTCACTCTCCCCTCCATAAACTATCTCGATGCAAAAAATCACGTTGTTCCGTTCATGCGAGAAAGAAAGACAAACAAACATACTTTCTCATTTAATAGAAGTATTCTATTTTGCTCATCTGGAATATCCCACATTAATCCTAATCATTGACATTTCTTTGCTTCCATTTTTATATCCTGGCGGGTTTCCTGATTACCTGTGAAAAATATATAAACCAGTCCTTTCTAAGAAAGAAGGCGTCATATTACCTTTCATATGTTCTTTATCAGTTGAAATGCAGGTATAATTACTGACACCTACTTTATACCTCGCGCGGGGTCGCGCCTCTTCTTTTTCTTTTAATTCTAGAACCTTTCTTTGAAAATATTTCCAAGAATTTATCTTTTTTAGATTTTCTTAATATTTATGACCTTCGTAAAATTTTGATGTATTATATAATAGGCATAGAAAGAGATAACGGAGAAAAAATAACGTTGGGCCTGTCAAAGCTATTACTTATTTTATTTTTCTTACCTCCCTGATAAAATAATTACTTTCTCACCTCATTAGCCAAATGAAATGTTCGGCCTATCAATGAGAGATTACATTGATAGTTCTGTCAATGAGAGATTACATTGAAGTCGTTGGGGCTACTTCTAAACAAATATTCGTTTTCGTTACTGATCTCAGTTGATGTTTATTTAAAAGACGCTCAATTTTTTGACAATATATAGAGTTTTATTTCAGAAAAAAAGAATTAGACAAGATAGGTTTGTCGAAAATGGATTCAAATTTTCCACGTACAGTAGTGAAGGGGGCTAGGGTGGGGCTGGTTTGCAACAAATCGTCATGAATTGTTGATACTTCAGAATCCTTACGCATAATGCAGTAGCTTCTCCTTGCTTTCTGCAGTGACTTGGAAGTATTCTTTTCAAGTCTCCCTATCCATAGTTAGTGTTGCTTGTTTTAAATTCTTTTGAAGATTTTTTTAGTATCTTTGCTCAATTCTTATCAGTTATCTTGAGCAGAATCAAACACTCACTTAGTGGAGAACACACACTTTCCAGAGTGAAGCTAAAAGTCTGGCCTGTGGTTTAAATTGTTTCTATGGGGTATTAGCATATTAGTCTCACTACTGTATATTAAAAAATGCAAAGTTGGATACTTTTTAGACGGACCTTGTTTGCCGAATATTCTCATTACTTCAATTCTTGTTTTTAAATAGGTACTCTATCTGAAGGGTTCAGGTTTTTGAAACAAAGTAACTTATTATTATTATTTTTTTTAACAAAAAAGTAGAATTTTTAAAGGTGACCTTTTTTCCTGGAATGCTTTATTTCCTAAAGGCACCTATTACCTACCTGTACGTTTTATCTATTGTTTCAAAAAATTATTATTAACAGAATGAAGCCATTTTTTATTAATATTACACCAAATTTTTCAATTTGTCACCCACGCTAATAAAAATGACAGGGGACAATACAGTGAATCAAATACAGGGTGAGGCAGAAGACGGGTGTTTTTTAATAAATTCTCACACTTATGTAATTATGAGGTGTGGAAAACCTCATCATTAAAGCTTTGACTGTTATGTCGTTCTTGGTTGTTGACTCTCACAAAGTTGCGTAGTTCAGGTGCTGTGCGTAATCTCCGAGTTTCATCTGTTTCACAGTTGCCAATTTATAGGGGTGAAATATAGGTCAGAATGCAAACTTATGCCAAGTTTACAAGTATGCTTCCGAGTAGAACGACGCGGATAGCGCTACACGTTTTATTTTACATTTTCCACACTTTGAGAAGAAAAAAGATGCTAATGAACTCAACGCCACCTGCGTATATGTCACTCAACCTGGTGAGGAGTTCAAAACACCGGACCTTACTGGCTCACCCTTTATAGCTCGTATAGCAAAGTCACATCTTCCACAGATCGAGGAATCTGCGAACATGTGTTGTGTATTTGTTTTTCCTTGTATATATTCAAAGATATGTGATATGCTATAAATATATATGCGGCAGTGTGCAAACTTTATATTTTTTTTTGTAAATAATCAAACAGCCAAGATTATTTATGCAAACTACCAATTAATTCAAAAACGGGCCTTTAAAAAATCAAGTTTCCTCCTTATATTGTGATTTTTTTAATAATATTGCAGAACTAAAAATATACCTACTATCTCATTTCCTTGGTTATATTTTTTTTAAAAAATAAATAAGCGAACAAATTATATCTATCGATACAGTCCTATCTGTTGCCGTTCAATTTTAATTCATTTTGTTTCTAGTTCTACTTACAAATTGTTGATGTAGGAATGTACTCCTTGACACAATTGAGTTACTTCCTTTGTTCGACGTTTTATTTTTGTATATTTAGTGTAAATAGTATTAAGTATAATGAGCAATGTGAACAAAATCCTTCTTTCATTTTTCTATTTGTATTTAATAAGAAATAACAGAATTGATCTAATCAATGTGAGAAGCTGCGAGACAATAAAACTTACTTTTTAGGAATCAAATTAAAAGTTCTCTCTTAGATATGTTTGTAATTTTTTTAGTTACTTCTATAATCAAGTATTCCTGGTGAAAATCGTGGTTAAGACTCAGTTGATTTACTCACTACTCACTCATTAATTTTTATTTAATGTAGCTCCACGATAGCTAAACCTAAAAATTTCATCATGACAGATTTTGCTATATTTTCATAATATTTTGACCAAAAGAATTCTCGAGCCTGGGAAAAGGACGCATAAATATACGTGGGATATTTTCAGTAGAAATTGAGTTTATGACGTCATATTTAAAAATTCAATCTAATTCCTAAAACTATTTTTGGATAACATTAAAATGTTATAAACTTAAATTGGTGGGGTCTTTATTGCTCGCAACTAACTCATTCTGGTATTTGAAATTATTGTCATTTTTATGTAAAAGTTGCGTAAGCTTTTGTAAGTATTATTTCATCATTTTTCACACTTTTTTTCTTGTAAAAATAGAATCTTGATTTGATTTTTTTTTCATTTTTATATTTTTAATTCATTTAAACCCACTGTTCCCAGAAGGAAACAAATATATTTCATGTGCTCAAATCATAGGGGACATATAGCGGGCGAAGTTTCTAATTTAAAAGCATTTGGCATTAATTGAATCATTTACATACGTATTTTAAGTATTCATTAATGTTTGCTTTACATGGGAATTATAGCGGACAAACTTGGGACAAGTAACAGCTATTAATGTATGAATCGGTGTACCATTTAGCTTTAGTAGAAGACTGATGATGTTCAGGGGACCAGGAGATCAATGATATTCTCCTCTTGTCTGATCCTCGGATGTATTCGTTTTTAAGGATTACCCGGTGTACACCTAAATAAAGGGTAAAAAACATTACTGTCTTTCGAGTTTTACGCCTTTTTTGGTAAAAATACGTGTTAACATAATAAGAAGTGAGCAATAGGTTTGAGTATTTTCACAATTTTAACAAAAAAAGAATTGCCACAGTTCGTACGTTTTGTTAAATTCGAACATTTTACATTAAAGACTGTGTTACTTTCACTAATCATGAGAAGAACAAGTTTTGTATTTTTGAGATTTTCTAAATTATAATTAAATTGTATTTTTACAATTAAAATAAATTTATATTTTGTACCTACGTACTTTTTAAGAAAAAAAAAACACCATGTCTATTTTATTGTCTTTCTGCGTGATGAAATTGAGATTACTTTATCAATATCTACCACGATCCTCTTCTCCCCCAATTGGAAAAAGAAAATTTATGTTTTACGTTTAAGGTACCCAAACTCAAAAATTACTCTCTTTTTTGACGCTAGTTTACTGTGTGATATTAAAATATAAGTGTTTGTTCTGTTAGCATATCATGTTTGATGCGAAGTGCGTGCTTTATGTTTTCAAAGAAAGTAAACGCATCGCGCACAAAATATTCCCCGTGCATCATTCATGCTGTGTCGATGCGATGTCTAATATGTTTGGATAAGAAATCTTCGTAGGCAATCTAATTTTTATGTTTTCTAGTGCTGAAATTAGAGCAAAATTGGTCAGCGCTAGGTGACAAATGACGAAGTTTTTTATTTATAAATTATTTGATAATTGAGTGGGTGTATTCAAACGGTTCATCATCATTGAAAACAGAAAATTTCTACCTGTACAACAAAAATTTCATGTCAATTTCTATAGACCATTCGTGAAGAACAATTTATGCTAATTTCTTAACGTATAGTTTAAATTGAAAAGGAAAGGCAGTTTCATTTTACAATTGAGTCATCAAGATGAGTCGTTGATATCAGTGCTTCGCAACTTTTTCTTTACGAGTATTAAATGATTTTCAAAATATCACTACGAATAACCTAATCACTGAAAGCTGCGTTAACTTATTAAGTTTCGATTAGTTTTTTTTTATTCGAGTCTAACCATACTGTGTGTTGCAGTTAATCTGTCTGATGCTGCAAAGTTCTCATATGCCGCTCTGTGTGCTTTGGCTTTGAATTCTTTATTCAACAATGAATGGGATAGAAGTTTCAATCGTCAATGTATTCAACGAGTTGTTCTTCACTTACAATTACCGCAGCAAGTAATGTTTTACATTTGTCATTATTTTTCAATTTTATTTTATTTTCGCAAGTTTCTCTATTTCTGGTCACTACTAATATAATCTATTTGTGATGTCGCACAACTATTAATAATTTAATTTTGTTATGTTCAGTTATTTTGGTTTAACAAGCTTTCATATAATTGCTTCATTTTCTTATCAATTTCACAAGTCCTCAAAGAAAATTTGAAAATTATATATTAACGCCTCTTTCATATGTTATGCGTGTGTATTTGCCTGTTGTGGAGATTATTAATATTTACCATTGGTTTTATCAATCTTTCTTAATTTTTATTTTCGGTTGTTTCTAAAATATAATTTTTGAGCCCTATCAAGCACATCTGGGAGCCCTATCAAGCACAATCCCCGATTTCATGAAATGGGGATGAATAAGAGTTTCGTAGAAGAAAGGACGCACAAATTAAATTTTTGCTAAAAATTTGCGAGGGTTTGGTCAATCATCAGTACCTGGTAGAAAATGAATTATTGAGGACACCAGATCAAAGGATCAGATCCTCTGGTGGTATTTTGTCCAAGATCCCCAATAGTAGAGAGACTTGTTCAAGTCTCCTATAATAAGGGCCATGGCCCTATACAACAGTATGCCCGTGAAGCCGGAAAAATTCTAAGACATTGGAGTTCCCTTGAGAGCGTCAGTAATTGCTGCATTGGTGTCTGAATCTCGCCAGCATTAATGTAGTGTAGACGCTATAATTTTTATTTTTTTTAAAAAAAAGAGTTATGTCTCACATAAAAAATAACATGCCTAAAATGTCTCTTACGTTTGAAAAAAAATCAACTCATAAGAAATATTCGATTTCGTACTAAAAAATCTCAAGTGTCTATGACTGCTCTTGTCATATTTTGTCTGGGCGTGAAAGGGTTAACGTAAAATGGACGGTTTTTAGTGTTGCAATTATACATCCCGAGAAAAATGTCAAATCCATGTATCTCAGCCAAGTGAATTATCCGATTTTTCCAAAGAAAAAAAAAACAGAGAAAATGTTTTTTCCAGTTGGGCAGTCACGGGAAAGGACGCATATATAAAAAGTTGTGGTAATCAACCAGTATTAATAGAAATGCTATTGTCGGGTACACCAAAAAGGAAAAATACAGTTTGTAAATACATGTTGAATGGTTTGCATTAGCACTTTCCGTACCCCTGTTCCTGCCACACATCCATCAATCAATAGGAAAAAAATTGTTCATTCCTTGTGAGATGCGACTCGCCGCTCCCACAAGTCTCAAGGACACAAGCTATAGAGATATTAGAGATGTTTGTTTTAAATATAGACAACTGAAAAGAGAATAGCTTGCTATATCAGTATCTTTAGGCAACCGTTACAAATACACATCTTTCTTTTAATTTAATATCCCAGTTTATCATACTAAAGGGGAAAAATCGGCAGAAGTTTGAAGATTTTACGCCTAGTGAGGAGTAAAATAAATAATAATTGGAGTATTTTTTGTGATCGAATCAGTGGTGTTCTTACAGATACTCGTAGGTCATCAATCTATAAAAAGTAAAACTTAGTTTACATGTGTACTGACTCATAAACTGCTTAGGTAGCACTTCAATAAAAAGGTTTAAAATTTCAAGTGAAAGTTATTGCCAAAAAAGGACGTGTTTTAGCGGTACAATATTAATACAGCCCAGACAAAAATAGGTATCGAAAATTAATTTGCCAAGAAATACTCCATGCTATAGCCAGCGTCTATGGCACGTTCAATACACCAGTTCCTGTTAGATCACTGAACTTAAGCAACGTCCAGCGAGTTTGTTCCATGTGGGTGTCCACGTGGGTTCGCAGACTCGTGATGCTGGCTATTTTTCCGGCCCAACCCAGGCTGGGTGAGGTCAATATGGGTATCTGGTTTGCAAGTTTCCAGCGAATGGAGGGTAAAACCCCCGTCTTGAATGACCAATAGATGTTAAAGAGACGTTAAGGCAAATTAAAAAAAAAATCCATGCTAATTTATATTGGCCAAATGAATGCAGACACGGGAAAGACACTTTCAATGTTGGGGACATCCCCATATTTTCAACATTATAAGTACGCATGCGACGACGAACGTACTGATTCAAATTCAATGAAATTTATATGTGAGGACATCCGTGGGATCTGTTCACATAATCCCCGAAAATTTCATCAAAATGGGCGGCATGAGAGTTATGTCAAAAAACGAATTTGATAAATAATTTGTTTTCCCCAATAGAAATAATTTGTTCCCTAACCCTAATTTCTAAAACGCCTTTTGCGAGTTTTTAACTTCTTCATAAATACAAAGCTCCCCTGACTTTGAAAGTTTGGAAGTAAAAAAAAAAAAAAAAAAATCAACCATGGGCGAAAGCAAAGTGTTTTACCCTGCTTTATGGTGGCTATGCCGCGCCAATAGAAGGTTCGTGAAAACCAATTTATTTGAAAGATGTCATGTTACGAACTAGTATTAGATAAGTTTGTATTATTTACTAGCTGTTTCGCCCGTACTTCGCTACGATTCTTATATCACTCACTATCTTTGTTTTTCAAGGACAACGGAAATTTAGGGGAGGGGGGTATTGGTTTATGTCACCCTGTATATTAAACCCTTTAAAAACTAAGATTTAAACGTTTCGCCAAGCGCCTTAGGGGCAAGGCCATTCTGACTAGTATTTTCTAAATTTTATTTTACCCGTTCCCGGTTTTGAACGCGTAACTCTGGAATGGACGGCCATACCTTTGCAGAAAATGTACTAAAATAAGGAATAAAGGGTCACCTAAAACTTTCTCGCTTTGAGTTGATATGTTGTCGCGACAAATTTTAAGATATTGGACCGTGACTGTCCGATTTTGGCGAATAAATTATAAATATGGCCGTAACTCGAAAACGGCCATATTTTAGTTCTGATAATTTTGCTGGGGTCGTAGATTATGGTTTTTTTTTGGGGGGGGGGCATTCCCATAAATTTTCTGAAACCGTTTGGGCTGTGGTATTGAACAGATAACCCCTCATACATAGGTACATTGGTACATACATACAAATTTCTAATTTATATATTAAGATTGTCGGACTCGAGAGCATCGTGTTTGAATAAGGAGTGATATAAAGCTATCAAATTGATTAGATTCCATTGAATATGAACGTTTCACACTTGCGACGGAAACCTACCCAAATAAAAATGATTATCAGGTCATTATCAGCAGCCAACGGTTGTTCAGAGTACAAATAGTGATTTATGTATTATTGTTATTTTATCACTAATGGGTAAATACGCCATTGGTATACATACTTGTATTATCTGTTAAGACAACTCCACACCAGGTCCAGACAGTCCCCGTAAGTCGACCATTTAAGGAGCATTTATACTACACAGTGTCAGTGACAGTGCTCTCTGACGTAGTACAGTGATCTTCATTGTGATTTCTAAAAATATTTTTAAAATTTTCACGGACGTGATATTCTCCGTGTCTAGGCACACAAGTTTACTGTCTGAGGACGGAGAAAACACTGACAGGTGTTGTTCAAATCACTGTGAGATCACGGTCACTGACACTTTCACTGTTTAGTTTGGATGTTCCTTTAATCAGAATTGACCCAATTTTACTTATCGGAAAATCAATTCTTTGAGGTGCGACCAAGGAGCCCCTAGAAAATGGCAAATTTAAGTTCTTGAATAATCAGAAAATAGCCATTTTGGAAGTCTATTTGACACGAACAAAAGAACATTTTAAGATAGCCAATTAACAACACTATCAAGTTGAATTCAACAGTTTTAGTCAAGTAGCCAAAGTTAAGGCATGGCGAAAGTTGTCAGTACTCAATTGGGAATAATTAGGTCCTTTTTTAGAATGCTTTTCTACTCTTCTTTGCCGCCGACGATCATATAATCAATATCACTAATTTGCCAGCGTCTATGGCACGTTGAATACACCAGTTCCCGTTCGATCACTGAAGTTAAGCAATATCCAGCGAGTTTGTTCCATGTGGGTGTCCACGTGAGTTCGCACACTCTTTTTCCGGCCCAACACAGGCTGGGTGAGGTCAATGTGGGTATCTGGTTTGCAAGTTTCCACCGAATGGAGGGTAAAACCCCCGTCTTGAATGACCAATAGATGTTAAAGAGACGTTAAACCAATTTTTTTTTTAAAAAAATATTACTAATTTAGTTTTGAAACTAGGATGTCATATCCGGGAAACAAATGAGAATAAATAGTCTGGATAAGGTAGGTAGTTTCACTCACACGTGAACCTCGTTGGCAAGGTCACGATTAATCACACATTTTACGTTACTGTGGTTGAGGTGAAACCTTTCAAGTGAGAGTAGATAATTATTATGGAGAATTAATGATTTTCCTCCTCAAATTTGATGGCCGCTTAATTATTGGACCTGATATGATGTACCGTTCTTCCCAACAAATTCTATAAGAAGGTATCCATGAGTTTCCCCCTCAAATTTGATGGTCGCTTAATTAGTGGACCTGATATGATGTACCGTTCTTCCCTACAAATTCTATGAGAAGGTATCCATGAGTGTCCTCCTCAAATTTGATGGTCGCTTAATTAGTGGACCTGATATGATGTACCGTTCTTCCCATCAAATTCTATAAGAAGGTGTCCATGAGTTTCCTCCTCAAATTTGATAGCCCCTTAATTAGTGGATCGGACGACCTTGATCTTCTGCAAACTCATAGCTCACAGAATTTTATGTGGAACTAGTTTTTAAACGAAATAGTAAACAAAGTAGCACCTACTTAACAAATAAATATGTTAAATGTAAACAGGAGACAAGGGAGCTAATACAGGGTGAGGAAAATGACGTCATTGATGTTTATTTTAATTCAGATGTAGGGTGTAAAGTTAAATTTACAGGGTTAAAAACTAGACCAGGAGGCGTCTTGTAAACACAATTGTATACAGGGTGTTGCATGTATAATCGATGGTGTATCAAAAAAAAATGTATTTCTTGAAACCACTTGTTCTATGGATCAAAGAAGAGGGGTATATATGCTCTAAAAATATGTGACAATGCTTTCCTATGGAAGGACACTACTACAAGTTAATGATTTTATTTTAATTTTATACAGTCACTTTTGATCGGTAATTTAAATCGAATACAAACCACCTTTAGCCCGCGTCTACGATACGTTGAATTCATTAGTTCCCATAGGATTACTGAAGTTAAGCGACGTCCTGCGAGGTTTTCTAAGTGGATGACCACGAAGGTTTGCGGCCTCGTTATTTTGACTATTCCCAGCCCAACCCAGGCTGGGTGAGGTCAATATGGGTAACGAATGGAGGGGAAAACCCCCGTCTCGAGTGGTCAATAGATATTAGAGACATTAGGCATAAAAAACCCAGCTAAAAATTATTTGAATGCGTTACATATATTTTTCTTTTAATTAAAATTTTCGAGGTTGAAAATTTATTTTA
This sequence comes from Pachypsylla venusta, assembly GCA_012654025.1. Classification (NCBI taxonomy): domain Eukaryota; kingdom Metazoa; phylum Arthropoda; class Insecta; order Hemiptera; family Aphalaridae; genus Pachypsylla; species Pachypsylla venusta. The sequence goes on from CM022874.1 coordinate 27,813,573, forward strand.
GGATAAAAATAAAACCATAAATTTTTTGGATAAAAATAAAACCATGAATTTTTTGATGCCTTTAAAAAAGTGAAAACCTCCAAAATGAAGGGTAGTGTAACCAATATTAGGAGGAACAAATTTCTTCTAATTCTAAACTGCTGTACACCTTAGAAATTGTTTTTTCACGTTTTGTAGAGAATATTAGAAGCATCACAATATTCATATGCTAAGGAAAAGTACTTTTGTACTTATATTAAAATCAATAAAAGCTATTATTTTATTATTATTCCTACACCTATCCTGTTTGACCCATAGAACAGGAATGCACTTCTTGTATACAATACAGAGCTCAATGGTTTTAAAACTGCTGCAGATCAAGAAAAGTAAGTTATAAAACGGAGATGGGAAATCCATTTTTTGGCGCTTGTTTTCGAGGTAAGTTCATTCGAATTTTATCTTCAATTGAAATGCAACTCTTAGTAAAGAAGTTTAAATTTTACGGACTGTTAAAATCGGAAGGTGATTAAATATTTCAAGGGTGAGGATTGTTCTTATTACTTCTGTTAGTGGCGAGATTGACCTGTGAACATTTTAACTGGCTACTTCCTTGAATTAATTGATCAGTCCTACAGACAGGCATCTTATACTTGGTAGCATGAGCGTTATTATTATTATTTCTTATGAGGGCTAAGGTTTTCCTATTAAGCCAGGGTTGTAATTATGAATACTGTTAGTGGCGAGATTGACCTGTGAACATTTTAACTGGCTACTTCCTTGAATTAATTGATCAGTCCTACAGACAGGCATCTTATACTTGGTAGCATGAGCGTTATTATTATTATTTCTTATGAGGGCTAAGGTTTTCCTATTAAGCCCAGGGTTGTTCAAAGGTGAGGGTTGTTCTTATTAATACTGTTAGTGGCGAGATTGACCTGTGAACATTTTAACTGGCTACTTCCTTGAATTAATTGATCAGTCCTACAGACAGGTATTTTATACTGGTAGCTAATTTGGTTCCTTTGTCACCTTGGGTACGGTACCCTTAAAAATATTATTTAAAAAAAGGCAACATCTGTGCTTCATAGGTTTTCATCACACCTGAATTTCAACCTGGATTGAAATTCTGTGAGTGCCGAAACCCTAAAAGTGTTGCCACTATCTACAAAGATCATACCCCGAAATCGGGAAAATTATATCAGTAAATTTCTGCTCCGGGCGGTATTTGAGAATATTGACTTAGCTTATTAGGATTATTGTCACTATATTTCCTCAATATATTGTTTTCATCATTTAAATAATATCTCATTTCTTTTTTTCAGGTTCTCCATACAATGTACGAGTTGATGAAATCAGATAGCTGTCAAGATTCAAGTGCTTACTTCGACATTCTTAGATCCGAAGCCAACCTATTCACAATACTTCACGATCTGGTGGCTCTGGCTGTCAATCAAGGTATTTATGCTTTATATGTTTATTTTTACTTCATTGTAGACACAACACCTATATCATATATGTATAACGATGGTAATAAATTAAGTAAAGTAATCTTAACTTGCGACAGTACCTATTTATACTTGTTTTGACACCTATTTGTACGTGTTTGACACTGAAAACTGGTATTCAAAATTTTCGGCCGATTACATTATCTCCCTTTTTTTTTTTTAAGGATAAGGAAAGTCGTATTTTTTCATTATATTCAATAACGACTTACTTAGTTCCATAGTAAATAATAAATCATACCTTCTAGTAATTACCTTCGTCTAAACAGTCTAGTTGTTTTTTTACAAGTTATTTGGGGGTGACATCTTCACGGGCCGAGTCCGTTCTGAGTTGAGGGTGTAAAATAATACTCAAGACAACTCTTCTTGATACTAAAGTAATTATTTTGCAGTGAGAAACATGCGGGGACCCATGTCAATTTGTAGCTTCCAAAATTAGATGCATGATGATAAAAATTAAAAACTCAAGCAGCCAAGAACAACTTGAAAATGCTTATATTAAGCAATTGTGTTGTACCCTAAGTCGGGTCGTCTTTAAAATAGCTCCAAATGACTGTATCAGTAATGTTAAAGGAGTTCTTAGCTTTTAATTCAAATGGATTTGTATTTAAATTGATATGCTTTCTGATTTAAACAGTATTTTTAATGTAATCAAATAAAGAGGGCCCCTGGGAGCGACATTTTGTCAGTGGGGTTACCAACGGAAACGATCATCGTTTCCGTGCCACTATTGACTGATTGAAATAGATATCATTTAGTATTATATGCTATTCTGACAATAGGATAAAAAAAGATGCCAAGAGCCTTGTGGAAAGCTTAATGCGACATTGATGGGCAACATGCTGTAAATATAAAAAGAAATGCTAAATTTACACGAGGATTATGGCGGATGTAGTCGCAACGGGTAACAGCTCATTTTTTTTAGAGTGTGACACTAGTATTAGGGATAGATTTGTATATTTATGTAGATGCACTTGTATTCTAAACAAGAACGAATATAGTTAAGTAGTATTTGGTGTTTCCTGAACATAAATATTGTTTTGTTTCTGTTATGTTCCCCCGCACCTACATTTGTAAGGATTCCTACTGGGTGAGTTTAACATTTCATATATATATACAATTTGATATATACAAATCGTAGTTAGACATCCACAGTACCCACCTGTAGTAGAACCGCAAGTTGTGCCGGAAGTCCTAGCACTCAGCAAGTAACTCTTTGACATTAAATTCAAGCCAATATTCGGCAAGTGTAAAATTTTCATTAACTATGCAGATAGCAACTAAAAACAACTGCATTATTTTTCCAAATAAAGCTACTGTGGAGTCATCCGATTTCAACGATTGCAGCGGCAAGGCTCAGATTTTTTCTTCAATAATAAACCTTTGAAATTGTTACGAAATTTGTTTAATATTTGAAGATATAAGAATCCTAAAATCGAATAAAAAATCCGATTGTCCGCCGTGAACGTCACTTTTGCCACCAAGCATTGACCGATTTTCATGAAATTTGATTTTTAGGTTCCCTTTGGGGTCTAATTGTGCTTTTCGCCACTGTCAGTCAAATATATTTAGGCCCCCTACTAAAATCTAGTATGGAATTCTATATATGTGATTGACACTATATTATAAATAATAAATAAATAAATATATAATAAAACGCAGACACTGAAAAATAAAAAACTGCTGCTTACGCGGACGGTTTGTGGTGATTTATTATTGAATTATGATCAATTTCAGAAAAATTGATAATACGAAATGTTAAAATGAACGTGAGAACCTCGTTCTTTCTCAAAAAATATCTCTCTTCGAAAGAACTTATATTCTGAGGTACGTCAGAACTAGAACCCAAATTGAATTGCTAGTTTTTATTAATAGTATTTTAATTTACATAGGTGAATACGATGCAAGATGGCGTGTTTTAGTTCAACATCTCAGCAGGCAAATGAATGTGGACATTCAGATTGTAGAAACGTTTGAGAACAGTATCGCTGAGTCTTTGTCTTTGCAGCATGAACATCAAGTCTCTGAGTAAGTAAACACAAAATTAATTATTATACCTTCTATAAATAACAGAATTTCTGCTGCAGATTCATCATCCCCCTTAATTGGAAGCGCCAAGCAATTTGTCAGTATCATATCGCAGGACCTGGCCAGAGATCTGCAATCTACAGGCGTCAGTATTGCGGGATTTGAAGATGCATATGATCAAGTTGACTGGCTGGTGTCCCCCTTCAAAAAGGACAACGTGTTTGTAAACTTAAAACTCCAACTTGCCCTGGGAAGTAGGCCCATCATGGATATAAAATTTTAATTTCAACTCTCATATTGTAGGTTTTTATGAGTGCCATAAGTTTTCGAGGCAAGTGTCAATGATCTAAATAGTAATAATAAAAGAGCTGTTATTATTCATTTTCCCAAAGATTAAGAAAATTATTTTGTCTGTTTGCCTAATCATTTTGATTTTTCAATAATGAACCTTTGCAATCGACTTTGATTGCAGTTAGGTTGGGAATGGGCAAAATGAACTTTCTTAAAGTAAATCTTTTTCATGAAGAGAATTACATATTTTATTAACTTTAAATTTGGGAGAAATGTCAATTTAGCGTAGAACAATGTTTTCCAACCTAGTCAAATCATGCACCATGGACATAAAATTTAAAAATGAAAAAGCGTCTGCATTAAAACGAAAACATCGCATGCATTTGTCGTTTCCAGTTTCAATTGTAGTTATTTCCACGGCGTTCGTTTTTGCCATATTAGCTAAAACATGTTCAATTTGAGGTACGTCTAGTTGTTGCCATTGGTTAGCTTTACAAAGGAGACACAAAAATTCATGAAGTCTATCTTGAGAAACAAATTCATTCTGATTGGGCAGTTTTCCTGGCGATGATAAAAATTTTAATGCAAAATATACGAGCAATTCGTCGGATCTTTCAATGCTTTTCCTCATAGACATTCTCTCTTTTCGATTTTTTTATATCAATCGAGGATAGACCAAAAATCGATAAAATACTAATTTAATATAATATTTCTAAAATTTTCTTGCACTCAAAAGTGACTGGCCATTGCTGGATTTGTATCGCGTTGTGTAATTTTTGTGAATTTTTCCTTTATTATTTAGTAATTTTGCTCTTAACTTAGATGAAATGGAAATTTGCTTATGCGCAAATGGGTAGATAGTACGAACGTGAGTAAAAAAAGAAAAAAAATGCTCAGTCTGCCCCAGAAGATCCAAATTGAACTCTTTCATGCAAGTGAAAATTTATATTTAGGTTGTTGAAAATGTTGTTTTCCTTTTTTTTCAGGGAAGATGAGGCCGGAGCTAAAAGTCGAAGAAAAAAGACAATTTTAAAGCGCTATTTTATGATAGGAATGGCTTCTATAGGAGGAGCTGCTCTAGTAGGAGTAACGGGAGGCCTTGCTGCGCCTCTAATTGGTGCAGGACTTGGTAGTATTATTGGAGGCTCTGCAGCGCTTGCTACTCTTGGTTCAACAACTGGAATAGCTGTTGTGGGTTCACTGTTTGGTGCTGCAGGAGCTGGGTTATCAGGTTTCAAAATGCACAAACGTGTTGGTGATATTGAACAATTTGAAATTAAACAACTGAATTTGGGATCGAAAAATCCTCAAGGGACGGCCAGACCTTTACATATTTCAATTGCTATTCATGGGTGGCTCAGTGACGAAAAGTGAGTTCAATTATTTGTAAAAAAAAAGTACCAAAGTTGATAATTGCCAAGTTGAAGTGTTTTTATTTTAAAAGTAAAAATATTTACTGTTGAAATAAATTAAATTAAAACAAAACTTTGGCCAAAAACCCCATTTATATAGAAACAATCAACCTCCATTCTTCCACTTGACTAAACTGATGGATCGAATAATTCGAAACTAGTTTCTTTATAAATAGTGATTTTTATAAGTGTTTTGTTTTAATTTAATAATAAATACTTCATATAATCGCATCATTTCTCGTTGTGAATAATATGTTGTTTGTATTACGGGAGTTGAGACTCAAGAGAAATAAGCTTTGTATCTGTAATTTTATATACAGTGGCGTTCCTGCAACATTCAGCGTCAGGGACGAAGGATGATTCGCCCCCCCCCCTCTCACCATCCATCGTTTTACACGTTTCTCATCATACAAACTCAGTAGACTCAAGTTCTGTAACAGATTATTTTTAACTATTTTCACGCTTTATTTAAGTATTAAATCTAATTCCCGTACTTATTCGTACGTCACTAAACAATCGCTAATACTTGGTCGAATATATAGTATGAAAATGATCAATACCTACTTTTGTTAGTTTTGAAACTGAAATTGGTTAATCTTACTAGAGATCAACCATGAGTCAAAGCAGATTAACAAATCTTGCAATTCTTTCAATCAAAAATGAAACTGCTGCAATGTTGGATCACGAGGATATAATTTGTACATTTGCAGCAATTAAAGCGAGAAAAGTTAACATTTGAGTTTTTAGTTTGTATTGTTTTTTTTTTTAAGTTAAACATTTTAAGTTTGTAATGTTTCGAGATTATATAAATCAGATAAAAGATTCATTTTTCATCAAAAATCGAGATCCAATGTTGACGTAATCTTTCTATCAGAAAAACTCGATTTTTCAGTTATAAATTTTTTTTTTAGAATCATTTCTTTATCTTACGGAATAGCGAAGATCGTTTTGCCGCCCCCAAATCATTGCGCCCGGGACGACCGCCCCCTAGGTACGACGCTGTTATTATACTGTAATTACTGTATATATATAAAACTATATAAGGGACAAAATAATGACTTGTAAAACAAAAACAGATAATTTAAGATCACATCTCCTTCCGTGTATAATGTTTGACATAATTCTTGTATCGTTTATTTGATGAAAATATCTTGGATTGTCGGGATAGGTGTCCACTTGGTCGTTAGCCTTAAAATTCATTTACTTGTAGAGATCGAGAGAAAATGTATCATCCCATTCATTTAGACCCCCAGTTTGTACTACCCGTATATTAGTATAATTTAGAGTTGGTCCCTGATTTCCTTCAATGTCACAAGTGATCTTTACTTATTTCCATTTTTGTAGGGATGAGTCTTTGATCAAACCTTGGTTAACTTTGGAACACTCAAAGGAGCAGTACTATTTGTGTTATGAAAGTAGTTATCTTATCGAGTTGGGAAAAGCTATGGATTATGTCTTGAGCTTTGCTGTTTCTATGGCAACACAAGAAGCCCTAAAGTTTACTATTTTGTCAGGTAATTATTTTCATTCCTCCCCAAAAATAAAATCATGTTGTTGAAGTGGCATTTTTCATTTCTAGATTAACGTTTAAAAGAAATAATGAAATGGCTGTAAGGTTACAGAAAAGGTATTGATGGCTCTTGGCTGGAACTATGATAATATGCGTTCTAGGTCTTCCTGGTTGGTCATCATTGGTATTGGGTACAATAAGTTGTTCAGTTTCTGTGAGAGTGACGTTTGTGCATTATGAATTTCCTCATGTGGCATAACCATCCACATGCATTACAACATACAGAGGTGATGTTTTTATAAAGTTTCTATCCAAAACCGGGTATGACTCAGTGGAGTGATTTAGCGATAAAAAACGTATTCCATCCCTACATTTCTTTTTCCCTACCAGAGAGGTTACGACTATGCATAGCTAATTTCCGTCTATTGTTTGCCTTCTCTAATCCTTAATCTCAACCACCGAAAGTATGTCCATTTACTTACTAAATTGTGACCTAAATGAAAACGTTCTTTGCGTTAGAAGCAAAGTTTTCAAACATTAATATGTTTCTCAATAAATATTTTTTCAGGGATTCTCAGTGCCATAGCATGGCCATCTAGTCTACTTGCCCTATCATCAGTGATCGACAACCCTTGGGGTGTATGTTGCAGACGTACCGTTCAAGTTGGTCAACAGTTGGCTGAAATATTGTTATCAAAAACTCATGGAAATAGACCTGTCACTTTGATTGGCTATAGTTTGGGTGCCAGAGTAATTTTCTATTGTTTGAGGGTAAGAGACAAATGTCAGTTTGTACAGAGATACTCTTAGACAGTACCCTCCACCTGTGGGTACGTACGGATTTGTCATCGCCTTCTTTCTGCCTAATATAGTGCAACTTAATGGCTGCTCTTGGATTGATGAATTCTTCACAATCTCTTGACGTCTAGTGAAATATTTGGCGACAAGAGCCTCAAGTTTCCCATCTGCTTTATCCAGTTTATTGTTGGCATTCCAAATTATTCATAGTATTAAACCCTTATTCAACCATGAATGTTTTGGAAAAATCGAGGAGTAACAATTATGCACAAGTTCTCTGTATTAGGTGGATATTTATTTTTAAAAGTAAACTAAGTACCACGCTAAGTCCGCGAATTAGGATGAAACTTAGCATAGATCTTTTTTACGTTCATACAATTGGCTGATTAGGTTTTGGGCTACTCTTGACATTCACGCCTTTAATGGGTTTTTCTTGTATAAAATTGCATCATATTACAAATAGAGTGCGGACTGATTATAATCTCAGATTTTCTTATTTAAGGTCCCGATCCCGATATGCAAATGCATACAAAGATATTTTCGCGGAAGATTGATCTTCAATGGGTAACAAGATTAGTTCAATTGATTTTATATAAATCAATGGGTAACAAGATTAGTTCAATTGATTTTAATAAATATAATTTTTCTTCTTCTAGGAAATGAGCAATAGAAAGTCATGCGAAGGTATCATTCAGGATGTCGTTCTGTTAGGAGCTCCATGTTCAGGAAATCTACAGGATTGGTCAAAATTTACAAAAGTTGTAGCAGGCAGAATTGTTAATGGTTATTCGAGGTAGGTACCTCTATATTTTTCATGACATCAGTCTAATCCTAGATGTTTAAAAATATTTGACCGAGGCGATTTTTATACACTGATTTGAAGAAATTATTCCCCTTTTTATCAAATCCAAAAGCGGACTACCTATGTCGCTTTATAAATATATCCTTAATAAATAGTCCATTAGCCAAATTTTACTTTGGGGGATTCCGAAACATTCCATGATTCATAAGTGATTAAAAAAAATCATTGAATATGATGTTTTTGGAACTGCTTTGTGTATTTTGTTGGAAGCAGTTTTAAAATTTAAAAAAAATCCGTCATTCCTTTTCAGGACTTAGATCAACATGGGAATCCAATTTTAGAATCTCATGTTGATCAGTTTCAGAGATCCAGTGTTGATAAAACGGTTCGTGATATTATTATTTCATGGCCTTTCCCCTATATTATGTTGTTGATAAACCGGTTCGTGATATTATTATTTCATGGCCTTTTCCCTATATTATGTTGTTGATAAAACGGTTCGTGATATTATTATTTCATGGCCTTTTCCCTATATTATGTTGTTGATAAAACGGTTCGTGATATTATTGGCCTTTTCCCTATATTATGTTTTTCATAAAACGGTTCGTGATATTATTATTTCATGGCCTTTTCCCTATATTATGTTGTTGATAAAACGGTTCGTGATATTATTATTTCATGGCCTTTTCCCTATATTATGCTTTTCATAAAACGGTTCGTGATATTATTATTTCATGGCCTTTTCCCTATATTATGTTTTTCATAAAACAGTTCGTGATATTATTATTTCATGGCATTTTCCCTATATTATGTTTTGAACAGATCTGATTGGATGTTGAGATTTTTGTACAGAACTTTGTCAATGCCCTCAGGGGGAGTGGCTGGACTTCAACAAATTCCCCTAGAAGACAGACGGATGTGCAATATAGACTTAACAGATATTGTTTGTGGTAAGATAAATTCTATTGTTTTTTTATCGGAGAAAAGCGGTTAAACCTCATCTGGAAAAGATGTTTGCGCTGTAACGCTATTCTCTCTCAAATCTTACCTTCATCCACTCGGTAATGAAAGTTGTGCAGTCATTGAAACTATTTGATGTCAATTTTTTGATGGTTAAATCGATTGCCAAAGGTCCATCATTCATTTGTTTTGTGATAGAAGTGTTGAGATTTCTCAATACTTGTATGAGAAAATAAGAAGTGATTGGTCTTATCCTAAGACACGATAGCATAGCGAATGAGGAAGTCCGGCACTGAATTATACCAATTAGATTTTTAAAGAAATAAATTGTGGTTGTTACACGCAGGCGAAAAGAATTACCGAGGACGGAAATGAAAATTATGTCTGCGTGGTAACCACTCTTGACTGTTCATTTTATTCTCGGTTTTTGAGTGAGTTAAGCGATAATATTTAGCTCTTTCTAGCAGCCGGATAAATGCGCAGTGTAGAACGTAATAGGTCACGCCGGCCACTAGATACTACGGTTCAACGAGAGCGATCTCCTGCAGAGCGCCATGAGATTATTGTGTGTTTTTTTTTAAAGAAAAAAAATCTGCGTGAGAGAAGTATAGGAAATTCCCATGACTAAATATTCTTTGTTGTTTTTTCAGGACACAGCGAGTATCCATCAAAAATGAATGAAATATTAGAAAAAGTTGGTATTAGAACAAACAATTCTTTCATGAAACGATCTCAAACCCAGCCCAGTGTTCAGGTCAGTTTTACGTAATACGTGACTCCGGGAAGTTTTCGGGGTAAGAAATTTTCCCATAGAGAAGAGAAAAAAATGGACTCTTTTTTAAATTTTAATACCTAAATCAACAAAAATATCGCCCTTCAAAAACGCGGACGCGGTATCCAAAACATTAAATCAAACAGAACAATTTGTCTTCTGTAAGTGGGACTTATCACTTAATGTTGACATATTTTAATAAAATTAAGATCCATTCGGGGTCTAAAAGGTTCCTGAAGCTTTAACATATGATATCAGGTGCTCCGAAACAGAAAACAAGAACAGAAGAATAATATTGATGTTCTTTGTTGTTAATTTTTTCTTTACAGGTTTTGTCTGAAAATTTGAGACATTCCAAGTCGGATATGTGTTTATCAAAGATGTCCACCAATAACAAGAGGTGTCCCGAACACTATAACAGTGACTAAATGACATTCTAGAAAATTAGCTCACCTTCATTTATTACTAGGACACTGAACTTTTTCTCTGACCTGCCTTAGCAAATTAACATGAAAACACATTTGTTCGTCTTATCATTGATGATAAGCAACACCGGTCGTGTTTAGTATTCGGATAGGTGTTCACTTGAGAAAACCTATTGTTGTTTGCTGTTTCTTGAATAGATGGATGCCTTAAAGTGCTCCAAATAAAATCACACATAACAAAATATTTTTTTTGTATCAAATACTACAAACTTGGAGTCAGGGCTCTTTTGTCTATTTAGACGAGGAAGCGTGAGTGTCTTGGCAGTCTTGGAAATGAATAAGACAAATTTATTTATTTTTTGGACAGGTATTTTAAACCTAATTATTAATTACAACAACACAACTGTGTTTCCCGACAGTTGTGTGCTAAGGTGGGCAATGAAAAGAATAATGCCATAGAACTGCGTACATTTTGGGTTTGAAAACTTGTTTCACGCATTTTTATGACAATTTTTTTACCTTAACTAAAATCAAACTGTTGTACCTAATTTTATCAGTAATTGTGATATGTATTTGATGTAGAAGTAGGTAGGTACTAAAAGGAGAATTTTGTTTACAGGAACAGATCTCACAAACAGTCGAATAATTCGATCGACCGAATTTTGGAACTAGTTTTTTTTCTGTTCAGGAATTTAGTTTCTAAATTTTTACATATAAATCGATGCCATATCATATGTGCTTTTTGTTATTTTTTCAAATTTTTACAATGTTATTCCTATTTCACTGTAATTTGTAAGTTTTATAAACTGATTGACACAGATTTCTGTTCTATTTCAAACCAAATTACCAAGGTTGTAATTTTTACTTTTATTTATGAAAAAAAAATTCTGGTCAGACTTCGATTTGAACAAGCGTGAACAAAAATTTTCTGGTCAGGTAAATAAAAATCACCTAAGGTTATGTTAAACACTTAATTATTTTTTATAGTATATATATATATTTTTTTTTGAAAAGCTCGATTCACACTTGTTTACTGCCCACCCATGTAAAGGAAGAGCCAAATTCTTAACTTAAGAGTTAGGCTTTCACAAGACTCTTCGCATCTTAGGTGAGAGGCCATCGAAAATTCAGAATACAATAATATGATATACCTATGGTGATGAACAAACTAGTGGGAAATTTTAACCGTGTAAATTGAATACGTAGATAAATCTATTTATTCGCGCAAGTTTTTCTTGACTATCGCCTATTTTATGAATTAAAAAGCAATGATGAGTGTTGCCTTTGCTAATTAAGAGACACTTACCCTTGTTAGGATGAGTGTCATGACATAAGACAGAGACTACAAAGGAAGATGCAAGAAGAATTGTCTTTCGAATAAGGACATCTACCTTTAGCAGTAGGTAATTAAAGAGTTCGCACTTATGCATTAACAAATGCATAGGAATATTGTTATTTTTCTTACTTGATTTTTTTGTTTCTGTGGTCTACTCTCTGTTCTCTAACCATTTTTTTTTTAAAAAAATCTTGGGTACGAAAACGGAATTAGTTAAATTTTTTTATAAATATTCACTCTGAACAAGTGTGAAACAGGATTCAATAAACTACTTAATTGTCTTGATATAATATAAAGACCTACGTAACCTATTCTGAGTTCAAAGATGAAACCATTTCACAATAAACTAAAAAATAATTTTAATTTATTAGTGCCGATGGTAGCCAGAACGCAGATCCAATATAGTGGTTGTCTACTGCTATTTTTTTAATTGTCATCATATAGCTACTCTTGGAGGCCCCCCAGAACCATGTCAATTACTGCAATATAATTACGACAGTAACACAAGAAAATGAGTTACAAAACATACTGACACTACAGAGTTGCCTCTGTGTTATTTTACACCATGATTATTGAATAAAAGTTACGAGTGGGATCCCGAATTTGCGAGATTGCAACCCCTATGCACAATTGCACACCCCACATCGTTTTTTCTCTCTACCTTTTTAAAAAGAATAACATTTAATAATTTTAATGTAATATTATTTTTAATTCTTTATTATTTTAAAATGGACAACAAATACAATTTATTTATTTTTTAAAAGTGACAACATAAAATTAGGAAAACAAAAACATGCATTATACTCGTAATAATTATCTTCTGTTAATTATATATTGTAAACAAGAAACCTATTTTTTATTTAACTTAGTAATGAATTTGTTAATAAAGAGAAATTCTGTTCAAATATTAGAAGATTTTTATAGGATCCCTTTTTATAGGATAAAGAAAGTAAAAATCATTTATAAGCTGTAGTTAGGTATATCCGACCATTCGTTAATATAAGAACATCACCATTAACCCTATCATTGCCAAGGGGGGGGGGGGCAAANGGGGGGGGGGGGTACAAAGTACCCGCGTTTAAGCAAAAAGCTTATAGTAATCAATTTATGATACTTATTTTAATGAGACCTTTAATAATTGCCACAAACAATATTTTCCATCATAGTACATATTATATGTATGTTCTAAGCCTCCTAAGGGACGATATTGAAGCCAAACTCTGGGCGCGGGTACTTTTTGGCAATGCATGTAATCAATACATTGATTGTCTAAAGCTACCATAAATTGTCTAAAGAGTCTTAATTATGTACCACATGCAAGAAATAAGTGTGTGTAAACACTGTCAAAAGTCATTTGTCTGTGTAGATGTCAGGAAGGATAAAGTTCTGGTTCCGAATAGATTTCCTAGGGTCTATCGATTTTTTTTAAATTTTCATTTACATTATTTTATTCCTGGGATTTAATTTTATTTTTATGTAAGATAATAAGATAGTAATTGATTTAGTTTATATATTTTTTTTTTTTTTTTTTTAAATTTGGCTTAACGTCTCTTTAACATCTATTGGTCATTCAAGACGGGGGTTTTACCCTCCATTCGCTGGAAACTTGCAAACCAGCTACCCACATTGACCTCACCCAGCCTGGGTTGGGCCGGAAAAATGAGCCTACGAAACCTGGTGTTCCCAAGCGGTCACCCATCCAAGTAGTGACCACGCCCGACGTTGCTTAACTTCAGTGATCTGACGGCAACTGGTGTATTCAAAGTGGTATGATCGTTGGCTTTTTTTTAGTTTATAATAAAGTAATAGCGACTTATTGTAATTAAAAAAAAATATTTTATTCTTTATTTTGTTTGCGGGTACTTTGTACCCCCCCCCCCTTGGCAATGGACGTAATTGAATAGAGCTTGGCAATCCTAGGGTTAAACATAAATTTACTTTAATATCTGCCGCAATTGTGTAATTAAAAGATCCGATTGGGTTGTAGATTATGCCGTACCTAATTAAACTATTACCTATTTTATATTAAAATTATCTAAAATAGAGTCCTTTTCTTCTTTATGAAAATCACAATTTTGAAGCTACCTATCATTAATTAAAAAATTGAATTATTACGACAAAACGTTTATTAAGATGGAACATTTGTTAAGATGAGTAGGCCGTGTTGTGAGTAATATTGGGTTAGGTAAAAAAAAATAAAAAAAATAGGGGTTGAAGCCTGCTGAGTTTAGGCTGGCTGTAATAAACGTGACCTACCCATACTACACATGGATCAGTGTTCAATTCAGCGAAGCATATCCGAATACAGCAAATAGAGAGCTCAATGAATTATCATGGAATATAATATAAAAAATTGTTTTTTGTGAAGTCACATTCCATGTCTAAATGTTAAAAAAAAATATTTCCAAAATAAACCCAAGTCTTTCGCTTCCAAAATTGCGTTTTTGATTAAGCTTGATTGGACCCATAAAATGTCCTTTACGGATAAACTTAATTCTAATGAAGTAGAATCAGAACAGCCACAGTTACATTATAAATAAAATCAAAACACGAAACTACATTTAAAATCTAAGAAGCTACACACAGGGGAAGGTACTACACGGCCAATATAATTGTGGATGATTACAGGGTGTATCACAATTTTGAGTGAGAAAGAGAAAACAAATCTTACTTGAAACTCAGCGTAATGAAAATATTTGTGGTGTTCTTGGTAATTTCCTGTATTTTTTATTAACAAGAAATTCTCCACTCTTTTAAATCTTTCAATAAGAGGTCAAATAATTTTCAATGCAAACTCGAACTCTTGAGATCCCCAAAAGCCCCAAGTCTCGAGTTTTAGCAATTGGTTCGTGTGTCTATCTGTAAATTTTTCGCGTTTACTAATTTTTTTACTTGCTTCAAGTAAAATCTTTTAATACATTCTGCGTTTCACTCAGTCCATATAAAAAAGAGCCTTTGAAACATTCCAATATGTCCCGAATTTTATGACCACTCCAAAAATTATTTTAACTTATTAAGAACAAAAGAAATATCTATTCAATTTTATAATTATAAATATTCTTAGTCCTTCAATAATATTAATGTTGAAAAATTTGAGTTGTCACTAATTTGTATTTACAGTTAAAATTTTCCTCAAATCGTTTCAAACTTTTGCGACTTTTAAAAAAATTATATCGCAGCTAAAGATCCAGTTTAGTGACACACGTGGATAACATTTATGTGAGGGCTTTCAAAAAATCCACCAACGTCCGAGCAGTTGATACAGTAAAGTGGCTGATGGATTACGTATCAAACTTAACGTTCAACGTACGAAAGTTTTAGTGTTACAAGTACTCTATTGCTCCTTTTTTTTATTGAATAATATTGAAGGACTAACCAGTTTTATTTTTTTTATTCTACAAAATAAATATCACTATTTTATTTTAATATCAACGCCTATTATCACAATTTTAGGTATTCATTTATTTTCCTACTACCCTATGAAGTTTTACTAAAGAAAGGAGGTAAAAGAAGTTAACATATTTCAATACATTTGAGAAATTATTATTATCACAAAAAATTATCATAAAATATATAGGTAAGTCATTTTTGTTTCCAAACTACCGAAGCTAGGGAAGCTCGGTTTCAAAGAGAAGTTGAAAAATGTCCTCATCATTAAAAATGTCCACATGGAAAAGACGTTTTATAAAACAAGGACATAGCCCGTGATTAGAGCCATGAGTGTATCAAGGAAAGCATGTTTGCGCGTCCCCAGACGCAAATAATTAAATAAGACAATCTAGAGACATGGCCTAATAATTATTCCAGAAAATTTGATGAGCAGTATAAGCAAAGAAGAAAGTGTCAGAGGAAGTATTTTTAAGTTCGATTACAAGATCTGAGACACAGGAAAAATAAGTTTTATTTATAGGTGGAGAGACAACGTTGTCACTGTTACTCTACAATAGATTGATATAATCATCAACATTTACAAACGTTTCCAACTATGACAATAACTCAAAGATCTCCTTTTAAAACCAACTTGTTTTAAAAACATGGCGAATCTAAGATTCTTTAAAATAGCTGCCGTTACAATTAGAAATGTCTATAATTCACTATAGTTTGAGTCAAACACCATAAACATATAAATACCCACAGGTCGTTTTATCAATTTTCTTACTCGACACTGAATCGAATCACGAATTTAAATAAAATTATGATAAAAAAAATACTAAACGACAAAAAAGAGAACCGGCGTTGACAATAGTATCATCAACCCTATTCATTTTCTTCTATCTATGAGAGTTAAGGTGAGGAGGCTCTGACGATACCTGATTCTTTGAAAAATAAACTTTTCTCAAATAATAAATTATAAATTAATTCACTATCATCAACAACGAATACATCCTAATGAAATTGAGCACACGACTTAAAGCACTGTTTACAGAGGTACTTAGCGTTTTCGTCTATTTCGTATTAAAAATTTTAGTAGTTGATACTCAAATTATTTTTGAAATATTATTTCATTATGACTACGAACTTCCTTCCTCATTCAAACAAACTAAAACATTTTGGCAACAAAGCCAATTTCAAGCAATTTATACACCACTTTTCATTGCTCTCTCACATATAATTATATTTAATAAAATATGAACACCGAGGCAACTTGACTATATACTAACACGAAACATTAAAATAAACAATTAGTGTGCACCCAATAATTAGGTACAATGCTACAATGCACACTGAATAAGTTTGCATCACCAGAAAATAGTAGGGGCCAGGCCTTTGAAGTATCATTTTTAACTCGTCTATTCCACAGGGACAGATGAGCAGTGTAGATTAAGCAATCAAAAACTTAAATGCACCTGAATCATTACAGTCTCGAGTTTACATTTTTTGACATCCTAGGTCAACCACCCAAACTGCCCCTCCCCCCCCAATCAGCTCAATACTAAAATGTCTACGAAACAAAATAGTCATAGGTTAACATATTGGTTTAATATTTTCAATAATGATATATTTTGAAGTGCTAACGATCCCCCTCAAAATTTAATATTTTTTCATTTTAATCAAATCCTAATTTTATATACCGTTGGGTAGATACGTCGTTTCTTGTTTCAATTATTCCAGGTTGGCCTTTTGGACAATTTGGGTCTACCCATTATACTTATTTCCCCCATGAAGGTAATCGAACCCTCTTTTCTGTGTACATTGCATCTCAGATACACACCACACTGACAAAAATTAAACTATTTTTACTAACAATAAATTGAAAGACTTGTTTATCATTTTCTTAATATTATTTTTTTACTTTCTCTCAAACAAAGTACTTCTATTTGTATTTTTAACTATTTCTTTTGCCTTGTGTGTCAATTTCACGTGCTTGTTTAAACTGTGGCCATCGAAAAAAGCTGAAAAAAAAATTATTGCTGGATTTATTTTGATACGGGAAAGTTTTTTGGAGTTATTTCAAACAAGGTTTGAAATAACAAAACGCAAAGCTGGTCTTAGTTAGCATCAATGGTACATTGAATACAGCCGTTCCCATGAGATGACTGAAGTTAAGCAATGTCTAGTGAAGTTTTACTTTGTGGGTGACCATGACCACGTAGGGTAAGGTGAATGTTGGTAGCCGGTTTGTAAGTTTCCGGCGGATTCGGGGTAAAAACTCTAATAGATGACCATTTTGTGGTAAGTCAACCCCGTCAAGTCAACCGAGGAGCCGTTGTTAATTCAGCGTAATGGCAGGAGGGCTACACATGATTCTTGTTGATGTTATAGAACATAATATATAACATCTGCTCAAAAGAACTTACTTTTTTCACAATTAGGACACGAGTAAGGTTGAATTCCTCTGTGTCTGTTCATATGTTCTCGTAGAATAATTTGGCGAGTGAACGTTTTACTACAGTAATCACATTTAAATGGTTTCAGTCCTTCGTGAGATCTTTGGTGTCGCTGCAAATCACCTGCGAAAATAAATTTGCTCAGAAAATTAGTTAGGTATTTTATGTTTGATGAAAATTTTATTTTTTAAGAACTTAATAAATCTCAAATCAAAATACGACTCGGTGGAATAAAAGAATCAAATTATAGTTACACTAGTTTCCGTTAAATCACTGAAGTTTAGCAACGTCCAGAGAGGTTTTACTATTTGGGCGATCACGAAGGTTCGCGCCATCGCGATGCTATTTGACGGTAAGGCAAATAATAAAAATAATGTTTTTTTTTTTAGAAAAATAAATAATCGGTATTTGGGCCCAAAAAATACCAACGGTATCTTATTACCATATAATAGCTTTTACTGCACAAATAAAAGTCGACGTGAGGACCAATGACTGACTAAGTCTGTAAATCTTTCAGTTTCCGTTTTTGAAATTTGGTTACAAACGTGAATTTTCTGCAAGAAAATTGCTTTTTTGTGAACCATGTTTGAATGTGGACCTAGCAAACCTATAATTTACATCATTGCAGGGTACATAATTAGGGACATGACAACCCACACCCATTATTTATCAAATCCGTTATTCAGATAGAAGTTCTTAATCCTATCTTATCGCAATCTTGTTCCGTTTCTATTGTAAATTATCATCTTAATTATACCATCGATCAAAAAAGTTTGGACTTACTTTTTGTTGTAAATTTAAATGGACAAATGGTACACGCAAAATGTCTAATATTTCCGTGCCTCATTTCATGCAAACGAAGTTGAGATTTTTGAGTGAAAGCTCTACCACATTGCTTACATACATGTGGTTTTACTCCGGCATGAACCGCTAAATGTGAAGATAAAACACCACGCTGTGAGAAGCTTTTACCACAAACAGAACACCTGAAATGGTTGAAAAAAATCAACATCATTTTTAATAACTTAGTTCATATTCGTGTGTGAAAAAAAAAGTTGTCCCAACTTTAATTTTTGGTTTATTGATTTTCTGGTACGGAACCTTTTGTATGTGACTTTACCAGGCCCAAAATCGGATCTACATCACAAATCGGCCAACGTTTTGTGGAGAAAGTACCACGGACGGCGGGGCGTACGAATTTGATTTTTGGATTCAGCTACATTTTGTCCGTGATTCAAATTTGAGGAGTATTTTTTTACTTTTCCATTCAAAGGTTCATATTTTTATTTATAGGTATTTCAACATATTTTATTCTTAGTACGCACCTTCTTTCAACTGAATTAATTTTATTTTGTTTATTGTAATTGTGAGCAAGGGCGTAGCCAGCATCTGGCCTAGGGGGGGGGGAGGTGAGATCTTCATGTCGGGAGGGAGGGG
>CM022874.1:27834034-27878616 GCA_012654025.1 Pachypsylla venusta
TAACGATGCGACAAGTTTGCCACAGTTATATTTGATTGTTCACAGTGGGGCTGTTGGATTAGGGACAAAATGTGGCATTTATCGTATTTCGGTACTTTTGATGACTTTTTTGCTTCCAAGAATCATTTTATCTAGTGTAAATCTAAGATGCTTCCGTGCTGCATACTCTTTAGAATTTCTAGGGGGGGGGGCAGCTGCCCCCCCTTCCTACGCCCATGATTGTGAGTTTTATCAAGTACCTCATTTACTACAATAAAACAAATTATTCTAATTCTAAAAAAACACAATTTTGGTTAGGATACCTTTATTTAGTTTGATTATTCAATCGGATACCTTTATTTATTTTGATTATTCAATCAATTACAAGCAGATACCTACGTGATCAGATGGAAGAGGGGATTCACAAAGGTAACTCTCAATTAGAGGGAATGTTCTCAACAACCGATTTTTTAAAAATATTTTAGAATCCATTTTGATTAATTCTATCTTGTATAAGCACCTCCCACATTTTTCTTCTAAACAATCACTAGATCTCTGACCAATGTTTTCTAGTTAAAGTACAATACCGAAAAGGCCAAACCAATTCTCATGTAAGAAATGAAATAAACAAAAAATTACCTAAAAGGTTTCTCGCCAGTGTGTGTTCGGGAGTGCACTTTCAATGACTTGACATTGTTGAACACTTTCCTACAAATAGTACAAGTAAGCTTTCCTAAAGATTCATGCTCCTCTTCGTGCTTCTTGAGGACCGGCTCATCACAGAACACCATACTGCACAATTTACATGTCAATGGTTTTTTGGCTTCATTTTCTTGCTCCTTTTTGAAACAAAGTGCTAATATTTTTGATGCGTTTTCAATAGGATCATTTGTAAGGATCGTTTCTGGTGCTGCATCTTCTTGTTTGTGTTTTTTTACTATAGGTGCGTGCTTGTTTGAATAATTTGATGGCGTTTTATTTAAAATTTGGTTGTTCGACACAGGTTTGGACTTATTTAATTTATTTTTCAAATTTTTAATAAATGAAAAGCTTTCCTTAACAGATGTCACCTTTTTGCTCTTGGTAGGAACGGCTGATTGTCTCCCTATTAGTTTTCGTTCGTGAGGTTTTGACAACGATGTTAAATTATATTTTAGAGCTGGTAAGTTCTCTTTAAGCATTGCTGCAATTTTTTGATCGCTTGTCTCTGTTATGTTTCTTGCATTTTGATGCGTATCCTGTACTCTAATTTGTTCACCGCTGTCATTTTTGAGCAAGTTGTCATCAATCTGTAAAATTTGAAACTGATTGGAGCTGTACTCCGAATGAGTTGATATTCCTTTCATGTTAGTATCCAGACAGTAATCATTGGTGATAGGTAACGGAACATCTATATCATTAATAAAATAAATTGGTAAGTCGTCAGTACATTTATCTTGCATGATTATTTCAGAGTTTATTTTCTCACTGTCTGCGAATAAGTGTTCATCCAATCTCACTTCACTAATATTGGATTTGATACTACTATCATTAATTGTGTTATCCATTAGTAGAATGTTTTCCTTGTTTTGTATCATATCTTTGTCCGACTCGTCAGATTTGTCTTCCACATTCTCAGTTTGCATCAACAAAATACCGTCTTTTGTTATTTCAGCAACAATGTCTCTATTCACATCTGTTTCTGTAGCACCGAAAGATGAATTAAATGTTTCAGGCATAGTTTTGACAGCTAATTGATCGAAAGTTTTGCTTATCCCACTTTCTGGTCCCAACAAAACATTCGGATCTTTCATTGTTCCAGAATTTTGTATCACCTGCATAACCTCATTTTGTTTCTGTTCAATTATCGCATTGTGCTCACCTTTGTTCGTTGCCAAGTTGTCATTTATAATAAAATATTGGGTTCCGCAAGGGTCCAATAGCATATTATTATTCAAAATCAAGTTATTACCTTGTTTTGAAACATCTTTATTGAGAATGAGAAAGTTTCCACTTTTATCATTGTTAAAGAACAGGAAGTTGGATTGTTGTACACCCAATTGTGCTCTATCTGAGTTGATGGTAGTGTTGTTTGTGTTTGCCGGAAGTCTATTCATATCCATGTTTAAAGTTTTAAAAATATTGTTATTGTTTAATAATAAATATTTGACATTTTGACTATCTCCACCAGCGTTATTCAATAACAAAAAGTTATTTGACGCGTTGCTATCAGACTTGACATTTTTTACAATATTACATTCTGACATATGAGGCTTCTGTGGACGCATTGCGTCGTCTTCCAAAGTTTGGGATATAAATGTTTCTGTATTCAGTTCTCTCAGATCTTCTTTAGATTTCTTTCTTTGGACATTTTTCTCTTTAGAATGATCTATATCTAATATTAATTTCTGTTTTCCTTGTTGAGTTGCAGAGGTATTCACACTCTGAAAAATAGGATCTCTTTGTAATGATTTTGGTTTGGATGGGTTTATTTTCCAAGTCAAACCGCTAGAACTTTTAACTCCCCGCTTGTCTTTAATGTTATCTTTCTGTTTTTCTTTATTTTTACAATTTTCAGCATGTTTATCTGAATGTGTTGAAAATTTCAATCTCTTTTCTTGGCAAACAGTGTTTTCTTTGGCGCAAATCTTTGAGCTATTTTTAAAGTTTTCACTACGAAGAGCATTTGATTTGAAACGAAAGAGATTGGGTTCACCAGATTCTTCGAAAAATGGTTTAGTAAGATCGCGAACTTTTTGAATTTCACTCTTTTTGTGTTTTAGCGCTAATATTTCCTCAGGTCCTTGATTCATCTGGAGACTTGAATCACCAACAACATCCGCTTTCCCCGTAATGATTTTGCAATCATATGATGAATTCAAATATTTTTCATCAAAAGAAAGACTAATGTTTTTTTTGGATTTGCTGTCCCTCGTGGTCCAATTTATACTTTCTGAAGAGGATTTCAAAGAATTTTCTTTCAAAGAGATGTGATTTGTTGAACTTATACTTTCGGTTGCTTTAAAACTTTCTATATAAACAGCATTACTCTTCTCAACAGATGGTTGTAAGCTTTGACGGTCATTTTGAGTTTTAAATTTATCATGATTAATTTTAATTTTATATTTTGAATCACTGGTTGAATTGGTAAGACCTTCCTCTAACTCCATAACAATTTCAATCTTAAAATTGTTATTTGATACAAAACCTTTATCCTTACATTCACTTTGTAAAGCAACTTGTCTAATATTTGAGGATGTTTCCGATTTTACTTGTAGCATGTCGTTTGTTTTTGATGTTTTTTCAATAAAATTGTGATTCGCACAAGATTTAGTATTTACTATGTAGTTGTTCGAAGAAGGAGTATTATTACAAAACCGACTATTCGTTATCAAAGGACCATGTTTCAAGGAATTGGGTTTAGCATTTTGATACCCACTTTGAGAATGATGTATTGATTGATCTTCAGTACTGGAAAAAGAGTCTTCAGTTGTTTGAGGGGATGATATATTACTGTCACTAGAGGAATGGTTATCATTTGAGAGAGAGCTAATGGTTTCATTCAGGTCAATTGTTTGAGAATCACCTCGAGTAATTTTGAGATGTCCATTAAAATGGTTCTCCAGTCTGTCTTGTGTTTTTGACTCCGTAAGATTATCTTTCATTTCATTTTCATTGTGGATACATTCATCTTCAATTGAATTTTTAGATTTGGATCGGATGAAAGCTTTACGAAAAATGGTCTCCAACTCCTCGTCTGAAATTAAAAAGTATCTAAATAATTATCAACTTTTTTGTTAATTTATTGATTTTTTTACAAGTTTTAAATAAATTCCGAATGCAAAATTTCGTGCAATTCAATTATGACTTACTAACTTCCATGGGAAAATCATACTTGAAAATTATTGAATAAATAATTTATTTCCTCTCGTCCTGATATTTTTGTACGCGATAATTTGGTTGAGAATCACTGGTATAGAAATACCTCCTTTATGACAAAATATATAGTAACATGTGGTAGCGGATAAGTCAACAACAGGTGCCGATACCTACAACAGGCTAGTTAAACTAGCCAAAACAAAGTGCAGTGGGAAACTATTGCTACAGAGTAACCTGTACTTTTAAGGAACGCACTTTTTTCTATTACACCCAATATAAAAGTTACGGGAGAATGGTCACTAAATTTAATTACAATAAAATAAATTTACCTGAAAACATTAGGAAAGTATCATTGAAGATTGTCCATGAGGAATTCTTTTCACAGTCAGGCTCAGGTATATCGTCAACCATGAGGTCCATTTGTTCACGAATTTTTGCGCTATCGATGGAATCATTGTCATCGTCTCGAACATCTGAAATAATAATAATAATAAAAAAAAATCTTACAATACGATTTAATGTTTCCCCAAGTCCCCACGTTATGCTTGAAAAGAAAACTCATCGACCCTCCTCATTAGTACATTTACGATAAGGACATTACATGGAGTTAGAAGAACATGAGTTAATCGACATCAGCGTGGTCAGTACTTGAACAGATCAGCCAAATTTATTGTATTTACGTTAATCTTTGCCGCTTTATAAATACATATAAAGAAAAATATTAAATCGCCAGTTTTACATTTATATTCAGCGAAGATGGTGAAATATACGAAAGCAAAATAAAATTAAACTTAACGGGGAGGTAGGTTTGCTCATTTTTATACATTTAAAGCCGCCTTAATGAAAAGTTAGGACCCATACAGGACTATAGATTTATTATACAGTATGTCTCAGAAGTCATTTGCTCATATACTTTTAACACGTAGAAATATTTTTATTCTGTTTCTAAAAATCGGATCGCCAATCTGCTAGTGTCGTATTACTTACAAGTATTACTATCAGTGGAGGATGTATCCAAGATGTTAAACTGATTGGCTAAAGATTGTACCATCGTATCAGCAATACGCCATTGTTTTAGAGCTAAAATATATTCTTCATGTTTCATTTGAGAAATAATATAGATCGCTTGACGTAGCTAAAAAAACAAGAAAAACATTATTAGATCTACCTAGATGTACTGATTAGAGAAGATATGAGTAGGTGATTGGTTCTACATATCCAGTTCACTAAAGAAATTTTCCCGAATGGTAAATCGCCTATCATCGCGTCGTTTCGACTATGGAATGGATGATCTCAACGGAAATACTCTCGGTCCTGCTACTTAGATTGGATAGGTATCTTAAAATGTAAACTTATAATCATTAGCCCGAAACATCCGCTTCTGGAGCAAGAGCATCTCCAAATATTGTCCATTCTGTGCGCTGTGTGTCTATAGTGGTGACCCTGCATTTTATATCGAACCTGGTAAGCTACCAGGTGGCGAGGACATCCCTGCGTTCTATGTCCATCCCTGGGATACCACTCCTGATTTATTTTGGTCCATATTTCCTCTTGGGAAATAGACCAGAGGAAAATGTAAATTATCAATTTTTAAAGGGGGTATATGTCCATCCCTGGGATACCACTCCTGATCTATTTTGGTCCATATTTCCTCTTGGGAAATAGACCAAAGTGGAAAATGTAAATTATCAATTTTTAAAGGGGTATCATTTGGAGCTGGTTCGATTTCAAAGACTCATTACTGAAAATAATAAACCCTCCCCCAGAATCATACAATTTTAATTAACTCCTCAAAATACAAAACAATTGTTTCACTTGCCTTGGGAGAAACGGGGAAAGAGACTCGACCAAATATAATAACTATTGAACTTACCAAATCTGTAAAGGTATCAATGTAATGAAGTTCGGTCATTGTGTCCAGAAGGTTTCAAGTTGTCTATTAAAATAATTGAGCCAGATACATAATCATGAAAACTTTCTTTTATTTTTACAATTTTTAATTTCGTGTGTGACCAAGACAGCTGACGAACATTTTTTTCTTCCTTTTTTTACTCACACCCATTTTTGCCACCCCATTTTTCCACCCTTTCGTGTTTTCATTAAAATAAAAGTGGGAGGAAAATATCATGAATACCAACAGAAGAAACAAATCTGTTGCTTTTATTTCAAATTCGTTTTATTTTTACACGACGGATAACAATGAATGAATGTTAGAACACTGTTTTACAACTTAGGTGAAAATTTACTTCACTATATTTAACCCCTTGTCGGCTGAAGCGGTGATTCACTCGAAATCAATCGTTTATCCCATTCATAGATTCATGTTATTTTTTAATGGTAGATATGAGGTTAACGAAAAGATTTTAATGGTCCCTTGATAAAACCTGATGCCATGAGTTCCAGGTTTTTCTGGTACGCAGAACCGATTATCAGTCGCCACGGACTTAGTTGTCAAGAGGTGTGCATGCAGGCGCTATCCTCGTCATAACAAAATAAATATAAAACTTCAAAGATCACTAGCCTCGGTTACAGCCGAATGGTATTCTCAGAGAGGATGGAAAAAGGTCTGATAGTATAACCAACATTGCATGGGAGAGGGGAAAAGTTTTCGTCTGGGATGTAACCTGTGTAGACTCGTTGGCACAGTCACATTTACAGTGCAGCCCGGTACCAGGTTATCTCAGTGAATCTGCTGCAAAGATGAAACATGATAAATATACAACCCTAAAAGAAAATCATCTGCTTCTTGCCTTTGCAGTAGAGACTCAAAATAAGTTTATTAAGGAACCATAAAATAACTCTTTCTCCATTACCTTCTGCATTTTCTGGGGTTGCCGAAGTTTTTGATGCTCCTAAAGATTGCTGAAATCTAACACATTGAGTGCAAAAAATGTTCGATTGTAAGTTGAAAACTGAAAATCTTGGGATCAAAGATACATTCAATATAAGAAGAGTAGCGAGTAGGGAACAAAAATTATTCTGATCAGTAGAGAAATAGAAATCAAGGAATATTTACTAGACTATTTCGTTAGGAAATTCTTATCAAAATAATAATATTATTATTATTATCAGCAATCTCACGTTCCGGTTTTATAGACATGCGGTTAACAATTTTGGAACTTTTTAAATAATAAAATTTTATTCTGGTCGCAAATATAAATCGTCAAGCCTCATAAATTTGGTCGTATAGCCGAATCACACATAAATTAGTTTTCATTTCATAGAGACATGGCCAATTTTGTTTTTAACAAAAAAATTGAAAACTAACCCCCCTCTCTAAGCATATATAGGTATATGCTTAGAGAGTCTTATTTTGACCTCCTGAAAGGTAATGGTAAGCCGATGAAAAAAAAATGGACACGCTGCGCTGTGGAATGATGAACAATTTCAGTAGAAGATGTGAAAACAACACTTCGAGCTCGTAAATGCAGTACAGTGCGAGAAAATGTGAGAAAGAATCTTGACACCTCGATTCGTCATTGCGCGCAAGAATTTTAACCGTTTCGGTAGTAGCTGCAAAC
Source organism: Pachypsylla venusta (assembly GCA_012654025.1). Lineage (NCBI taxonomy): Eukaryota > Metazoa > Arthropoda > Insecta > Hemiptera > Aphalaridae > Pachypsylla > Pachypsylla venusta. The sequence continues at coordinate 27,841,393 of CM022874.1, forward strand.
AATTTAAGGTGTTGTTCACGTGTTAATCTATAATTAAAATTACCAAGGGTTATTAACTCACAGAATCTGAAAACAGAAGAGAAAAATCATTTCACTTTAAAATGTTATACGCATACATACATATAACTTGATTAAAATGTTTCAAGTGGCTCTTGGCGTAACCCAGGTCCCACCACGAGGAGGTGGCCACTTATAGGGACCCGATGAAGACTGAGTTTATGCATTGAACTCAATCCCCACCCCAACACAACACAAAAAAGCAACGCATAATATGAGTTGAAGCTCAAAGGGATGTCTATACAGGGCGAGTAATTTTAAAGGATATTGTCTAATACTAATATCTCGGAAATCGTTAGAGATAGGAAGAAACCAATCGATACAAACCCCCTTATTTTTGGGGGAAATTGAATGGTGACTTATAATTTTTCTCCAAGGTCGCGTTCAAGGTTTTCTAAGGTCAACTTTTTTTTAACGAAACCCTGTATTCTTAATGAAGGCATTGAATTTTGCCTTAAAAAATAAATATTTTTTGCTTAAATATTTTTCTGATTTTTGAGATAACTTGACGCGCTCTGAGTAAAATATTTAACATGTGAGCTATGCGAGATAATTATCGGCATGCCCGTTTTGAAATATTTGGGAATAAATGTGTTAATATTAGCGAAAAATGAAGCGCTTATGGATAAATATTTGCAAATATTTATCGTAATGATATATTATGTACCGTACGTAATGATATATTATGTTAGATGTCTCTTAAGTACTAAGAGCACGTCAAGGACAAAATTATTTCGAAAACATTGAGCAAAAAAATATATCTTTTTTAATACAAAATTCAAAGCCAAAATAAAAAATAAGTATAGGGTTCTCTTTATAAAAAACGAAGTTGACCTTGAAATAGCCATGAACGCGACCTTGAAGAAAACAGTTTAGGTTACCATCAATTTTCTCCCCGAAAAATAATTTTTTAACGAGCGTCTTACTCCCATTCGAGATATTTGACTATGTCCTTTAAAATGACTCACCCTATACATTCAAAGAACGAGAGCGGAGACACAAGAGAAAATCGCGATATTTATAAATATGGACAGGAGGAGAGGAAACATTGTCGACATTACATTTGAATAATGACAGGACGTATTGCTATCACCATTTATCTACAAACGGCAACTTTTTTGGAAATACGCTGTACTCAACTCACATAATTTGAACTGTAGTTTTATTTTATTAGTTGGAATTTTAACACGATTCAGGAAAAATTTGGGCTCATCCAAAAATTGAATTTTCAATAAAAAAAAAAATCAGATTCTTAGCGAAATATGTCAGTAAAAATGTAACCTTATTTTTTTCAAAAATTTTACGTCGTACTTATCAAAAAAATATGATTTCTTAAGAGACATTCCAAATTTGCGAATCCAACAATTCCAGCATATTTCTGTCTGGAGCCACGTAGTCCAATTTACGAAATACAAACTGAGGTTACAAATCATAATATGAGATGCAAATGTTTGGGAGGTGTTGGAACACAAACATGCAACACAGAAAACATAACCCACATGTTACATAACCTAGAAGCTTACGCAATGAGAATTTGATTTATTTTAAAATATTTGGTACTTACCTACAATTTAATAATTTATTTCAATCTGTAATATAATGTGACAGAAGAAAGAAACTTACACATTGATTGTTTAAAATATTTTAATATATTTGGTACAATTTATTTCAATCTGTAATAAATAATTAGTATTATCTGAAAAAGGAACAATGATTAATAGCAAGAAATAAATAAAACAAATAACTATTGGCTAATATCTCCAAGAGGAACAATGATTAATGGCAAAATATACATAAATCGATAATTATTACCTAATATCTCCAAGAGACACATGGTTAATCTCTACTCATGATTATAATATCTGCAAGAGGAACAATGATTATTAGCAAAAAATAAATAATTATTACCTAATATCTGAAAGAGGAACAATGATTAATGGCAAAATATACGTAAATAGATTATTATTACCAAGGGACACATGATTATTACCTAATATCTGCAAGAGAAATAACGATTAATGGCAAAATATACATAAATAAATAATTATGACCTTTCTTATTGATCCTTTACCAAATTTGCTGACATCAGAGAAAGACGAGGATGGCAATCTTCAAAAGATACACCCCACTTCTCAACCAGCAATATTTGTTCAGCCCCGGCCAAACAAAGAACCTAGTCGAGTGGCGTGGGAGTTATGTTGGACTCAATCTCTAACTAAAGGTGGGATTGAAACCCCACCGATTGCTTAACAATTAAACCCACCCTCCCCTTTCTGCCCCGATGTCAGGCTATATGATAACAATCTGTCCCGGCACTGCTCGAAAGTGCTATTCATCAGGACAGTTGTTTTCCTTTTCCATATAAAACTGTATTTCCCCCAATCTCATTCATTCTTCTTGTATTCACTACATCCAAAAATCTGTAATTCAGTCATTCGTAGAATTCATTCAATTTTTATATACTCGTAATATTATTTTGATCAAATATCAAATATTTTTAAACGGAACATTTCACGCAATCTATGTCATTTATTCGCTCATTCGTTCTGACCCCCACATCTTCTGGGAGCCAGGAGAGGTTCCAGTAAGGATGACCTAATATCGGCAAGAGACACATGATTATTACCTAATATCTACAAGAGAAACAATGATTAATGACAAAATATACATAAATAGATCATTATTACCTAATATCTCCAAGAGACACATGCTTATTACCTAATATCTGCAAGAGGAACAATGATTAATGGCAAAATATACATAAATCGATAATTATTACCTAATATCTCCAAGAGACACATGATTAATAGAGACACATGTTTAATCTCTACTCATGATTATTAAATAATATCTGCAAGAGGAACAATGATTAATTACAAAATATACATAAATTGATAATTATTACCTAATATCTCCAAGAGACACATGGTTAATCTCTACTCATGATTATTACCTAATGTCTGCAAGAGGAACAATGGTTATTAGCAAAAAATAAATAATTATTACCTAATATCTCAAAGAGGAACAATGAATAATGGCAAAATATACATAAATAGATTATTATTACTAACAGACACATGATTATTACCTAATATCTGCAAGAGGAACAATGATTATTAGCAAAAAATAAATGATTAATGGCAAAATATACATAAATAGATAATTATTACCTAATATCTTCAAGAGACACATGATTATTACTTAATATCTGCAAGAGGAACAATGATTAGTAGAAAAGAAAAAAAAAATAGGTATTTTACCTAATATTTACATATTTACAAAAGAAACATTGATTAATAGCAAAAAAAAAANAAAAAAAAAAAAAAAAAAAAAAAAAAAAAAAAAAAAAAAAAAAAAAAAAAAAGATTACCTAATATCTGCAAGAAAAACAATGATTAATAGCAAAAATATATTCCCCAATATCTTAATATTAATTATAATATAGGGATGTCTTTAGTGACTTTATGATTTTCTTGTTGAAGGAAAGAATTCCCCAATATCTGCAAGAGAAACAATGATTAATAGCAACATGATTAACAGCAAAGAGACACATGATTATTACCTAATATCTGCAAGAGAATCAATGATTAATGGATTAACAGCAAATAGACACATGATTATTACCTAATATCTGCAAGAGAAACGATGATTAATGCATGATTAACAGCAAAGAGACAATGATTATTACCTAATATCTGCAAGAGAAACAATGATAAATGGATTAATAGCAAAGAGACACATTATTATTACCTAATATCTGCAAGAGAAACAATGATTAATGGATTAACAGGAAAGAGACACATGATTATTACCTAATATCTGCGAGAGAAACAATGATTAATAGCAACATAATTAACAGCAAAGAGACACATAATTATTACCTAATATCTGCAAGAGAAGCAATGATTAATGGATTAACAGCAAAGAGACACATGATTATTACCTAATATCTGCAAGAGAAACAATGATTAATAGCCAAAAATAAATAATTATACCTAATATCTGCAAGAGGACCAATGATTAGTAGAAAAAAATAAAAATAATTATTACCTGAAATGTGCAAAAGAAACAATGATTAATAGCAAAAAAATCATTATTACCTAATATCTGCAAAAGAAACGTAATATCTGCAAGAGAAATAAAATTTATAGCAAAAAAAAAAACATTATTAGGTACCTAATATCTGCAAAAGAAACATGATTAATGGTAATTAAAAGTCCACCTCTATCTGGGTACTCTAAGGATTTTTCATTTTCAAAAAATTCCCTCTGCCAAAGTATATCCTCTACAATGTTTAAATATATATATACCTAGATAAGAAATTCTGAATTTTGTTTTCTTCAAGAATCTGCTCATCATTCTTCAATGCAAGTTACTAATTCTGAGTAAGGTTCACGTTTATGTCAAAAACCTGAAATGTAGCACCTATGGGCACCCAAATAGTAGTATTATTGATGGTATCACCTATTAGCACCCCTCTTATATCTAATTCTGTTTAAGATACGCAAAATTTGACACTTTTAACGGAAAGAATACATTTCATTTAATAGGAAACCACTTTTCACTTCATAAAAATACAAACAATTTTTTGAACAGAAAGTTTTAAAAGTAAAATCCTTACCGTAATTTTTAACGAAGTTTTCAAATTACACAGTTAATTTTACACCGAGCTCTCAGAATGGATTGATTTGTTACGGCGGCGGTAGAACAACATGACGCATAGTGAACAAGTTAGGAAAAAACATTGGCTAGTATTTTCAATAAAGGTACTTTTCATGTCAACGTTCTCATAGTTGTTACTGTGGTACACCCACCCTACTAATCGGCACAAGCAGCCACCCACTTAAGTAATTTTCTATTTTCTCCTAAAAAAATGGAGGTCTAGTTTTAAATCAACAATTTTTTTTTTGTCTTTTTGTAACACAATAACTCTCGAACGCCTTGTCTAGTTTTGATTTGATAGTTTTGACTTGGTACGGACAAGTTTGTATTACGATCATGGAATAAGCTGATTTTTGGACACCTCCAGCAGATTCATGGTGAAATAATTAGTGGTATTTTATCTGTATAACACATTGCATTATGCTATACAAATAAGGCGTACACAAGTCTAAGATAGTTTGAGCGAAACTGAGTTCAAAGGGTGTGGTGGAAATTCATAATAGCTGATTGGTTTTTGGGCTATATTGGGCCACCTGAGGCAAATGGCAGCCCTTTAATGGTATAAAACATGAACTTGAGGAACACGATGTATTACTACCAAAATGGTTTTGGGACTCTCTGTATTAATACCCAACTTATCCCTTTTACTTACCGGCTGACGTGTATCTATATCCAACCAGGACAACTCACCAAAATATTATCTATTTCCTTGTTACTCCAACTTAGCGAATTACCAGTTTGGCCTCAGGTTACCTCTACTTCACCAAAGATAAACCTGATGATGATGATGAGTGGCTCCGATAAAAATGTACCTAAAATTGAGAAAAAACATATTGGTATCTCCCATATAGCCGATACAGAGGTAATTAGGGGCGATCCCCCCCACACACATTTGGAAAATGGAAAAAATCAAACCTAGATTACTTTTTCGTAGAATTATCTGGAATAATAGAACTAATTCATGTTGTCATATCGGTGTTCCTTTCTGGAGAATCCAGCCGTGCTGTTCTTTCCATTTCTAGATTGATGTTTTAAAAAATGGTAAAAACAGATTCACCGATAAGGTTTTGATGGCCCTTGGCTGGAAATGTGGTGGTAGGCGTTCCAGGTGCTTAGTAATGACATTTAGCGTTAGTTACATGATTTGTTTCCATTAATTCATTTTACTGACTCCAGCGGTGATATTCAGAGTTTAAGCCATGATCACTTCTATAAACTGAAGACCATGTACTCCCCTTGTTCATCTCCTAATTAAAAGTAATAATTTACAATTCGCGTTATTACTGCGAATTACATATTACTGTAACACATATTAATGCCCGCATTTCTTCCCTTCTTACTTCGGAACTCCCAACTCACCGTATTACTAACTTGATGCTGGGTTACACTTCTGAATGTTACTTCACCTCATGTCCAAAGATACACCTGATGATGAGGACGCAATGTGGTGCAGCTGAACAACTGAACATGTACCTACAACTAAGTGGAACAAAATATTAGTAACACCCCTCCTCCCCCCTTCCCAACACATGGGCATTTTCTATTACTTATTAGTGTCCGTATTTCTTCCGTTACCTATATATTTTACTGATTCCAATGATAATTAATATTCAGAGTATAAGCCTTGATCATACCCCCGAATCATTTTCTTCATTAGTTTCTATATTACTTATATTACTGTCCGTATTTCTTCCGTTATACATTTTACTGATTCCAATGATAATATTCAGAGTATAAGCCTTGATCATACCCCCGAATCATTTCCGTCATTAGTTTCTATTACGTATTACTGTCCGTATTAAATGCCTTCTTACTCCGGAACTCCCAAGTCACCGAATTACCTACTTGATCTTGGGTTACTTCTGATTGATTAGTTCACCTCATGTCCAAAGATAATTCTGATGATGGTGATTTAGCAGTGGGGTGCAACTGAACAAGCACCTAAAACTGTGTAGAACAAAATAATAGTAACACCCCCCACTTCCCGACGCATGCGCATTTTCTATTATTTATTACTGTTCGTATTTCTTCCGTTATACATTTTACTGATTCCAATGATACTATTCAGGGTTAAAGCCTTGATCATACCCCCGGATCACTTCCGTCATTAGCTTCCATTACTTATTACTGTCCGTATTTCTTCCGTTATACATTTCACTGATTCCAATGATAATATTCAGAGTATAAGCCTTGATCATACCCCCGAATTATTTCCGCCATTAGTTTCTATTACTTATTACTGTCCGTATTACATCCCTTCTTACTCCGGAACTCCCAACTCACCGAATTACCCACTTGATCTTGGGTTACTTCTGATTGATTAGTTCACCTCATGTCCAAAGATAATTCTGATTGATGATGGTGATTTAGCAGTGGGGCGCAACTGAACAAGCACCTAAAACTGTCTAGAACAAAATATTAGTAACCCCCCCCCTTTCCGGCGCATGCGCATTTTCTATTATTTATTACTGTTCGTATTTCTTCCGTTATACATTTTACTGATTCCAATGATAATATACAGAGTTTAAGCCTTGCTCGTACCCCCAGATCACTTCCGTCATTAGCTTCTATTACTTATTACTGTCCGTGTTATATCCCTTCTTACCATGGAACTCCCAACTCACCGAATTACCTACTTGATCTTGGGTTATTTCTTGATTGATTAGTTCACCTCATACCCAAAGATAAACCTGATGATAATAATTTAGCAGTGTGGCGCAGCTGACCAAGACCTAAAACTGAGTGGAAAAAAATATTAGTAATAACCTTCCCACTTCCAGGTCCATATCCGACCTAATGCTGTGCCGGATACAGCGCCGAAGAAACATTTCCTCATTGCCCTTTGATGGAATTATCTGGGAGGGTTGAGCTTATTCAACTAGTTGTTCATTTCTAGATTAATGTTTAAAAAATAGTAGAAACAGGTTTATATGAGGTTTCCGAAAAGGTTTTGTGGTCCTTGGCTGCTGGAACGGTGATGGTAGGCGTTCCCAGAGCGTAAGCGTAAAACCGGTACCGGTCATCATGGAGACACTAATTCCAGTGCTCGCAGATAATTCAATAATGACATTTAGCGTTAGCATAAGTTACATGATTTGTTTTTATTAATTCATTTTACTCCAGCGGTGATATTCCGAGTTTAACCCATGATCACTTCTGTAAACTGAAGACCTTGCACTCCCCTTGTTCATCTCCTAATCGAAAGTAATAATTCACAATTCGCGTTATTACTCCGAATTACTTTCGTCATTAATGTTCTATTGCATATTACTGATTACCGCCCGCAATTCTTCCTTCCGACTTCGGAAATCCCAACTCACCGTATTACTAACATGATGTTGGGTTACACTTCTGAATTTTACTTCACCTCATGTCCGAAGATAATAGATACACCTGATGTTTAGGACGCAATGTAGTACAGCTGAGCATGTACCTAAAACTGAGTGGAACAAAATATTAGTAACACCCCCCACACCCCTTCCGGACGCATACACATTTTCTCTTACTTATTACGTCCGTATTTCTTCCGTTATACATTTTACTGATTCCAATGATAATATCCTGAGTTTGTCTTTTTTTTTTTTTTAATTTGGCTTAACGTCTCTTTAACATCTATTGGTCATTCAAGACTGAGTTTAAGCCTTGATCGTACCCCAAATCATTTCCGTCATTAGTTTCTATTACTTATTACTGTTCGCATTTCTTCCGTTATACATTTTACTGATTCCAATGATAATATTCAAAGTTTAAGCCTTGATCGTACCCCAAATCATTTCCGTCATTAGTTTCAATTAGTTATTACTGTCTGTATTTCTTCCGTTATACATTTTACTGATTCCAATGATAATATTCAGAGTTTAAGCATTGATTGTACCCCAAATCATTTCCGTCATTAGTTCCTATTACTTATTACTGTCCGCATTTTTTCCGTTATACATTTTACTGATTCCAATGATAATATTCAGAGTTTAAGCATTGATTGTACCCCAAATCATTTCCGTCATTAGTTTCTATTACTTATTACTCTCCGTATTTCTTCCGTTATACTCACCGTATTACTACCTTAATGTTGGGTTACATTTCTGAATGTTAATTCACCTCATGTCCAAAGATACACCTGATGATGAGAACGCAATGTGGGGTGCAGCCGAACAAGCACCTAAAACTGAGTGGAACAAAATATTAGTAACACCCCCCNTAGTAACCCCCCCCCCCCCCCATTCCCGGAGCAGTTTAAGCCATCGAATCGCTTCCGTCATTAGTTCCTATTACTTATCACTGTCCGTATTACATTCCTTCTTACTCCGGAACTCCCAACTCACCGAATCACCTACTTGATCTTGGGTAACTTCTGATTGATTAGTTCACCTCATACCCAAAGATAAACCTGATAATAATAATTTAGCAGTGTGGCGCAGCTGACCAACACCTAAAACTGAGTAGAACAAAATATTGGTAATACCCTTCCCCCTTCCAGGTCCATGTGCAAGTATCTCCGACCTAACGCTGTGCCGGATACAGCGGCAAAAAAAAACATTTCCTCATTGCTTTTTGGTGGAATTATCTGGGAGGATAGAGCTTATTCAACTAGTTGTTCATTTCTAGATTCTAGCGGTGCCCGTCTTCTAATTCTAGATTCCTGTTTAAAAAAAGTACTTATCAAACCGAAAAATTCTACCGGACCCCTCGCATACTAAGCCAATGCGATACATTTTGGACTAAAGAGGATAGTAATCGTCAAGATTCAAGCATATCAAAATAGCGATATTAGACCATCCGTTAATATCGGATATCGATATTAAACTTTCTTCGTTATGACAATCCTACCTCGAACTCTTAACTCACAGTATTAACAACTTGATGTTGGGTTACTTCTGATTGTTTATTTCACCTCCTGTCCAAGATAAATCTGATGACGGCGAAAAAACATTCCTTCTTTGGTCTTTGGTGGAATTCTGGGAGGGTAGTGACTATTCAACTAGTTGTTAATTTCTAGATTCTAGCGGTGTCCGTCTTCTAATTCTAGATTCCTGTTTAAAAAATAATAGAAACAGGTTTATATGAAGTTTCCGAAATGATTTTGATGGTTGGCTGGAACGGTGATGGTAGGCGTTCCCAGAACGTAAGCATAAGACCGGTACCGTTTATCATGGAGACGCTAATTCGAGTGCTCGCAGATAATTTAATAATGACATTTAGCGTTAACGTGAAATACATGATTTTCTTTTAAAAGTTCATTTTACTGACTCCGGAGGTGATATTTAGAGTTTTAGCTTTGATCACCCCTTTCAACTGAAAATCTCCCTCCTAATTCACAATTCGCGTTATTACTCGACTTACTTCCCTCATTAGTTTTCTATTACTTTCTGCCCGTATTTCTTCCCTTCTTACTCCGGAACTCCCAACTCACCGTATAACCTACTTGATCTTCGGTTACTTCTGATTGTTCACCTCATGTCTAAAGATACACCAGATGATGAGGGCGCACTGTGGTGCAGCTAGACTGGACATGTACCTAAAACTGAGTGAAACAAACTATTAATATCACTCCCCCCCCCTCCCCACCAGTCAGTCTTATGTGCATTTATCTCCGATCGTAGAAGCGATCGTTCCTCACCTCCCAGATTTAAGAACAAAAATAATTCTCTGATTGCTTTTTGGTAGAATAATCTGAGATAGCACAGCTAATTCAAGTTGCTGTATCGGTGTACCTTTCTAGAGAATCTAGCCGTGCTGTTATTCATATTTCTAGATTTATGTTTTAAAAAATGGTAAAGGGGTTGATATGAGATTTGAGATAACCGAAAAGGTTTTTGATAGCCCTTGGCCGGAACTGTGATGGTAGACGTTCCAGGTCGTCCTGGTGTGTAGAACCGGTCAACATGAGGATTAGAACTGTGATGGTAGACGTTCCAAGTCGTTCTGGTGTGTAGAACCGGTCAACATGAGGATTAGAACTGTGATGGTAGACGTTCCAAGTCGTTCTGGTGTGTAGAACCGGTCATCATGAGGACTGGAACTGTGATGGTAGACGTTCCAGGTCGTCCTGGTGTGTACAACCGGCCATCATGAGGACGCTAATACAAATGCTCGCAGATAATTCCGTTGACTTCATTAATCTTACCGTATTACCTACTTGATTTTGAGTTACTTCTAATTGTTTAAACCTGATGACGTTGTTTGGCCCACACCAGCTGAAAATGTACCTAAAACTGTGTAAAACAAAATATTAGTAACAATTCTGAAATTTTACACAAATGGCCCGACACCAATTAAGACTAAATTTTAACATGCATAAAAATCCTACCGTTCCTCTGATGAGATTTCTGTTCTCTAAACAAATCTGAAATGAAAATACAGTCAAACATGGATGCTATTAGTACTGTAAACTGTACATCTCACTCAGTTAAAATGGCAACCACCATATTGTCTCGTATGACCAAAAGGGTCATAACTAATCAGCAAATTCTATTAAAATAATGAATGTCCATATCTTTCATCAAAATCGGACAACACGTTCGGAACAGATGTTTAAAAAGAAATTTTGGGTTAAAACTAGACCTCATTTTGTTCGGTCAACTCAGATATTAATAACACGTTGCGCATGTTCAGTCGAAAGCCCTAGGGACCATCTGCATATCAGTAACACAGTTAGTTCAGGCGGTGGATTCAAACCAGCAGCCTCCTGGTTACTTCTAACTCCATCCCTGCCGCTGCGCAGGTCACAATAAATTTAAATAAAGGTGTCAATGATAATTGCAGTCTCAATAGAGACCTGGAACCAGTTCAATAATAATAATCTGTGTATCATCCTTGAATTTATTAAGAGGTCAGAATAGATCTCTAAAGGTCGCGGTGATAATTGTAATGGCTTAAATTTGGAAGTCTTGCAACTTGAAACCAGTTTCTAAATAATAATCAGCCTTGACAATCCCACATAATTTCATCAAAATAGGATGAACGGTACGGGAGTTAAGAAGGTGCGATTATTTTGCATCCTCTAGTTTACAGCTCCTCATTTGTCACAACTACGAGACAGAGTGTATCCGAGTAAGGTCAACTATACGTGTTGTCCCCAACCGGGCTCCCATCTGAGTATGCACCACGTTGAACGTTGCTTAAAATATCGCTGCATATCTATCTATGGCTGTTAAGTATGTGGAACCCAAGATATTAATAAAGTATGGACGACCGGACAGACATGGAACCGAATTTGCTCCTTGATGTCTGGAACACTGAATTCTGAGGACGGTGTTTTTGTCAATCGCCGCATAAATACGGCCTACCCTAGCCCAAAATAGGACGAGAAAAGAACATGAAAGCCTACCTTAAGAGAGAAATCAGAAAACATTCTCCATTTTGTAATCTTGACCAACATTTGACTGGCACCAGATGAATGAAAAATACACACAAAAAACACAAAACAACACTATTTTAAAAACTAATAATTATATTTCTTTATTTTATTGGGTCACAATTTTAATGGGCATTGTAATATTAAATGTATTGCAAGCTTCGCCCGCTTCACTTGGCGCCTTAAAGGCATAGCCGGCCTTGTTATAAAAGAATTCTCTGCGGGGGGGGGGTCTACTTTCTTTTTAATAAAATTAAAAAGAAAAGTAGCTCGTGGTGGTAAGATGTGCACTAACCGTGCAAAAAGTACCGGGTATTACCGCGTGAGGCACAAAAACTTGAATATTAAAAAAAAAAAAAATGAATCCGTGGGGAGGTACGTGATAGTATTACCACGTGTCGATATTACCAAAGTTCCTTAATTGTCCTTTCAGGAAGTTGAGTCATTGCAAAAGTCGTGCTCGGGACTTGAGGGATGACCAAGTTTCGTAAAAAAACAATCGAACTAGGTAAAATATAATACCATAAAGTGCCCATCACACTCGGATTTAACTTTCTCAATAAAATTGTGAAGTTAATGCCATGATACCCTTTAAAATTGTAACATACCCAAATTATTACAGAAAAAATGGCTTCGTTTATAAAAAATATATGAAAATATTTTTTTATTAGGCACTCATATAAAATAATTCACTGACAGACAAAAATAATGTTACACCAAACATTTATTTAAAAAAAATAATTGACTTTAATTTTTTTAATTTATCTATACAGGGTGCTCCAATAACGTGAACACCTTAGAAATAATAAGCAAAACCCAACCAGTTACTTGGATGATACTCCTTAATTGATTGAAAAAGTGAGGCCTTTTTATTTTGTTTGTCTTTTTGTACCACGCTATCTCTCGAACGCTTGGTCTGATTCTGATGAAACTTTTTATGAACATTCATAGGTTCATTTATTTGCCCTATTAGGCAACCGGACCTCGTGATGGCTAGTTTAACTAAATGTAATCTACATTTCACAAAAATACTACACGTAATTCTGTGAACTGTAGACTTCACTCAGTTAATGAGTAACCATGAGTAACCGTGTCCCAATTTTCCATCGGGTATTAAATTTAATTAGGTGTTCACGTAAGTTGGGTACTGTATTAGTTATATTTAGTAATTATTTAAACTAATGGGTATTATTAAATACTATTATATTTTTAATACATACACATAATTCATATTTAACTGATTTGAAAATATTCAATTGTTATTATAGTACTGACACACAATATTAGTGATACATTAAATTAATTAATATTTTTAATTATTTAATTAATTCTTACACACTAAAAAACATTGATATTACACATTTTGAAAATTTTTAATTATGTGTTTTTCATTTATTTAATCACTAACATAAATTCAGCAAAAAATTATATAAATATGTTTCCAACCATTAGATTTGTTGAAGAGACGAAGACTTTATTAATATAGGTACGGATTTTTAAATAAAATTAAATTTAAGGTTAGATAAATTTACACACACAAAAAACACAATCAAAAGTTACTACTTTTTAAAAATTTGAAACACGTTTTCTTTTCGAAAAAATGGCCGCAAAAAATAAAGGTTAATTAATAACGCAGATCTGAACGCGACGACTAATTTGGCTGGACTGAATTTTATTTGCTCAAATTTTCCTTTAGGTCTAAGATTGGAGAACTAATCATTTCAGCAGTTTTTAAAAGTCAATCTAGAGTGGGGGTAAGAATGCAATAAGAAGGTAACTAATTTTAGATGTATCCCATGCACCTAAAACTTAAGGCCTTACCCCTACTCCCATTGAAAAATTAATCTATCATTCCCCCACTGAAAATTTAGATTTCTTTTTTAAGTACTCATAACCAGCATTCCTCTTTGACAGAGTTGCAATTCAGAAAATCTAATCAAGGTCACAGTTTTCAACCTATGAAAATTACTTTCACAATTTGGCTCAGATTTTTCTTATCCTGAGTATTCTAGATATTATAAAAGGTGAATTTTCATTGGGTGAAAACAAGAAAGAAGATAAAATAATCATTCATCGGCAATTTTCGTATTAGTAGATCGGCTTTCATTTGCTGTTCTGGAACTGGGGAGGAGTGTCTGGCAATTTTTGATTTTTTTTTAAACCAATTTTAACCCAATTGTCTAGAGGTTGGGAAACGTTTATACGGCCATACCATTATTGCGTATGTACAACCGTCCAACATGGACCGATGACGGCCAATAAAAAAGCAAGTTTAATTTTTTTTTAAAAAAAAAAACATTTTGTTGCCAGACACTCCTCCCCCGTTCCAGACCCTTTCATTTGTACTCAAAATCACCGTTCCTTTTCCTTTTAAAAAAATACCGGAGCTCGTTGCCCGTACATTTTCTGCTAGTTCTGTAAACTATAAACTTCACACAAATAATTATATTTTTGCATTCTATGAACTTGTCCATCCATTTGGGAGTTTTTCTGGAGCGGACAGACAGTCAAGTAGACATTTTGAAATCGTGGAGTTAGAATTTAGAATTAGAGCTCACTTCGTTCCTTCTAATAGGTATTCTGTAAGAAAATGAGTTTATATTGCGAGAGAAGTATAGGTGGGTACATTATTATTTACCTAAATGATTACAAAGTATTTAATGCAACTTTTATTGTTCGAATTAATGAACCTGGCAAATTTTGCAAAATCGAAATTTGGCAACGCAAGATTTGGAGCTCATCACCTTATCAGTTATTTCAATCTTATATTGACTTCAAATTTGATAAATATAGCTAATATTAGGCAAAAGCTGCAACAGGTATGTTGGGTACGTATTTTCGTTTCAATAACTCCCTTTGAAACATTTGCAAAACCTGGGATTTACTAAGACCTAGAATTTAATTTATTTCGGCCAATAAGAAATAGAAATTATTATCTATTATTTCACAAACTTTAGGAGGGAATTTAATTTGTGAAAAAAAAAAAAAAAAAAAACACTAGGGAAATATATTTTATTCAATAAAGAATTAAATAATAATGTATATTATATTATTAGGTATAAATTTTGCCTCCTAATTAAAAAATTTCTTTTGAAAAAAATCTCGTTTTCTGTTATCACTTTTTGATTTTGACTACTTTTGAGTTGAGGAAACAATATAACGAATAGAACAGAAAGTGATTAACTCATGCAGTTACATAAATTAATTTGGAAGAAGAGCCATCTATTGGGGTCTGGAACCGGGGAGGAGTGTCTGGCAACCCTTTTCAATTTTCTTAAAAACTCGCTTTTGAACGGTTGTACATACGCAATAGAGACATGGCCGTAAAAACTTTTCCTAACCTCTCTAAATGGGTTAAAAAAAATCAAAGTGTTGCCAGACACTCCTCCCCGGTTCCAAAAACCTTCTGTTGCACTAGTTTGTGGGAGTTTGCTGAAAGGGGTATTTCTTTTTGTTTTTCATGTAGGTGCCTTTTCTCCTATTCCGCGTTAATTTCTTTTTTTAACATTTTATTTATGCTATAGACACAAAATTTCATTTGTATATTTATTTCATATTATTGCTCTCGGGTTTTATTATTTTCTCAAAATCCAATGCGAACCCCGGTCAGGAAGTTCAATTTTTTAAACCTTCTCTTTTTTGTGATTTCGAACAAGGATAATTAAAGGGTTCCAGCCAACTTTTTTTTTTAATTTGGCTTAACGTTTTTTTAACATCTATTGCTCATTCAAGACGGGGTTTTCACCCACCATTCGCTGGAAACTTGCAAACCAGCTACCCACGTTGACCTCACCCAGCCTGTGTATGGGTCAGAAAAATAGAAAGCATCACGAGGGCGCGAACCCACGTGGACACCCACAGGGCACAACCTCGCTAGACGTTGTTTAACTTCAGTGATCTATCGGGAACTGGTGTATTAAACGTGCCATAGACGCTGGCTACCAACTTCTTTTGATTTTGGCACTTTCTAAACTAAATGATAAATTATTATTCTGTTCACAATTTCAAATCTTCAAGGTATGGTCGTATCACACAAAGATTAGTTTACATTTCAGATACTCAGAGATGGCCGTCCAATTTTGCTCTTGAAAACAAAACCCCGAAATAAATAATGAGGCTCCATGATGTTAAATGTTTAAACACAGTAATCGAGATATTTCTGTCTTTACTATTCGTGTCCATCGCGGAAAGTGATGGTGGTGTAAGGATTAGGTATCTTATTATGCTACTCTCGAGACGCAGAACTAGCTGTTGACAATATCGGCCCCTTCCATGTCCTCTCATTGTGGTAAATATATCAAATTCATGAAAATGAAATTTTCTGGATTTGAACTCACGCCCTATTGCACCAGTCAGAGCGACTTACCACTAAACCACCCACCCATGTTATAGACATGACCTTATCAAAATATTAACAAACTAACAAAACCTTACATGTAGCACATGTAGTAGTGATCGTTTGCCCTATTGCACCAGTCAGAGCGACTTACCACTAAACCACCCACCCATGTAATAGACATGACCTTATCATAATATTAACAAACTAACAAAACCTTACATGTAGCACATGTAGTAGTGATCGTTTCAGCGAGGCATGGCCAAATTATTTCATCCAGGGACAGCATTAGAATTATACTGAACACAAGAAATTACTATATGTAGATAGACACGCATCCAAATATGTTTCTGGAATCCGAAAACGAGTGCGGAAATAGGAAAAACAAAACATTAGTTGTTAAATCTGTTTTTATAAAAGTTATAATAAATTAATGAAATCGACGCCAAGAAAAAAAAAAAAAAAAAATCAATGTTGAAACCCTCGCGTGCAAACCCTTAGAATTCCACAAATAAAAATCTTCGACGCCTCCACAGCCCAAAGTGTACGCTGGAGGGCGGCAAGTGTACATTTCCTGATAGCCTATAAACATGCGATCGCTGAAAGTGCTTCACGAGGGGACAATTTGGCTATATTTTTACAGAAAAATCCTTCTGTTAAAATGGTAAGTGAAAAATCCGATATCGTGGGGGGAAAAACAAACAAAATATCCCACCAGTAAAAGGGAAAATTTGTAACTTCTACAAATATTCATTGTCTTTTGTTAGGCTCTATATAACTGATTGAAAATGTGGAGTCAAAAATAGATAGTTACATACATCTACCTGTCTCTAGTTATACTGTAACATCAATTAAAGCTTCACAAAAATATTATTTTACTTAAATCTTCCCATATACGAACTATAGGAATATAAAGTTTTGTATTGGTGAAAAAATCGATGTCAATTTTATTGCCAGTTAGATCAATATTTTAGTAAAGAGCAGTGACGACAACCGAAGGCCTTTTATAAATGAAATAGGTAATAATATTATGTTAATTAAAGACAGAGACATCAGCCGAATGTTGACAAATTTAGTTGAAATAAGGAAGATAAAGTCTAGTACGGTTTTCCGTATCATTTGAAATATAATAATTAAATTTAAATATAAATATTTTAAATATAATAACAACAACTTATTTATTATTTGACGTCAATTTCTATATAGAAAAAAAAATCAAAAAGTATCTATTGTTATCAAAAGTAAAAATAACTCTGCTATTAGATATAGCTCAGCTTCATACAAAAAAATACCCCTGTGTTTATTGGTAATTTTAAAAATGTTTATTTTTATTTAATTACGGGTACGTATTAGATATACTAATGAGCTGTCAGTCTGATAGTAAAATATATCGGGATCCAATGAAGTTAGAAATTTCAAAATAAAATTTTACTTTAGATGAGTAATAGAAATAGAAGCCACTGTGTTGAGGGACAGAAATGTAGTTTGGTGTTGATATCTTTTGAGGACTCGCCGTAACAAACCATTTACGTTAATATTTCAATGGGTACAAAACATGTACAATATTCACAGAATAACATTGATTATTAATCAAAATGCTGTAAAAGCTCTCGTATATAATCCAAATCTTTTTTTGTGTCCACGACGTAAGTCTCAACTTCTTTTTTCGGAACATTTGAAAGAGTGTCTGCTTTATATTCTTCATTCGTTAAACATGGTTTAGTTTCAGCTATGAGCACGGCATCACTGCTGATCTGATGTCCTTCTTTCTCAACACAGTTTGTCTTCTGGACTTCGTCCACATCACTTGAATAATCTCCTCTTTTTAATTTTTCAAAATCAGTATATAATTTTTTCAAACTATTTAATAAAGGATTGATATAAACATTTTCTAAATCTGAAAGCTGACTCAGTTCTAAATGGGGGTCTCCGTCAAATGATGGAAAATTCTTCAACATTTCTAACATAGAATTATTATATTTTACTAATAATTTCTCACCCGGTGTACCAAATGGATAGTCACATTTTGAATTGGAACACAATAAAATCGACATATCATAGTAGAATTCAAAATAAGACAACGGAATGTCAACGAGAAGTTTTTCTTTACATTGGGGACATACTGTAGGATTTGAATTGGATTCTCTTCTAAATTGAGGAGAGAAATTATTGGACGTTTCACCAGAGGAACCACTCGCTAAATTAGTTTCATATGTTAAGGAGGAAATATAGAAATCTACATTGTTTGACGTAGAAACATTTGATGGTCCAGCGTACATTTCAGAAGGATCTATATGACAATCATTCGTCTGACGAGACAATTCTGATCGATTGGCAAGAACAAAATTTTTAAAAACTTCATCGGACATGGCAAGTGCTTATGAATACCGATCTATCACACGAGAAATTAACTGCCCGATGTCAGAGTTGTCTATCAACTTACATACACTGACTCAATAATATTTTTCATGCGCTACTTCTTCTTGGACGTTTTCACATATTTAATGTATTTGTTTGCATTAAAATTGTCTTTAATTTCGTCTTCAATTACAATCTTGGATTTTGGTTTTCTTTTCTCCAACCGGAGTTTTTTTTGTTCTTCGGTGAGTTTTGATAAATCTAATGGAAGCTGAAACACAGCGCATCAGGAATATGTATTGATATTATTTTTTACTATAATTTATTGTTTGACTGGACATACAAGTTATGAGTTGTTAAAGGCCAAATGGCTTTTTAAAAAAGATAATTTCCAAAAACACAACTCGAAAATTCAAATAAAAGAAACGATATATTTACGTTTAAAAAATAATAATTTGATTACGATAATCTTGTGAGCTAACTCTGTTCGATACAGGATTAAGACTGACGATCTGCTCCAAGATATGGTGAAGGGTGCCTCAGCACAAAAGGGGAGAGTCAGCAGATTCGCAACTATAACTTACATACATAATGTATACTTATAAAACGCTAAACTCAGTTGGTATAGTGACTGACACATAATTAACATAACTCAACGATGGCTAAACTTACAGATTTAAATTTCAAGGAACACAGTTTCCCTCCAGTGTGTAGATACGTAATAAGGAAGGAAAAAATTGAAAGTTCAACTGGAAGGAAGGTATCGGCTAAAACACGATTTTAACGCTACAATTACACAGCCCAAACCCTAAAAATTATCGGGAATAGACCAACCCCACGAAAAAACTCATAACCTTCATTGAAAATATTAAATTCACTCTTCTTGATTCGTATCCCTGTTATGGCAGAGTTTCCCTAATTTGGCTAGAATAAAACAAACTTTATTTTTTGGCCATAAGAGGTAGCTACATCTGAGTTCTCCCTACATTGATAGGGATATTTTCAACTGTTAAAATAGTCAGTACCGAATTAATTACAACAACTTAGCAACTTACTGTTATGATAGATCTGGGTTCGAAATATCTAATGTTAATAGTAGACCCATCAGGAAACACAAGTGTTGTTGGATAGGAACGTGCATACACAGATCTGTGGATTTTATTGATAGCTGCTGACGAACTACTTAATCTACGAACTAATGTGTGTCCCCAACTGAAATTTAAAACAAAAACACAAATATATGAAATGCTTTATAAAAGAAACATAAAAGCCAAAATAATGTAAGTAAACGATATTCTAGTGCATCAATGAATTTATAATCATGGTAATTCACATATTTTCATTTGAGTGCCTATGTCTAGTACATACCATTCTCAATATCGTCATATATAGTACAGAAACGTTAAGTTGGTCCTTAACCTCACCTAATTAAATAGCACTATTGTGATGCAAACAAAAGGAGATAAGCCACTTATTTTTGGTATATTTTTTAAAAGATATGGCATCTGTACGGGTTGAGCTAGATAATATCTAAATAAAAACGATTTGTTCAGCAACGGCTGTTCAGCAACGGATGGGTGACCTGGTAGGAATGCTTTACTCTCATCGACAACGGATTCTCTGCATCTTGAGCTATGAATAGACACGAGAGATCGCTGCCTGTTTCATTATCTCATACCATATATCTTTACCATTCTGTTGTAACAACCATACATACTATTGGTCAAATTGTAAACTAACAATTTAGAATTATTTTCCCGCACAATTTTTTGTAAGTGTAATTTTTTTGAAGGCTGACAAGCATACCGAGAAGACAGTTGCCCTTATTTAAATATTATCCTACTTCAGAAAAAAAGAAAAGAAGTAAACTTACACTACTTTGGCTTTATGGAATCAGAAATTGAACTATTAATTAACTTTTAACTTTTTTTGACTGTTCAGAATAATCAGTTGATATGTAAGTCATTAAATCAGTTAGACCTTCAAATTCAGTTCTTGATTGTGGAGGGTCATTTTTTCTAATTCGTGGTAAAATTGATCCTAATTTATATCTAAATTCTTGCATATTAGAAGCACCCGTTAGTTTCCAAATACCGTAGAAAAATAAGCCACATCCTGTTACTGAATATAAACTACCCCATTTAAAAGCTCTGAAAGCTAAAGATGTACCAGACTCAGTTCCTTTGGCAAACCATTCTGGGTCGCTCTTTTTAACGGACGCAAGACTTGATGAAAATGCAAAGATAGCAGATCCACCAGCAATACTAGTTAAATATAAAATGCCAGCCCATTTATATTTCGTATTAATTTCACTTTGTGCAGAGCTATTGACTTCAAGGAATTTTTCAAAATCATCTTTTTGAGAGTTGTCTTTTCCCATTATTTTTTATCTTATCAACAGATTTACAGCATTCATTTCAATATCAGATGATTTCTAATGATATCCCGATGGGAGAATGGAATCGATAATGACACTGAAATGGATAAAACAAATTTAGAGTTTTGACTGATTATACCTCATATTTCCTTACAATTGGTTCATGATTTACTGAATAAAAATATTGTTCAGATTTTGTAAAGTCAAGTTAAATTACTTTTTGATCACCAACGTTGAGAACTGATCTTATTGGTATTTTGTAAGACAGTTGCACGAATTGTTTTAAATAATGAAATGACACTTCACTGTGACATACACAAGAGACTGAATAGGTAATAACAATTATATTATTAAATTTAACAAATATTTCATAAGAATCAAAAGACAAGAATGAAAGAAAAACACGAGGTTTATTTACAATTTACGGTTTGATGATTAAATTTCCTGAACCATTGATAGAGATCAGCTGATTTATTCATTTTTGTAAATTGTGTGTCAGTTCAAGGTCATTTAATAAAATTACATAAAATGAGTTTCCTATTTCGGCCACTAGAGTGATTTCTAATTTTGAATGAATTCTCTCTGTAGCAGCTGCTGCACTCAACGTTAATAATAATAGTAGTTCTGTTAACTTTAGAGTTTACTCAGTTCCGCGGAAAATAATATACCTACATCTGTATATTGAATTATAAATAAGAAAAAACTGATTTTCGCCTTGTATCTATTATGTTTTAGTTATACACAAAAAATACCATTTATTGGTCCACCATGATGCCACTGGTGGAAGTAGGTAATGAATCATACCTACCTATCAAATCAAAATCATCAAAATTGGATTAGGGTTTGGAAAATTATCGGGGAACGAAAAAACAAAAACAAAAAAAAACAGACAACAGACATTCATAGAAAAATAGTGGAGCTAAAACTCAATTCGTTCGTTCTATTTGTTTTAAAGCCACAGGACCGTTTGGCACTTTGACAATAAATACCTAGTTCAAAGCCGAAGCCAGATTTTTCGTTTTGGAGAAGGGGTTTAGGTCAAGGCGCTATTTTTAGTTCAGTAGTAGAACAATATGCAAATAGCGTTCTCTGAAATATAACCTCACTCAAATGTGTGGGGTGATATTATGACCTCACTCATTTCTACAATACCTGAACTAAGTAGATACGTTCCTAATACACATAGTACCTTTTAGCCATATACCTATAGTGATAACCGGTAGTCGTGATAGGTACAGTGCTGGAAGAAAGAACCACAAAATTTCCCAAAAAAATTCGAATTTTCAAAACATTCTCTTAGCGGTGTTACCAATACTTACAGGGTGAAGGTACCTAGGTAACGGAAAATATTTCTATATGTCAATGGAGAGGGTGTTTATCTGTTAACTGTCTAAAATTTACTTCTACCAATACTTACAGGGTTTAGGTACCTAGGTAAGAGAAAAAGGTTTCCTTTTGAACCAGAAACAAGACATTTTCAACAGGTCACCTTCTACACTGATTATATACCTAATTTGTTTTTACTTTTCAGTAGCTCAGTTCTTAGAGCAGGTATAGGAGGTTGCTGGATTGAATCCAAGCATGAACATTTATGTTTAGTAATAACAGGGGAAATAAATTTTGACAAGCATATTAGCTAGCATATCTAAATTTTCTTTTTATACTTTGATTCCTATAACATTTGGCTTTTTAAAATTCACAGGCACAAGGGCCAAAGAATCTGTAGAGAATGTGTGAAATTTATCAATACTTTACTAGGGCTCATAAAGGCTAATGAAAATCTAATAAGTTGGACATCTTATCTTTAAAAAGACCTGAACTTTCAAAAAAAATGAGAACTGTCGGGACACAGATATTGTGCCTCATTCGAACTACAGATCATGTGATTTCTTTTCTACCCCGCATAAAAATCTCAAATGTTACAACTAAAACAAAAGTGTCAAAAAGTCAAATACAAAGTTTTGTGGTGAGTCTTTTATGGTTGTCTTATAATTATAGTACACGGGTAGCGGGGAGTAGGTATTTCCACTGGTATAAGACAATAAAAGTGAGAAATATCTAACACTAAAGGCTAAGATATGAGCGTTTTAGCATCAATACAAAGTCGCTAGAACCAAAATATTTTTTTACGAGTTATTTTTTTTGGTACCGTTTAAATAGTTGATGAAAGACAATCCAATTAGGTAAACAGAAAAACTATTTTATTGCATTTTCTATTTTTTTTTGGCTTCTTAGCTATATGAGCCTACATAAATTGGTAGGTATGCCTAATACGTACATATTTTTTTAATATCCGTGATTAGTGCTGGTCTACCCAATATTGTTGTGGTATTAGGTTGAAGGATGATGTTACCTGTAGTAAGTAATTACAATGTGAGTTGTATGTCCTTTTCAAGTTACTTAAATATTCAAAATGTATACTTGTCACCTAATCAGAACAAACTGAGAGCGTAAAAATAAGGTGAAATTTTATCACTCTCAGAAATACGAAGTTTATAAATAAAATGTATGTTGGAGAGACAAGGGCAATTAGACCAAGCACGACAATGGTAATGCTATAGGAGTGCTCTTTTCTTTTCCCTTTTATTAAAAAAACGCACGTATCTATCTTGTGGAACGGATTAGGGAAAGTACCTTTGTATAAATATACTAATATTAATTATTATCAATAAATAAATTGTATTCACTGTAGAAAAACATCTTCTCATTTCCCTTCCCTTGAGAATAGAAAATCGGTTTTCTATTCTCAGTATCGTTGATCCTCGAACACCAAATGGGCACCAATCGAACCTACATACCAAATATCATTTGTTTCGGAGAAGAGACGGATCTTTCGATTCTGCGTAAAAATAACTTTAAAAAGCACTTATACTGTAAGAGGTATTGAACACCACAAGGCCGGGTTTCTCTCATTCGATGTTTGAGTTAGTTTCAAAATAATCCGAAAACTTAGTGCTCGTTATGACAATTACTTGTATTGGAAACGATCGTAGATAGAAACCCCCCTGTTAGGTTTAAGGAAAAAGAAACCGGGTTCAAATATTCCGCATTCCGCAGATTAGTATTTTGGTAATAAAAGGAAGAATATTTTTTATTTAGTTCGATGTTTGAGTTAGTTTCATAATAATCCGAAATCTTAGCGCTCGTTATGACAATAACTTGTACTGTAATTGTACTTAGTTAGGTTTGGTCTTTAGAAGGAGCGGAACAAACTTTTTATTTGGTTGCTATTTAATGAAGAAGAATAAAAACATTTATTAAATAAAAAAAAATGCTTCCAAAAGATAAGAAAATTTCGTAAAATAAAATAAATAAAAATATCTAATATGCTGTGCAGTAATTCGAGTGTGAAGATAGAGGGAAGGAAAAAGATAAAAATGGAGGGAGTTTATTGCAAGGGTGGTGCCTCAGATTGCGACTATGATTTTGAACTTTTACCGGCACAAACTGGCAACGCAAGCGCGACAGTTTGGCGTCACCCAAAAAGTGCGACCTATAATACTAGTAAAATTTTCACTGCATGTGTTGTCGGTTGTTAAGTCGAATAATATTTTTACATATATTTTTTTCAACACCCGGGTATCCTCTGATAGTGTATCACTGAAAAATAGATATTAGGATATTTACTTATATATCTACCCGTCACGAAATGTACGTTATTTTTCAAATTTTATCTTATTTTCCAATTTTAATTTTTTTCTATTACTAGCATGTCTAATTTGGAGTAGGTAGTTTTTTTAATATTTTTTAATTACGAAGTAATAAATTATACTTAATAAAAATAGTATGTAGCATTTTAGGTATTATTATGATGAATAATAGATTCGAATAAGAAAAAAACACGATAACCTCACTGAGAAAAAGTTGTAGGTCTTTTATTAAACTTAAACAAAATCATTACTGGAAGTAGGTATATTTATGAATTTTCAATTTGGCGGGTGAAAAAATAACCGTTTTGAAAATAAATTGTAATATACGTGCCTATAAGTCAGGGATATGTACATATATTTTTTTAAATATTTTAATAAGAAAATATCTATCGACAAAGGAATATTATAGATCAGCCTGCGTCTATGGCACGTTGAATACACCAGTTCCCGTTGGATCACTGAAGTTGAGCAACGTCCATTGAGGTTGTGCCATGTGGGTGTCCACGTGAGTTCGCACCCTCATGATACTGGTTATTTTTTCGGCCCAAACCAGGCTGGCTGAGGTCAATGTGGGTAGCTGGTTTGCAAGTTTTCAGCGAATGGAGGGTATAACCCCCGTCCCAAATGTCTAATAGATAGGGACGAAAAGCCAATATATATATATATATGATAGATAATTGTATTTTAGATTTTTTTATATACATTTGAGACTCGTGTGCAGTATTATTTTAGGATAAGAAAAAAGAGATGTAGGTGCCATTTTTACAATTTTATTGTCTTCGACAATTATACAGGGTGTAACAGACAAATGTGTTCCTTAAAATTACCTGCATTTGTCATTTAGAATCAAATAAGATGGGAACTATTTTCTGAAAAAATGGGAAAACCCTTACAGTGCTTAGTTTTCAATGAAATTTGTGCCACTTCTATTGGTTAGAATGACATTTGTCTCATGCTTTATATCTTGGAACCATTATCAGCTGTCTTTATTCTTATTTTGAAATTTCAATCCTTTGCATTATTTCCGCAGAATTCGTTAGATTTGTTGCGGGACTTCAGCATTAATACTGGAGCTCGTGATAGTTCATAAAATTCAAAATTTCCAAAAATCCAGGGGTGGAATATATTAATTTCATCTACGTATAATTTGCCGTTTATAAGAAACTAGCTGAGTACCCGAACTTCGTTTCGAGAAGATGAGAGAAAAAAATGATAATAAATCTGACTCCCACATTAATAATCATATCACCGAGGTACAACCGTTTAAACGCGATCAGAGTATGCACATAGAATACATATTACATACACGTTTGTTAACCTATATGTAGAACATGGGGAGTAGTAACGGGTTGTTAAGCTGTGTAGAACGTGTTGGGAGTAGTATTGGGTTAGGTTCCAAAAAAAATAAAATGCGTGTTGAAGTCTGCGCAAGGTTAGGCTGGGTCGCAGACCCAGCCTAAACTCAGCAGACTTCAACACGCATTTTATTTTTTTTGGAACCTAACCCAATACTACTCCCAACACGTTCTACCCAACAAACTTGGTGTTCAATTCTATTAAATTATATCGGCATTGCACTAACCGCTTTTGTACATAATTTTATTTAAATCAAACAAAAATTTTAATTTCCATACAAAAATTGGAAAATCGGCCGTAACTCGAAAACGGTTGGAGGGCTTTCAACTCTGATATTTTTTCTGGGCTCCCAGTCTTTGTTTTTTTTTGGGGGGGGGGCCATTCCTATCAAATGTTCTATATCTATTACCGTTTCTTATAGTATTCTATGATTTCCCATACAAAAATCGGAAAATCGGCCGTAACTCGAAAACGGTTGCATATTTTTGAACTGTGATCATTTTTCTGGGGTCTCAGGCTATGGTTTTGGGGGGGTTCATTCCCATCAATTTTTCTATATCTCTTACCGTTTTGGCTAAACAATGAGTATTGTCAAAATTTTATTGTGCCCGATCCCGGATTCGAACTTGTAACCCTCGAATGGCTAGTCACAATTTTGCAAAATATGTCCTAAATGAAGGATAAAGATGTTACCTAAAACTTTCTCGCTTTGAGTTGATATGTTGTCGCGACAAATCTTAAGATATTGGCCAAAATTCGGAAAATTTTGAGGAAGAAATTGGAAAATCGGCCGTAAAATCGGCCGTAACTAAAATGGCCGGACAATACCGTGCCTATAACCTTCCCCGGGTAAAAACAAATAAGTGTGCAAAGTTTCGTGCAATTCCGAGCTGTAGTTCGTAAGTTATAAGCGAACAAACAAACAAACAAACAAATAAATAAACAAACAAATAAATAAATAAACAAACAAACAAACAAACAGACATTCACTTTTATATATATAGATAGAAGAAAAAAAATATACTTTCTCCCAAAGTAGTGGTTTTTGTATTTTTTTTTTCTCAGAGAATAGGTATTTTATTTTCCTTTAACCCCAAAAAACATGTGTGGTGTTAAGTAGCGCGATTTTTTTCTCTGTTACAACCAGTATAGCAGGCACTATTTTCTCGAGGTTCAGTCTTTTTGAGTGGGTAAATATTATTAGGTATATATTTACAATAAATTTCACTCTGTGCTCCGGAAAATCGGCCATAACTTGGATACGATTACACACAACTCGCCAAAGTTTCGTCGTTATCGGATAGGGCTAATTATGAGAGTAACCCCGTATATTAAAAGGGGTTCCTGTACAGAAAAACAGTTCTATTTTCGGAAAATTAATATTGTGTGCCAAATAGCAGGTCAAAATTTAAATTAAATTATGCACATATTAGAAATATGTTTCTCCATCATGAATGCTCCATATAAAGTAGAAACACTTTTTGATATATTGCTTGAGGAATAAATTAGATAAAGAACCAGAATAATATTTTTCAAATGGAAGAGCGGTAATTTAATTGTGAAGGAAATTGCAATAACATTTATATAATATAGCTTAGACCTTTGTAAGACATAAAAACCAAAATAAAACAAAATACATGTTCAAAGGTATGCAAGCACATGGTGCGCATACAGACGGGGAAATTTGAAACATGATACACAGGGATGGACTCCCAAATTTTGCTCTGATTAATGTAAAAGTGGTTCCAGGACATAAAAAAAAAATGTTGAAATTATTATGAAAAAACGGCATCCCTGAATATGTTGGGTGCTGAGATCAAATGGAACATATTTTACGAAATTTGAAATTTAGCACAATATCATGTAAATTTCAGTCAGGAAAATCCGGAAAATGTGAAAATTCAAAGTTTGTTCTGTCGTTGTTTTGAGATATGTTTTTTATTAATTTTGAATTCACATATCCGATTGGTACACACAGGTAGCTACCATAACAGTAGAAGCGGAAAAAAAGAGAGAGAGAAAAAATATCTTCTGAACTTTAGAACGCTTCACAATGCGTTGTTTGATATTTTGACTTAATATTTGTGTCTTCAATGTGAGCTTATTTCTTAAATTTTATCGTAATCGGACCACATTCATCGTTCCCTATTAATACGCGGAAAAATGTTCTCGAATTTTCAAACATTATCACAGAAAATCTTAAAAAGTGATGAAAACAGACAAAAAACATTTTCTACAAAAGTTGTCCCAAAATGAACTCACTAAAGAATTTCTTAAATATTTTCCATTTGATTTCAGTTGCCCACATATTCAGGGGTCTCATTTGTAACAACCTGTATATTATAATTGTATATTACATACAGTTATTATATACTGTATATAGAATTCTATATTATAAATTTGTAATTACATAAGTGTGTTCTTGGATCGATGTAATATTTAGCACAGATAATTTATAGGAGTGAGAGTGACATAGATTGTCTATAATATACCAATATCGAAGACTATATATCTAAGACGCGTGGAGCAGAAGAAGGTTTAAAAATTTGAAACTTTACTTACTCGTATTTCTAGTTTTGGAGCAAAAATTGACATATCGTATTCCAATAATATTGAAGCTGTGGGTTCAATACATGAATTATCAAGAGCTAATGGAATACATTTACCGAGCATCCAAAAATAGATTATAAAAATCCATTTTCCGCCGCCAGCTAGCGTTGACCGTTTTGAACGAAATTTGGGAAAACTGTACCCCGAAGGCTATATGTTGCTGTCAGTCACATATATAGGGTTCCATATTAAAAATGAACGGATTTTTTATTCGATTTTTAGAGTCTGTGAGGGTACCTTAAAACATAAAATATCAATTTTTTTAGGGGGGGGGGGGATTTTCTTAAAAAAAAACAAAGAGCCACATTGGCACAGTTTTTTTTACATTATACGAAATGTGCGTTTACTTTGAAAATTTTATGTACAAAAAATAAAGTATTGAGGGAGCGACCCGCATTTATTAGGGTAGGTAAATTGTTTCCATTGAATCATAGGTCCGAGCCTGAATTTTAAAATGGGTTATAAACATTTAAGGCCTTCAATCCCTGAATAACAATAAATTTAAATGCTTTATTCAAAATTTTCATTAATCATACAACATAAACTAAGTAATTAAAATACACAAAATGTACCTTTTACATAAACAGGGTGAATGTAATACTATTGTGTATATCAATTTAAATGTCTTTTTACCATTACGGAAGTACGATTCATTTGTTGTTTTAAGTTGGGATAGGTAAGCATCGTCTTCACTGAAATCAAAGTACACCAGATGTCTTAACTGAAAACAAAGTGCACAAGATGTCTTCTCTGAAAGAAAAATGTACCAGGCGTCTCCACTAAGCAGAAAGTGCAGCAGACATTTCCTTTAAACACAAAGTGCAAAAGATGTCTCCACTAAAAACAAAATGTACCAGGCGCTCCACTAAGCAGAAAGTTCAACGAACATCTCCTTTAAACACAAAGTGCACAAGATGTCTCCACTATTTTTAGCGTCTGTCTGTTCGCGATAAACTCAAAAACTACCGAATGGATTTTAATGCGGTTTTCACCAATCGACAGAACGATTTCCGAGGAAGGTTTTAGTTTTTTTATTAAAAAAAACAAATGTCCGTTTTTTAGTTACGGCCACTTTTCCGGCCGATTTTCCATTTTTTTCATCCAAATTTTCCAAACTTTGTTGTTACAACATATCAACTCAATGCGAGAAATATTTAGGTGACATCTTAATCCTTCATTAAGGATATAGTTTGCAAAATTGTGACCAGTTAGCAACATTGTGTGAATTAGTATTGTCTAAAATAAAATTTAGACAATAATAACTGTTTAGCCAAAACGGTAAGAGATATAGAAAAATTGATGGGAATGGACCCACCCCCCAAACCATAGACTTGGACCCCAGAGAAATTATCTTTATTCTAATCACCACGACTGTTTTTGAGTTACGGCGGATTTTCCAACTTTTCTATGGGAAATCATAGAATACTATTAGAAACGGTAATAGAGGGTTACAAGTTCGAATCTGGGATCGGGCACAATAAAATTTTGACAATACTCATTGTTTAGCCAAAACGGTGAGAGATATAGAAAAATTGATAGGAATGAACCCCCTCCCCCCGAACCAAAGACTGAGATCCCAGGAAAATTATCAGAGTTCAAAATTCTCCAACCGTTTTCGAGTTACCACTGATTTTCCGATTTTTGTATATATTCAAATTTTTGCTTCATTATGTCCGACTTATATAAAATTTTGTACAAAAGTAGTTAGTGCCAATATTATTTAATAGTATTGAACACTAAGTTTGTTGGGTACAGTTTTGGCTAAACGGGTACGCACAGCTATATTTAACTATAGCATTTTTATGAAATGTGGACCTCACTCAAATAATGTAAATTAAAATTTCGATAGATCCCGAATTCCATTAACATATAAATCTATAATAATAAAACTTAATGTAACGATAGATGTATGTAACACTAATTGTTTAGCTAAAACTGTAGGAGATATCGAAATATTGATGGGAATGGACCCCTTCTCTCAGATCCATAGGCTGGAACCCCAGGAAAGTTATCAGAATTCAAAATTGTAGAACCATTTTCGAGTTACGTTCGATTTTTCGATTTTTGACTAAATTCAGCCCGTCACGGGCGAATATGTTAAAATTTGACGTACCAACATATCAACTCAAATCGAAAAAGTTTAGGTGACCTTCTAAACATTAATTTTGCAAAAAACTGTCCAACCGTTTCCGAGTTACGGTTGATTTCACGAGTTTGTATGGGAAATCATAGAAGACTTTTAACACGGGAACTGCCATGCCCCTAAGGCATCAAGCAAAGCGGGCGTAACCTACTAGTTTAATTATAATTTAAAAATTTGCTAATACGCTTGAAAATACACTCCTGTGCGGGAGCTTAGCGATTTATGTGTTAACTTTTTCAAACTCGTGGTTTTCTAAATTGTAGAACTCACTTAAAAGGTCCCAAAAATCACTCATATACATATAATTAAAAAAATGTATAGATATAATGATATTAAAATTTCTTTACCGAATTTCATTAATATCGGATAAAGCGTTCAATAGTTAAAATCATGGTGTTAAAACTAGATGTACTTTTCGTTTGTTGAAAAATAAATCGTTTTGAGAAAATTGTACTAATGACTTTCTTGTATACAAATTGGAAATTGATTGTTTAAATTAGTGGAACAGTTTCCTTTGAAACAGATAATCAACTTCTCAAGAAATATTACGCAGATTTGAGAGATTAATCAGCGCAAAGAATTTATGTTTAGTAAATTCAAAATATTATTTTGCCCTTTCCCATTTTGAACTCGTAACTCTGGAATGGCTGGCCATACATTTGCAAAAAATGTCCTAAAATAAGAACTAAAGATACATCTAAAACTTTCTCGCTTTGAGTTGATATGTTGTCGCGACAAATTTTAAGATATCGGACCGTGACTGTCCGATTTTGCTGAGTAAATTAGGCCGTAACTCGAAAACATCTTGACAGAATCATTTTAGTTCTGATAATTTTCCTGGGGTCTTAGATCATGATTTTTTTTTTTTGGGGNCCATGTCTTGGGGGGGGGGTCCATTCCCATCAGTTTTTCGCTATCTGCTATCCGTTTGGTCTGTGGTATTGTAACAGACAACTCCTCATACATAGGTACACACAAATTTCTGATTTATATATTAAGATAACACGAGCATAGAGGGAACAACAATAAAAAAATCAACTTACTTCATAAGATATAGAACGATTTTGAACGATATAGAATTCAGAAATGAATTATGAGAAAGGCCAAGAATGGGCCGCAGAACCAAGGGAGATTAAATAGAGTAAAAAATGGGTCTCCGCCTAAAGGACTCACCGTGTGCATAGTCAATTTATTATGACTCTTTCCTTTCTTGAAAATGTCAATGAAATACCAACATCCAAACCGGTTGTTTGTTCGTTTGTACATTATTCATGGCTTTACTGATTACCGAGTGAAAAATTGAAAGTTAAAAAGTCACGACTCTATAAATTGAAAATAATAAACTTTTAAAAATATAAAGTGCCGGTAATTTGTCAGTAAGTTTTCGTTATGTCTTTAAAAAATAAAAGAGCTTTACTGTAAGGAGCTTGATTTATTGTACTCAATCTAAATCCTTCCTTTGAAGTAATTATTTAAAATAAACTCTGATACAATATGAGAAGTTATTTCAGGATTGACTTGGTAGCTAACAGTTTTCTGGTATTTGTTAGCATTGTTTGGGTGTATTTATTGAAAATCAAAAACATATTTATCTCGAACGGAAAGATATAAATTAAGGCACCGTGAAACAAAGTGCGTTACCGGTTTTGTAAAGCAGAGTTTTGTATTGTGGGTATTTAAATAAAACAAGACAATCCTTAAAATATAAGAGTAAGTAACAATCAGCTTCAACTAATGTTATATTTGTGAAAATAGTTGTTTTTAAGTTGAGCAACGATTTGAATTTCTCGCTACAGTGTCAATCAAACACCATAAACATTTAACCACCTTCTCGCCTTTAGGCCTTTTTTCAATGATAATTTTTTTGTGAGAATAGTGATACTCATAAAAAAATCGGAAAATCGGTCGTAACTCGTAAACGGTTGGACAAGTTAGAATTGTGATTATTGTTCTGGTGTCTCAGCCGATTTTTTTTCGACATTTCCTTTCCTTCTGGTCAAATAATTCCGGACAAACAAACTTACATACACACATACAACATATTTCCTTTTATACAAGAAAATGGCTAATGTTCCAAATCAGGATTTTGTAATGTTTGGGATAGCTTTTTCCTTACTTTCTTATTTCCTGTGACGTCGCGTTGTAAAGGGTGATTGTAAAATTTTCCGTATACCTATGAATTTTCATGATGGTCCATGCAATTTGTGACACATGTTGATAGAATATTTTCGTCTCATTCCAATCTCAAAAAATAACCCAGAAACATTTTACATTCGTTTAGAAACTCTAAACGAATGTAAAAGTTAATATTATCCCTGGATATCTCTAGGAAGCCATACGGAACTAGTTATTGAATAATTAAGAAATGCGTTCATTTGCATGCAATTCGAAGGAGAGGAATAGAATAGAAATAATATTGGAGACAGGATGATGATTTGTGATCAGATGGAAAATATGGCGAGGAAAGATAAGAGAGGGGGAAATAAAATGGATTAACAATCATTTGAATTGAATCGAAGCAAGGAAAAAAAAGGAAAACGGATAGGGTATTATTAGGAAAGGAAGGGAAATTAAAATTAATTTCCCTCCTCATGTCACTGCACTCGCATACCTTGTATTTGCTAATTGAGTTATTCTCCTGACGATGGGGGAGAGTGAGGAGTGGAAACATTATACCTAATCAATTGATTTTCTAGTAATTACTTTAACAAGGATTGTGGCTGTGGACAATAAGATCATCATCACAGTAGGTGACAAACACCATCAAGGGCNATTACTTTAACAAGGATTGTGGCTGTGGACAATAAGATCATCATCACAGTAGGTGACAAACACCATGGTATTCCATGGTACACTCTCCAAGTACTTACTTTTATTTTAATTTTCGTCTTTAGACTTTTACACTGACTATAAAATCTGCAATGACATTTATATATAAAATATATATAAAAACAAAACATAACAATCTCCAGGTACTTAACAAGGAATGATCTTCCACCGTCCCATATTCGTCAAGTTAGGGTTCCATTCAGCCTCGTGAGGATAAAACAGCTGAGGAGGCTAAACTGTTCTGAGGCAGTTAAACTTTTAGTTGAAAAAATAAGGTGCTCTACAAATCCAATCCAAAAATTAAATAAAAATATCAAAGATATTGAAGGTCCAAATAATATGGCACGAAGATCCACCCGTTGCCCACCACGTGATCCATACAGAGGTCAGTTCACATTATTTTATTGCTACGCAAACCAGTCGCGCTTAGCCTAACACATTTTTCAATTATTTTTTATTACATTTAAATAATAGCTAGCCATAGTATCTCAGTCCATCCACATCCTGAAATCCGTAATTCTTTATTACCCCCAAGCCCCGCACCCCTCATAAATGATGATGTACTATTTCCTTCCTGTTTTTATATTTCAAGGCCATTTTATATTCTCTCTTATTTTAGTGGTGTTATGGTGTATTTATTTTCTGGTGCAAAGTGTAGATAGCACTTTTCTTCAGCTATATCTCCACTGGGTTTGTTGACATAATAGATGAGTATATTTTATTTACCCATCTCATAAAGTCTGTCAATCCTCGTTTGATTTGCTAACTCCTGTAAAAGGTTTGGGGAGTAGCTAAATAAGTCGAGAAAAAGGAAAACTCTGCCAACAGTACATGGGTTTATTATTTTTTTTCTCTTTCTGTTACGGTATCCTTGTCAATGATGTTTGGTGGCAAGCGTAGAAACGTATTTCTTTTTTTATAATTTTCAAACAAAATCGCTTGGTCTTTTTGACGCTGTGGCGGTGAGGACAAATGGTGATTTACGTCAAACCGTATCGCATAAAACCTATACAGGGTGTCCCAAAAGTCCGAGACCGTCTGAATATCTTTTGAACAGCTTTATGTAGAGTTTTGAAATTTTGCATGGTATTATACCCCAAATTAAACCACCTGATGGTTTGACTAATTTTTGGAAGTCATATTTTGGAAATTTCAAATGGTCGCAATTTGGAAACCAAACACACTAGACGTGTAAAGTTTTCTAATTTGGAAACCAAACACGCTGAACGTGTAATTTTTCCAAGACTTCCAAGAGTGTCTAAAACTAGGCAAATTATTTCTAAAAGTAGGCGAAGTGTCTAAAACTAGGCGAATTATGTCTAAAAAGCAGGTTCTTCAACATTGGTGTCCTATGCAATCATTCAATATCCCATTGAAAAAATTCTCCTAGTTTTAGACACTCTTGGAAGTCATATCTTGGAAATTTCAAATTGCCGCCATTTTGAAACCAAACACGCTAGACGTGTCCATTTTTTTGCAAAGTACTTCTAATTCTATTGTCTTTCTGAAAATGTATCACAAAATGGGGGTTTGTATTTAAAAAACAAAAGTTGGCCCCCTGGGGGCCACGTGGGACCCGCTCTTGAAAAATTGGTCACACCAGCAGGTGGTTTAATTTGGGGTATAATACCATGCAAAATTTCAAAACTCCACATAAAGCTGTTCAAAAGATATTCAGGCGGTCTCGGACTTTTGGGACACCCTGTATATTTATTACTGATACACCTTGGGGACACTAAATTGTTCACTTCATAGAAAGGTGGCATTAGAAGTTTTTTATCGTCCTATAAAGCGAGGAGAAGAAGTAAAAACAGAAAAAAGAGAAAGCAAAGAAATTTGAAAGCAATCTTTTATATTCTCCAAATATAATAAAGGGCGGATCTGGAAGGGTTTAAAGGTAAAACTTGTTACTGTCCGTATAATGGGTACCGTTTTTTTTTGTCTATGACTTCCCCTACAAAAATCAGCCGTATCTCGAAACGGTTGCACAGTTTTTTGCAAACCATGTCCAACATTAATGTTTAAAATGCCACCTACTTTTTCGCTTTGAGTTGGTATGTTGTTGCGACAAATTTTAAGAATTTGGTCAAAAATGGAAAAATCGGCCGTAACTCGAAAACGGTTTGAATTCTCTTACAGTTTTGGATAAACAATTAGTTAGACTATTAGTAATTAGTATTGTTACATTAAGTTTTATTATTATTTTCTATTTATTTGTTGTTAAAAATATCTCCAATAGTAAAATCAAGTTCTGTTATGATTATGTACATACTCATAGGTTATGTACATAGGTGTAGATGCATATACCCGTATTTTCATCCAGTTTATTAGATTGTCTTTGATATTTATAGATGTAACACAAGCAAACACATATAACCCTTACATTGGAAAGGATAATTCTTTTTATTACATTTTTCCCTGGAAAATATTGACCCATAGATCATGAGAATTCAAGGAACTCATTTATTTCTGTTACACCCGGCATATAAGGCTTGCAAATTTTACAAATGTGAAAAATAAATCCGGTTAAATTTTTCTTGAACCAATGACTTTACCAAGTTGACTACACCAGTTCCCTGTTGATTATATTCGTATGGGATTTCGCTCGGATACTCCACAGAGGACAACTGACTACCTAATGTTGATTGCAGCGAAACTGCAGATGAGGTTATTCCTTAGTAAAGCTAGTTGTAAAAATATGCCGCTTCCCAAAGCTGCTCCAAAAATCAAATCAAAATTTTCTTGATAACTTTCTCGAATTTTTCAAATTGCAAGTTTAAAACTGACTTTAAAAACTTTGACATTGTTAAAATATTTAAAGTGACAATTTTGAGATCAGAAGACTCTTTTTGATGTACAGAAAGATTTATCAACTCGACAAAAGGAAAAAGCTTTATTAGTTTATTTCAGTAATTTAATTGGTCGAAACTATCATGAACTAATTATTCTAAGTGACTTATAAGGGAATTATAAGTGTCTAAAGAAAGCCACCCCGAATTATTTATATTATACTTTTTGAAAATCTGCCAACTTATAAAATACGAGTTTTATAAATTTCTCAAAGTTGTACACCAGAACTCATTCGACCTAAGAAAAAAATGAGATTCCGTGTAGAAATGGTAACCACGGAACATCTTAAGAAACACTATTTTAAGGAAAAACAATAAATTATTATCCGTAAAGTCCTTGGGCTAAACTTGTAGTTAAAGTTAAGACCTCCTACAAATTTGGGAGATGATCTGAGAACCTACACAACTTGGATTCTACAAAAGATAATTGTAAAAACAATGTTTCAAGGAGGGTAAACACCAGTTCTCGTAAAAGTTTATTGAGTGATTTAGGAAGTACATACATAGATATTTATGAGATAATCTATTTTTTTTAAAAAAATAAATCTTATACTTCGCGTTTGCGGACCAAGGTGTATAGGTTTTCCTTCCTTTGTAAACTAAGGAGCCTATGATTAATATTTTAAAGTTGGGGGGGGGGGGG
>CM022874.1:27898689-27908884 GCA_012654025.1 Pachypsylla venusta
AGAAACTGTGTTGCCTAAATTTAAAGTGAATCGAAACAGTCTTGCTTACTAGTCAAGTAAGGACACTTGTGTCTTGAAGTCGAGATCGGTTCCCGCCCGATAGAGGGAGCTAAAATATTGTAATTATTGGCGTCGAGAAACGAAGAGAGAAGAAGATATAGGATGAAAAATCTAGTGTGAACATCACACGACTTTCCTTTCCTATAATAAATAATCGAGACGTGTACAATACATAAAATTGACATAATAAAAAAAAAAAGTCAAGTCTCTAGCTATTTCCGTTTTCTTTTTATGCCAGACTCGTTAAAACCGCTAAAAAGCGGCAAATAACTATAAAGAGTGATTTCGATTTAAACCATCATTAGATTTAAAGTGTCATTTTTCATTCCATGCTTTATTGATTTAACTAGGTACCAAATTTTAAGCTATAGAACTTGTCATTTTAGGAAGGAACCGCCAAAAATCGCTAAAAAACTTGCCAGGAGTTGATCCAATTTAGAGCAAAGGTGTCATTTTGCATTCCATGCATTGATATTTTAGCTGTAGCACTTAACGTTCTCTTTTTAGGCAGGAACAGCCAAAAAGCAGCTGAAAACCGCTAAAACCCCTAACAGTAAAGCACGCTGCAGCCAAATGTATCCACGCTCAATCAATGCATAAAGTTAATATGAATAGGCACCAAACACAAATTTGGCATACCTACCATATTTCAAGACTCTGACCCTTACCAATTTTCTTTTTAGACAGGATTAATGAAAACCGTTTATAAGCGGTAAAAAAGCCAGATCGTTCCGAGCATTAACTTGACGTACGTATATAAAATGTCAAGTATCTAGCAATTACCGTTCTTTAGATATCTATCTTGTTGAATGTCGAGATTTGGGCTCTGGGGACCCCAACACGTGTTTTGGCATTGAAAACTCGACATCAAAAATTTCAGTTTCAATACTTTCCTTTTATAGGATAAGGAAAGTAAAAAAAACACTCGATCTGAAAATGAATTCCACCTTTTGAGGAAAATCCACCTCCAGCCGGAATCTAAATTCCGAGCCCGACCTCAAGAGACAAACAGTATTACTTGACATTGCTTGTCAAAGACTATTTCGATTCACTTTGATTTTTCACCTTCATGGGATCGAACATTCTGACACCCTAATAAGACCGAAGAAGGTACCCGGGTACCTGCCTTACTTTACCTTTGAAACACATACTTTTCTTAGAATTCTGATCATTTCTATTGATTTTATTTGTTATTGTAAATTTTTATGCTACTTCTGAATAAAACGGTTAAAAATCTTTAGGAAATAAATCAAAACAATTTATAAACCAGTCCATTGTCTTTGGAATGACCCTGCCAAAATTAATGGAGCAGAAGAAATTGTCATCCATATGAAATATATCTCCAACCTGTGATGTTTTATTGTAAAAATCAAATATTATTTGCATTTATTTTTTTCTTACGTTTTATTCAAAGTGTTTTCAACATGAATTCTCATAATGCTGATGCTCCAGTCAAAATTCGAAGGTATGTAAATCACTTTCTTTATCTCAAAGATTTTTTTTTTCTCTGTCATAAAAAAATAACTAATCGACAAATTAGCCCCAGCAGATCAATTAAGAGTGGGACTCTCGGGCTGAGTGTCAGGGGTTTGATGGCCGGTATTGATCTATAATTAATTTTCGGAATTGAAATAATACAGTTTCAAAAAAGTAGGTTTCTGCATACATTTTTTCCCAAAATTATCAAAAGTATTATCCATTATTGTATGAAGGAACTTTAGTCCACCAGGTCGATTTCAAGTCCAGAACCGTAGGTCCGATTTTTGTGATAATGGCTTTATTGGTATTTGCGTTAATAATTACATCAAAAATCACTATCATCTCCATTTTGTTACATACTGGGAGGATATGACAGCCATAAGTCGAAATTTCCATGTAAAATCCTATGGGACAACTAGAAAGTGCAAACCCTGTATACATAACAGAGTACATATAGAGAAAAAAAATCAGGCCCCCCCAAAATATTTTTCTAGATCCGCCAGTGAACACTACCGTTATTTATGACGAGGATTCACTTACTTATTTTATGTATTGAAAGGTCATTATTATTTAATAATGACCTTTCAATTATTATTTAATAATGCAATAATAATTACAATAATAATAATAAAGACCTTGCAGTCTTATTTGCATACCCTGTATAAATTCGACAACATACAGAAATCATGTTTCATTGAAATGATAAGTTTCATAAATAAGTGAATCCTCGTTATAAATAACGGTAGTGTTTTTTAAAGTTACCAATAGGATGTCTAATATAAATTTGTTAAAAGTAAGTGANTAAATCATATAATGCAGTCTTATTTGCACACCCTGTATACATTCAACAATATACAGAAATCATGATTCATTGAAAGGATAAATAATATCTTGCAGTCTTATTAGCACACCCTGCATACATTCAACCATATACAGAAATCATGTTTCTGTATATGGTTATTTAATAATGACCTTTCAATTATTATTTAATAATGAAATAATAATTACAATAATAATAATGACCTTGCAGTCTTATTTGCACACCCTGTATAAATTCGACAATATACAGAAATCATGTTTCATTGAAATGAGAAGTTTCATAAGTAAGTGAATCCTCGTCATAAATAACAGTAGTGTTTTTTAAAGTAACCAATAGGATGTCTAATATAAATTTGTTAAATAATAACGATAAATCATATAATGCAGTCTTATTTGCACAGCCTGTATACATTCAACAATATACAAAAATCATGATTCATTGAAAGGATAAATCATATCTTGCAGTCTTATTAGCACACTCTGCATACATTCAACCATATACAGAAATCATGTTTCATTGAAATGATAAATCATATTTTGCAATCTTATTTGCACACCCTGCATACATTCAACAATATACAGAAATCATGATCCATTGAAATGATAAATCATATCTTGCAGTCTTATTTGCACACCCTGTATACATTCGACAACATACAGAAATCATGATTCATTGAAATGATAAATCATATCTTGCAGTCTTATTTGCACACCCTGTATACATTCGACATCATACAGAACTCATGTTTCATTGAAATGATAAATCATATCTTGCAGTCCTATTAGCACACTCTGCATACATTCACCCATATACAGAAATCATGTTTCATTGAAATGATAAATCATATCTTGCAGTCTTATTTGCACACCCTGTATATATTGAACAATATACAGTAATCATTATTCATTGAAATGATAAATCATTAAAAAACACTACCACTGGCGGATTTAGGGGGGCCCCCCCAAAGTGACGTTAATTTTTTTTTAATATTACCTATGACTTTATACATTCGACAACATACAGAAATCATGTTTCATTGAAATGATAAATCATATCTTGCAGTCTTATTTGCACACCCTGTATACATTCGACAACATACAGAAATCATTTTTCATTGAAATGATAAATCATATCTTGCAGTCTTATTTGCACACCCTGTATACATTCGACAACATACAGAAATCATATTTCATTGAAATGATAAATCATATCTTGCAGTCTTATTTGCACACCCTGTATACATTTGACAACATACAGAAATCATGTTTCATTGAAATGATAAATCATATCTTGCAGTCTTATTTGCAGACCCTGTATAATTTTCCATCAACTCCACGCTCTCCCTTTTTTCTTTGACTTTGATAAAAACAAATAATTATGAGAAAAACATCTCTCATAGTTGTTTTTATTCGCTGACTGTTTCATTGAATAATACGAGTATAGTCAATATTAAATAATTAGTCATTGTTTCATCATTCACATTTGACATATGTCAATACTTATGGGGACTTGTCTCATCCTTTGTTGTACGTACAATTGTGACGTATCATTTTCGAACAGGATGTTCGAAAACGCCATGAATGTCGTGCAATTGTAGGTTATAGAACGAAAGCTGGATTATATGTAACCTCCCCCCATGAGGATACCTGTAATTAGGCTTCCCATTTCAAGGTGTGTTATTCAAGCACATTGGTTTATTGTTTACTTTTAATGATGTTGAATTTGTCCATTGTAATATGTATAAAAACGTTTCGATTGACGAACAAAAGTAAAATAAAATTTACACTTCATCCATTAAACATATCCACCACCAATATGAAGAGAGAGAAAGAGAGAGAGAGAGAAAAAAATAATTTAACCCTAGCATTGCCAACAAACAATATTTTCCATCATAGTATATAAAAATATGTATGTTCTAAGCCTTCTAAGGGATGATATTGAAGCCAAACTTTGGGCGCGGGTACTTTATACAATGCATGTAACCAATACATAGATTGTCTAAAGCTACCATAAATTGTCTAAAGTGTCTAAAATTTACCACATGCAAGAAAGAAGTGTGTGTAAACACTGTCAAAAGGCATTTGTCTGTGTAGGATGTCAGGAAGGACAAAGTTCTGGTTCAGAATAGATTTCCTAGGGTCTAGCAATTTATTTTTATTTTCATTTACATTATTTTATTCCTGAATTAAATTTTATTTTTATGTAAGATAATAAGATAATAATTGGTTTAGTTTATATTTTTTTAATTTATAATAAAGTAATAGCGACTTATTGTAATAAAAAAATCATTTTATCCTTTATTTTGTTTGCGGGTACTTTGTACCCCCCCCCCCTGGGGGGGGGGTGCCAAGCTCTATTCAGTTACGTGCAATGCACGTAACTGAATAGAGCTTGGCAATCCTAGGGTT
This sequence comes from Pachypsylla venusta, assembly GCA_012654025.1. Taxonomy (NCBI): domain Eukaryota; kingdom Metazoa; phylum Arthropoda; class Insecta; order Hemiptera; family Aphalaridae; genus Pachypsylla; species Pachypsylla venusta. The sequence goes on from CM022874.1 coordinate 27,903,457, forward strand.
AAGAGGGTCAAAATGAAAATTGAAGGTTAAAACGCCAGTTTTGCAACGCCGAGAAACAAGGTTTAGCGTATTTATAGCACCCTCGTTTTATTTTTCTTAGCGTTACAAAACCTGCATTTTGCTTCATGTAATAGATATGTATTCTGTTGTACTTTTTAGTACAGTATCCTATATTATGTGAATGAGGGGCTCGTGCCCCCTCTCAATTGGATAAAAGACACAGCGGATCACCATTCAATACGTGATTAGGTATAATAAAGTTTGAGAAACACCGCCCACTTAAAAAAACTTGGAGGGGGCACGTGCCCCCCCGGACCCTCCCCTATATCCGCGCATGAATGAGAGTAACGACAAGTTTCGAAGAACATTTAGCCAAGTAGCATATGTGTCGTTTTTGGCGGATGGGAGACGAACCGATTTTTGGATTGGATGTTAGGTATGTAATTTAAAACGTACAATATCAAATTATGCGGTGAGTATTTTTTTGTGGTTGAAAATAATGTATCCTAATAAAATTAGCTAGAGTCTAAATGTGTATTCAAAATGATTCCATAATATTCAACTTGTTAGTTTCTTACCATTCCTGAGAAATGGCCTTATGTCAGACTTTTTTAGTAATAAAATTCGGTAATCACACTTCGGGTCTATGTCCATAGATTTAATTACATAGAAACGTAGAGTGAATGAACGAGGGAAAGGATAAAGATAATGAAGAAGGAAAATAAGATAAGATAGTCTATCTTATCTAAATGTGTATTCAAAATGATTCCATGATATTGAACTTGTTAGTTTCTTACCATTCCTGAGAAATGGCCCTATGTCAGACCTTTCAGTTTTAGTAATAAAATTCAATTATCACACTTCGGGTCCATGCCCATAGATTTAATTACATAGAAACGTAGTGTGAATGAACGAGGGAAAGGATAAATATAATGAAGAAGGAAAATAAGATAAGATAGTCCATCTTATCTAAATGTGTATTCAAAATGATTCCATGATATTGAACTTGTTAGTTTCTTACCATTCCTGAGAAATGGCCCTATGTCAGACCTTTCAGCTTTAGTAATAAAATTCGGTTATCACACTTCGGGTCCATGCCTATAGATTTAATTACGGTTATCACACTTCGGGTCCATGCCTATAGATTTAATTACGTAGGGTGAATGAACGAGGGAAAGGATAGAGATAAAGAAGAAGGAAAATAAGATGAGATAAATAAGTTTGAAATGTGAGATAACAGTGTCCATCTTATATGTAACGCTTTTCACTGAAGTTTTACTAAAGCATTTTACCTTAAATTTCATATAAAACACACTCTGCTTTTTAGTAGAATTTCTTTAGAAATAAGGATTATTCATTTGGGGTTCTAGCAATAATACAAACTGAGTGTATGATGTCCATCCGTAACAGATTTAGATCACTGCGATTACAGAACGTCTACTTCGAAAAGTTCAGGAGCAAAAACAAATGGTTCCTGTATCGTCCCATAGAACACTAGAGAAAATATCAGAATTCAAAAATGTAGAACTGTTTTCGAGTTACGGCCGTTTTTCCGATTTTTGTAAGGGAAATCATAAACTACTATTAGTACGGGAACGGCCATGGATCTAAGGCGCAAAGGTAGAAGCCGTAGCAAAGCACGGGCATACCCGGTAGTATAATATAAAAGATCAATCAATTAATAATGGTATGCTCCTTTCTTATATATGAGACAGCAGCTCTGAATAAGTTGTTGTTGATGATAAACATCTTGTCATCATACATCTGATCTTGGAGACTAAAATATTACAGAGTTGTTGTTGATGATAAACATCTTGTCATAATACATCTGATCTTAGAGACTAAAATATTTCAGAGTTGTTGTTGATGATAAACATCTTGTCATCATACATCTGATCTTGGAGACTAAAATATTTCAGAGTTGTTGTTGATGATAAACATCTTGTCATCATACATCTGATCTTGGAGACTAAAATATTTCAGAGTTGTTGTTGATGATAAACATCTTGTCATCATACATCTGATCTTGGAGACTAAAATATTTCAGAGTTGTTGTTGATGATAAACATCTTGTCATCATACATCTGATCTTGGAGACTAAAATATTTCAGAGTTGTTGTTGATGATAAACATCTTGTCATCATACATCTGATCTTGGAGACTAATAATTGAGCCCAGTAACACAAACATAATAATATTTCAGAGTTGTTGTTGATGATAAACATCTTGTCATCATACATCTGATCTTGGAGACTAATAATTGAGCCCAGTAACACAAACATAATAATATTTCAGAGTTGTTGTTGATGATAAACATCTTGTCATCATACATCTGATCTTGGAGACTAATAATTGAGCCCAGTAACACAAACATAATAATATTTCAGAGTTGTTGTTGATGATAAACATCTTGTCATCATACATCTGATCTTGGAGACTAATAATTGAGCCCAGTAACACAAACATAATAATATTTCAGAGTTGTTGTTGATGATAAACATCTTGTCATCATACATCTGATCTTGGAGACTAATAATTGAGCCCAGTAACACAAACATAATAATATTTCAGAGTTGTTGTTGATGATAAACATCTTGTCATCATACATCTGATCTTGGAGACTAATAATTGAGCCCAGTAACACAAACATAATAATATTTCAGAGTTGTTGTTGATGATAAACATCTTGTCATCATACATCTGATCTTGGAGACTAATAATTGAGCCCAGTAACACAAACATAATAATATTTCAGAGTTGTTGTTGATGATAAACATCTTGTCATCATACATCTGATCTTGGAGACTAATAATTGAGCCCAGTAACACAAACATAATAATATTTCAGAGTTGTTGTTGATGATAAACATCTTGTCATCATACATCTGATCTTGGAGACTAATAATTGAGCCCAGTAACACAAACATAATAATATTTCAGAGTTGTTGTTGATGATAAACATCTTGTCATCATACATCTGATCTTGGAGACTAATAATTGAGCCCAGTAACACAAACATAATAATATTTCAGAGTTGTTGTTGATGATAAACATCTTGTCATCATACATCCGATCTTGGAGACTAATAATTGAGCTCAGTAACATAAACATAATAATAATTCAGAGATGCTTTCTGTAATAATTTATACATCGGCTCTGGTATTTTCGGCCTATGTGGATGTAACAATCAACGTCTCTTTAACATCTACCTATTGGTCATTCGAGCTTTTACCATCCATTCGCTGGAGACTTGCAAACCAGCTACCCACATTGACCTTACCCGGCCTGGGTTGGGCGGAACCCACGTTTACATCCACATAGTACAACCTCGCTGGACGTTGCTTAACTTCAGTGATCTATCGGGAACTGGTGTATTCAACGTGTCATAAACGCTGGCTTAAACTTACTTCTCACAATCTCAATTATGACTTATTTTTGATTATGATATCCTTTACAAAACTGAATAGAATGAAATGTCCAATATTTTTAACGTATCAATAAATGAAAGTGAATCTACAATCCAAAGAAAGTAAATAATCTGGCCCACCCGGTCGGTATATGTTCCACGTTTCTGATCGAACCGCCTCAGAATTTTTTTGTTGTTGTTTTGGAAAGTCCACTCTGATCCTAATTCCATTTACTTTGCTTTCTGCTGAATCTGCGATATTAACTTCATTCTTTTTCTTTATTTGTGAGCTCACTCTTTACCAAAGATTTCTTCTAACTTGTAAAATTTATATTTATTTTAACACATTTAGAATTATTTTTTTGCAACACATTTTGAATTGTAATTATTTATTCTTTTCTTTTAAAAAATAAAATAATTTATCACTAGTAATTCTGACAACTGTAGATCTAACTCAGTTAAAATGAACGGACTAAATTCCTTCAAAATCATACAAGGCTTTCCGGAGTTATCGTAGAACAAACGAACAAACAGATGTATAAAGAAATATCATGGTATAAAAACTAGATCTCATTCCGTTCGAAATCATATTAAAAGTGATCACAGATTTTTTTATAATTCCTGTAATGCTGTGATGTCTGCTTTTTTGTTTTTACAAGGTGAAAGCCTATAAACCAATAAATAATCTGTTAAAAGGTCGACTGCTTTTGAAAATCCACATTCAAATGTTTCTGGTGATGCTTCAACGAGTAATGCTGTAAATTGAGCAAATCAATTGTGTTAAAGTTAATACTCGTACCATAGTTATGACTATTAGTTCTGTGAACTGTAGACCTCGCTCAACTAATGTTTCGCCATTAGTTCTCGGGTGATGAATTACTAAATTCTATGACCGTTAATAACGGTCCGTTATAAATGTCCAATTTGATATTGAAATTATTGAGGATTTTTATTAGTATCCACAATATGCAAATAAGGCCCTTTTTAGGTGATTAGCATTTTTTTAATCCAGATTGTTTACGTTCTGTAGCAAATATCAGCTGCAGATAATATAGTTTCCAAGTTAAAGCGATCAAAAAATTATTCAAATATGGCCCTTTTCGGAGACTCAGAGTTTAAGAAATACGACTAAATACACATACTTTCAATAGAACTTATTTACTTACAATTAGTTCTGTATACTGCAGACCTCACACAAATAATTGGTGCAGAGGCCACCACAAAGTCCCTGGTATCCCAAAAAGGCCCTAAAAACTAAACAGCTAAGTCTACAAATATATTGAATTTTTCAAACAAATTTTCATCAAAAGATATTCGAGAGTTATCGTGGTACAAATAAACGGACATTTAAAGAAAATACAATTCAAATTAGACCTCATGAATTCAAATCAAAGCTAGTAGGTAGTTGAGAGCTACTGTGAGGTTAGATTTTAAAATCTCTCATTTCTGAATACAGAAGTTTCTTTAAAAATTCGAAATGAGCTTCTTCTGAATTGTGAAAGAAAACTTTTAAATTCCCCTTTTTGTTTTAATAAGAAAAAAATCCATTGAAGATCTTTTTTAGTTTCGGTGATTACAGAGAAATTTGAAGTACTTTTGAGAAATAAACCCCATTTTGATTGAATTTTTTTTTTCTTAAATGTTTTACTCAACTTAAAATTACCATGAATCGTTGGTTTATTGAATTTTCTTTTCTTTGGATTTTGGTAAAAATAGTATTATACCACAACAGAGAAGAAAGATGTCACGCATTAAACTAAAAATAGTATTCGATACTACAACAGAGAAGAAAGATGTCACTCATTAAACTAAAAATAGTATTCGATACTACAATAGAGAAGAAAGATGTCACTCATTAAACTAAAAATAGTATTCGATACTACAACAGAGAAGAAAGATGTCACTCATTAAACTAAAAATAGTATTCGATACTACAATAGAGAAGAAAGATGTCACTCATTAAACTAAAAATAGTATTCGATACTACAACAGAGAAGAAAGATGTCACTCATTAAACTAAAAA
>CM022874.1:27928797-27943188 GCA_012654025.1 Pachypsylla venusta
GGCACCCCATCAGAATATTTATAGTTATCCAGCTTTTGGATAGAACTGATCGGATCCTACTTGGGTAACTGCCTTTTTTTTTAGCAGGATTTCATTTAGGGTACTTACTTAATCAATATTTCATATAGGTATAAAAGAAATTGGTATGGTAAACTGTGATTTTTAGAGTTCCGTTCTCGAAGAGTATAACGGAATCTGTATTACTAAGCCTACGATCTCTGTCTGTCACAGGATTGTCTTTAGGCAATGGTAAGAGTTAGCGATTTTCACAGATTATGTGTGGGTTTATTTTTATCCATGGGTTAAAAGAAAAAGAAAGAAAAATCCATCATTGCAAGAATAAACAAAAAACATTATGAAGATTACTCATTAACTAGTCAGTTTCAGGATTGATATCAAAAACGATAAAACTGGCTACTAGTTGAAATTTTGATAGTTTTTGTATTGATTTCGGGTTATATCATCAATATAAATGTAGACATCACAGCATTACACTTATCTAAAAAGAATAATAAAAACCCTAAAATAATCAAATCCAAGAGCTCTGTCACTGAGCCCTACATTTTTTTTTATTGAATTGTGTAGAACCTAGGCAAGTACCTACATTTTTAGCAGAGTTATATTTATTTAGTTAGGTTCTTGTGTACATTTTTCATATTTTCAGCCATTATTTAACCTGAAAAGAGAGGGGCCCTTTTACAGGTTAAATAATGTCTAATTCGCAATTTACTAAAAATAGAAGTAAACAAAATACAACTAGCAAACAAAAATTAAGAATTCAGGCGAATAAGACCTATAAAGAAATAGATATTCAAAAAGGAATGGTTGAAGTTATAATTGTTGGGACGAAGAAAGGAGTTGCCAGAAAGTATAATATTCCAAGACAGACGTATTACAATACAGTTTATTCGAGAGATGCAAAAAACCATCTCATGGTCCAAGTCCAATTTTGACTGAAGAAGAAGAAAATTAATTTACTTGTTGATTGGATTCTTACAAGCGCCAAAACAGACTTCCCCAACAAAAGGCGGACGTACGGGTTTTTGGCAGTATGAAAGGATTCTGTGAGCTAAACGTCCGACCAAATTCGGTTGGTATAAGGCGTATTTATCCCGTCACCCTTGTATCTCCCATAAGAATAGCTGAAGCACTCTTTTCTGCAAACTCCTGTGTAGCTGAAAAAGACATACGAGTTTGGTTCAAACAAATTGGTCACATATTGACAGAAGAAAGCCACCCACCACGGAGATATTTTGAAAAGCTGTGCGTATCTAGCTATTTTTTTAATTTAAAAATTGAGTAAAGCTCCATTCACACTATGGCAAAATACCATTTTTGGCAAATGTTTTTCATTAGAAATGGCATATAATATGGCATTATGTCATAGAGTGTAATTCTAACTTTAGTTGTATGACTGTTTTTGTTAATTATCATGCTAGGATTACCTGGGGCAGGAAAAAAATCCTGCCTCTGCTGGGGTTTGAACCAATACTGTAACCGTAGCTGGTATTTCTATCTGCTACGGAGTCAGTAAGCCTAGCTAGTTACTATTTCTATCTAGCAGCCTCAGTAGCTCAGTTGGTAAGAAGGGCGGATTCGTAACCAGGAGACTGTTGGTTCGAATCCAAGCGAAGACAACAAATTTAGTAATAACATGGGGAAGCGCATTGTGACAAAGCATTAGCTTTAACACAAATAAAATTCCTTTTAAAAAATTCCTATTTGTACGAGTATCTATAAAAAAATCCTCTTTTTATTTTGCAAATATAAGGTACCTACCTATTTAGGGATTTAAATTAAATAATTTTTATTCTTATTTAAAAGGAAAATATCAAACCAGTTCTAATTGTACTTAAAATTTAAAAACATTAAAGTTCTGTGCTAGTTTTTCACGTTTATTAAAGTACCTATCTTTCTCTTCATTAAGATATTTAGGCATGTTATTTCATCGATATTCCAAAATTTCAAACCTACCTAAGAAAAGGTTTTGAACAGTAATCGAACCCAGGACTATTTAATACAAGAGTCCATGGTTCTATAATACAAATCATAAAATTGGTTTACCTACTTATCTACCTAAAACGATATATGGAGGTTGGTACGTAGGCCTAATATTTTTTTTCATAGGGGTGCCGAAAACTGTGAGGGGTGCCGACTACTGTCTGTTTTGATGTTTTTTAAGATAATCTAATTTTAATCAATTAAACAAATTGAAATACGGTTTAAAATGTTTATTTTCTACAAATAGACAACTTTATCTGTCAAATGAAAGAAAAATCATCTCATTTACTGGTAATTTACTATTTTAAAAATACAAACGAAGTCGGGAAAATCCTTAAGGGTGCCGGCTACTTTACTGTTTACCCTACTTACTTCAAACCTTCTAACCCAAAATGGCCGTTTTCTAAAAGTCGTCATTTTAACCTCTGGTAGAAATACGAGATTTGGTTTTCCCGATCTACGGCACTGATAAAACTTAAAAGTTGTTATTTTTATTACTTATGTAGATGAAAAACCTTTTTTGAGCCACTCTTAACGAATTTCTACATCAAAATAAAATTCGGTTTGTGTTATACAGGGTGTAACACGTTTTAGTTTTGGACCCCTCTGGCTCCGCCCCTGATTATTTTTTTGAAAAAATAAAAATGGAATTATTGCTTATTTTATTGGCACTTTTATTTTTCAAAAAAATATTTGTACCATTCCATTTAAATTTTCCGAGGAATCGATTCTTTGTGTCAAAAAAAGCCACTACCGGAATTCGAACCTGGATACTGATATTACCATTCGAATGGCCATGGCCCTTTTTCTGTCCCTAGAAACAAACAGAATTCCAAAATTCCAAGCGGTTCTATAGTTATGGGCACCGGGCAGGACTTCTGGGACATACTGTATATGGCTTATGGGGTATTTGAAAAAAAAAAGTGGGGAGCACAATACCTTCAGAAAAGTTTGTAATTACGAAAAATGCTGAAACACATGGTTTATTATTTCAAAGGGAAACATTTTTTGGTTGCTTTCAGGAGATGTCCCAAGGGAGTCTACCTTGAAATTTCATACGGAACAATCCTTTTTGTAATACATTTTTGAAAAGTAATTGAAAACTAAAGTATTTTGATGATTATTTAAAATCTGTACTCAAAACAGGACCAGAGTTATTCTATGTTGTAGTTGAAGTGCTGTATAATTTTACTTTACCACACACCTTCAGTTTTGCCAAAGAGTGTGAGAGAGAGAGAGAAGTTTGCTTGCCCTAAGTAAAATAACACGTGAAAAACTTTCTCCAGATATAGGACCAATGACTTTTGTTTCAAATAACATCGTTGAAAAGCAATAAATTTGTCTTTTTCGCCAAACATGTCTTTAATATCAAACAGGCGTAGAGTTATGATGCTTTAAAAAATTGTCTGGAACCACCACCACCAACTTCAACTTGGCATAATTACGGTCCTGCTTTGGTATTCTACGGTAACGCGTACCCATTTAGTGCAACCCGCGCACTCATGTTATGTACTCGGTCACTGAATCGAACAACACGATGTTGTCATAATGGATTTTGATTTTAGAATTTAAAAAATCAAAGTACATATTCCCTTCAGGTTTGTAAAGAAAAAGTCTTCAATTGCAAATATATTTCAATGGAGTGCTCTTAAGGAGTATGCTGTCAGTCTAATTCATAGGGGAGAAATTGAAAGAGCTTCAGATGAGAAGATTTAAAGGAACACACTCACTACCGCACACATTTCGTCTCAGATTCCAAAGGGACCTATCCGTATTTTGTAACCACAGGTGCATTTCACTGGGTCTTAAAATTTACATAGTGGGGTGCTCAGGCACAGCAAAAGATTTTCTTTAACGAATTGGTGGAAACCGCATCAATGTTAGAAATTAACATAATTCAAACAGATATGTTATTTAAATAATTATAAATTTTGCCAAGGTCGAGGTTAACACTGCTAGCAGTTGACCATTCTCTCCTTCCGATGGGAGAATTTTGCACGGATTTCGTTTTGCTTCTTTGATTGGAAATATACATGTTTTGATTTTATCTTCCTTATATGAACTTTGGAAATTATTTTATTTCAAATTTTTGGCAATAGATTTGATTATTTAGTATTCAATAATAAAATAAATGGTACGGAAAACCGTACTAGACTTTCTCTTCTTGCAGATGTTGTTCTTCTAAAGTTTTAAGTCTTTTAGTGATATTATTTTTATATTTCTATTTTCTGTTGATGTTCACCATTATTTTAAAAAGATTTTGCAGCCTTCGGCAGCGGACTTTGCACTTTAGTGACACTATTATTTTGAACGATTTTGTAGCCTTCGACTGTGGACTTTGCTCTTTAGTGATAGTGTTATTTTAAAAATATTTTGCAGCCTTCGGCTGCGGACTTTGCTCCTTAGTGACAGTATTATTTTGAAAGATTTTGAAGCCTTCGGCTGTGGACTTTGCTCTTTAGTGATAATATTATTTTAAAAAGATTTTACAGCCTTCGGCTGCGGACTTTGCTCTTTAGTGATGGCAATATTTTGAACGATTTTGCATCCTTCGTCTGCGGATTTTGCTCTTTAGTGATAATGTTATTTTGAAAGATTTTGCAGCCTCCGGCTGCTGACTTTGCTCTTTAGTGACAGTATTATTTTGAAAAATAATAATAACAAATTTTATCAAAATCAGACAAAATTTATGTTTATTTCATATTTTACTACAAAATACCAAAAGATGTTAATTATAGTACTTGGGCAACGGTGCATAACAAATTTTATCAAAATCAGATAAAATTTATGTTTTTTTCTAATTTGGGGCCCGGCCGGGGCCCCAAATGCAAAAAATAAATAAAACACCAAAAATTGTCAAATATAATACTTTGGTAGCTGTACATACCAAATTTGATCAAAATCGGACGAATTTTATGTTTTTTTCATTTGTGGGCCCCTGCCGGGGCCCCAAAACCAAAATTACTACGAAATACCAAAAGATGTCAATTATAGTGCTTGGGCAACGGTGCATACCAAATTTTATGAAAATCAGACAAAATTAATGGTTTTTTCATATTTGGGGACCGGCCGGGGCCCCAAATGCGAAAAATCTAAAAAACACCAAAAATTGTCAAATATAAAAATAAAATAAAAGGGATCGTTTTCTTTTAAATCGATAGTCAATTAAAGGAGCTTATTGGGCCCCACTGACGGACCCCCTGAGAAAAACTCACCCAAATGGGCCCATTATCCTTTTTTTTCATAAAACATGCATAGTTACCCATTTTAAATTTCATCAAAATTGCTTATGTAGTTTTCATTTTAGAGATTTGGTCCAATTGCGACGTTCTTGGTCCTAAAACCGACAAGGGGTTCTGAATAAAAGTTTAAAAACAGTGGTTAAATAAAATTTTCAATACTTTGAATGATCCCTGTCGGTTCTAGACATTATTTTTAAAAAAAATTCATGTGAAATTACTAATCTGTTTTATTTTAAAAGGGATTTCCATTTTAAGGACCATTTTGGCCTCTGGCGGCCCCCCTGACAGGGATACGCCCGCGTGAGACCATTTATTTTAGATAAAATGATTCCATAATTACTGATTTAAATTTCATCAAAATTGGTTATGTGGTTTGTATTTTAGAGATTCGGTCCTAAAACGGCTATTCGGGCCGCTAGAGGCGCCCCTGAAGGCGATATCTAGAAAATATTGGTCGGGCTTTTTTCCCAAAGATGACCTGTACTAAAATTCATCAAAATCGGACTAGTAGTTTGGCTTCCGGAGCTCTGCACACGATTCCGTACGTACGGTGTACGTAGTACGTCGGAAATATCGTTTTTTTGGACCCCATGGCTCCAAATATTTCCAAACTTCAAAAATGACCCGAAATAGTGAAAATATGGCCCAAAAGTAATAGAAAATGATATATTTGATCTTTATTTTGGGTTTTGGGTTCCCGTCAAACGATTTTTTGGGCCAACAAAAGTCAAAATTTGCTGCACGAATACAATACTTTAACTTCTAGAGGAAGAGAAAGTAAAAATACAAGATCCTGCATATATCTCTTCTTTTCTGCAGACAAATTATATTGTGGGAAATTATGATTATTTTTTGGCCTAATAGCAGGACCGGATTAACTAATTATGGGCCCCAGGAAAAAACGACAAGAGGCGTATTTTTCCGTGGCTGCAGAATTACATTCAGTCAAAATAAGAATTAATGCAACCTGTTTTCATTTGCAAATATCGCAAAGTTTGACATAGCTGAAATACGAACCCTAATCGATTTTGAGCACTGGAAGTTGTCCCAATCCGGTCCTACACAAAAAAAATCTGCAATAGTTGGGTTTTAATGTATCCCTGTTTTTCACAAATTAAATAAGCAATTAAATATTCTTCATTCGATAACTCTTTTTCGAACAGAGATCATTTTGTTCGTTTCAAATATTATCTTAGGATTTGTAGTTTGGGTTCTTTTGAGACTAATCTGGTCTGTAGGTACTAATGAGGTGTTGGTGAAATATGAAACGCTCCAGTTGGGTCGCGCAATAAAAAATAAAAAAAAAAAAAAAAANAAAAAAAAAAAAAAAAAAAAAAAAAAAAACGGGCAGCTTGTGATCTCCCGATACCTATCTGACATAATGTACATTCTGACTTCTCTCGGGATGCTAAGTAGTTTCTTATACAGGGTGTTTGTGATCACCCAGTAACTATCTTTTTCCCAGTTTAAGAAGCTCGAAATAAAAAATAATTTGCTTCAAAGGTTTTTATTAAAACTCTTTAAAACCGACTGAAAGTTTTCAGATTAAAAAATACCAAATCCTTGCTTTTCCTTTATTTAACAAAATGTAAGAAACGAGGCGCGAATAAATTGTTTTAACACCCCATATAAAACACCTGATAGAAAGTTCTGTTTTCAATTTCCCTCAGTTTTTAATAACCAATAACAATACCATATTATAGAATTTATAGACCGAACAAAGTGGGATCTAGTTTCAACAATGAGAATTTTCTTTATACTATGAAGTCTTATAGTGTATAATTCTTTAAAGTCTTGATCCATTTTGTTGAATTTGGAATAAATATTCATCACGCTCATGGAATTAGCTGATCAAACCCGGCCTCAGAGTAAGTCAGTGGGTCTACACATTTAATAGACCAAAGTTCACACATTTAATAGAGCACCACATTTTGAACACAAAAGTTGAAACAAATTTAATCTTATTTCTTCTATTATGGAAAATTCTCTAACGTATTAAAGGTAATTTGTATACTCAAAACATTAATAACCGAATGTAAAGCAAAGGAAAGGCAAACAATAAAATGTGAACAACTGAAGGGAAAAACAAAGTTTTCTCAAGCGAACAAAAATGCTTCATGATGATAAAACTTGCGAGAGTAAAATAAAGTGGTTCTTTTGTATACCAATCAATAAAACATTATTGTTCTTTATTTTCTTGCAGTCATAAGAGCCAGTCACGTACAGAGATGGTTAGAACTGGATGAAGTAGGCCGTACCGTCTGTTAATAAAAGTCATTTGGATATGATGTTTTTAATAAGGAGTTTGGGTTAATAGTGTTTTGCTTTCAGATAAAATAATTTTATTTGTCTCATTATGTCATTCTTTTCTATTTGGAGTAAGTTTATAGCCTAATAGGAAAGAAATCTATGAGTTTAACAAGACCTATAATGAAGAGACATATAAAATTGTACAAAGAGGAAGGAAAGTGATGTAAAGAGAAGATTGCTCGTTCTATGACAGGATGAAAACACTCGAACTATACCTTCAATACCAACATGGATAGAAAAGAAGGAATTGTTGCCTTTTTTTATACTAAAATAAGAATTTAGTTGTGTTAAGCTCTTTTGCTTGTCACAATGTACGGTAAGTTCGTGAACTCGTGTACTTACATTTGTTCGAGATTAAAAATTATCTATTATGAACTGTTTGAACATGATACATCAATTTTCAATACAATCCAATTATCTTTACATATCGAAACCAATGAGCCGCCACTGGAAACAACAAGAAGGATTTTATCCATCAAAGATGTATCCAAAATTCTAAGTATACCAAAACATCCATGCTACAAGCTCGTCAAGTTTCCAGCACACGTACAAACCTTCAAAAAGAAAAATATCAATTCTACCCATGTTTTTCTTGAATCGGATTATCCACTTTTCAAATATATCAACGAGTTGAATAATCCGACTTTACCACCATGGAAACAAAGTAAAATCAACTTCAATTTCGTTCTTCTCATCAAATGTAACTTCTTTTCTATAATCCAAAATTACAGAACATATACAAAGATGTACACAGATAGATCCAAAGATCGAGAGGGAATAGGATGTGCTTTCGTAATATCTGATGCCGAAATTGATAGAATGTTTCGCCTGGACCCAGTCTCTAGCTAGCATATATGCTTGTCAACTCTATGCTATCAAATCTGCCCTAGAATATATGACTCAGCCTGATTGTACCATAAGAGACGTTATAATAATATCAGATTCACAAGCCGTCCTCCAATCTATATCCAGTTCATATATGTTAATAAAAATCATATGATCATTAACATACAAACATTAATCCAGGTGGCCATACAGCCTGGTAAACAAATCTCATTTCTCTGGTACCCCAGTCATTCAGGTATCAATGGAAATGAGGCAGCAGATCAGGCAGCTAAAGACTCGCTGTGCGACCAGAACCAAGGGCGTAGCCAGCATCTGGCCTAGGGAGGGGCAGGTGAGATCTTCATGTCGGGAGGGAGGGGTGGGGGTCGATAAAGTAAATAGTTACTTATTTAATAATAAACCCCCAGGGGTAACTGATGATTAAGTTATTGGGGGGGGGGCGACTCCAGGGCCCGAGCAAGTGGTTGATGATCCCTGGATAGTTACAAGTATCAGTAACGTCCCAGGAAGTAGTGTGGTAACATTTTAATACCACATGAACATCAACTGCGATCTCCCAATGGAGAAAAAAGGATTTTTATTCAGACCTCTGAAAAACGCTACCTCCTGGGGGCACTAAGGCACCTCTGGAGCCACCGCTAGAAGTGACAGCATGCGAGCCGGTAGTGATCGCAGGGAGACAAGAAGAATGCGGCAGACTGCGACCGCGATACACGAAAACAGTCAAAATGCCGACACAAATGATAACAGTCCAAACGATACGACAAGGTTGCCTCAGTTACATTTGATTGTTCACAGTAGGGCTGTTGGATTATGGACAAAATGCGGCATTTATCGTATTTCGGTGCTTGATGACTTTTTTGTTCGAAAAATCATTTTATCTAGTGTAAATTTAAGTTGCCCCTTCCGTGCTGCATACTCTTGGGAATTTCTAGGGGGGGGGCAGCTGCCCCCTGCTCCCCCCCCCCTTCCTACGCCCATGACCAGAACACAGAAATACTCTTTTATTGAAGTTATAATTCTTTAGGCGCGTTATGAAAAAATGATGAGAGTGAAATTTTATTTTTCTGTGACGCGAAAGCGTAACGCAAATCTGTATGCATTCTGAAACTACTTATACGATTGCAATTAAATTTGGCACAGTTGATGGGTGCATTCCTGGTAAGATTTTTGTCTACGTCCCATCCCTATAATGTTAAGCTACACCGAGTAGGGATAAACAAAGGATGGTTGAGAGCAAAAAAGTTCACGTTTTTCGACTTAAATGACATTCTTTCTCGAAATTTGTCGCGAAGACATATCAACTCAAAGTGATAAAGTTTTAGGTGACATCTTACTCCTTCATTTAGGACATATTTAGCAACTCCAATGATAAGCTACACCGAGTAGGGACAAACAATGGATGGGTAACAGCAAAAAAGTTCAGTTTTTTTAAAGATTTTTAAATTTAATTTTAAAAAGCAAAAAAGTTCACGTTTTTCGACATAAATGATATTTTTGCTCGAAATTTTTTGCGACGACGTATTTGGCACAGTTGATGGGTGCATCTCTCTAATGTTAAGCTACAACGAGTAGGGATAAACAATGGATGGGTAACAGCAAAAAAGTTCACGATTTTCGACTTTCGCGATTCTTTCTCGAAATTTGTCGCGACGACATAAAATATCAACTTAAAGCGAGAAAGTTTGGAATATTTTTGTCTAGGTCCCATCCCTCTAATGTTAAGCTACACCAAGTAGGGACAAACAATGGATGGGTGACAGCAAAAAAGTTCAGTTTTTTTAAATATTTTTAAATTTAATTTTTAAAAAGAAGTATAACTTCTCACGCGCGTACATAAGTACACACACGCATTTTTCAAAACAATCTTCCTTCCGATTTAGCTGAACATACGAAAAATCAAATTTTAAAAAATTGGAGAGAAACTTTCCATCACATTTCAACCAAGATGTCAGAAATAAAACCGCTACCAACACAGGACACAGTCCAATTATTCATCAGTTTATTTTGAATAAATAAAACCGCTACCAGCAACTTGGCAGATATCATTTTAAAGATCCCGCCTTAACGAAACTTTACTCACACGACTAAAAACAGGACACAGTCGACTTACTCATCAGTGTATTTTGAAGAAATAAAACCGCTACCATCAGCAACTTGGCAGACATCATTTTAAAGATCCCGCCTTAACGAAACTTTACTCACACGACTAAGAACAGGACACAGTCGACTTACTCATTAGTTTATTCTGAAGTAAGAAAATCCAATGTCGAGAGAACCTGACAATTAAACATCTCCTCATAACATGCCTTTCGACCTCCACCATACGTGACCGTATTTTTCCACCTAATGAACAAAACCTACCAGCCATGATCCAAGATTCCAACGAACATGTCCAGAGTGTATTCTGGTTTATCAAGGAAGCTCAAACCATTAGATTTTAGTTTTAAAATAGATGGGAAACTTTTTAGGGGTCATGGCACGAGGTATATTGAATGGTTAGGTGTTTCCCATCGCACTCATGACCAATGTAGATAATAATAATAATAACCACATTTTTCCCCCTTTCCCATAGCGCCAAATGCCCAAGATGCTTATTGGGATATAAAATCAATTTGACTAAAAACACATTTCGATGATCAGTCACCATTTGTAGGTGTCTGGAGTTGAGAGTTTCGAGTATTTTCTATAAAAAATGCACATTTCAACAACATCCATGGCAAAAATCCATAGACTGAATTGGGACTGAACCCACCTTATTTACTAGAAAAGTCTCCTTGCGACAAAAAATTCCTCGGTGGCAAGAAATTTGATTCTGTTTTTGAAGGCTGTATACGAGTATTTTTAGGACCTTGACAAATTACATCATCGGTGGACCTAGTGTATGGAGCTAAAGAACACTTTTTGATAAACGAGACAAATGTAAACGTCTAAAATCCTGCGTTTCTACCGAGTCTACAAATTTATCAAACTTATCACCCATGCACTTGTGTTAGTGCACTATCTCATTAAGACGAGCTGGTCCAAAGATCCAAAATTAATGGGATGGGTTGAAACTAGCTTCTTAGTGAATCCATAAAAATTTCTTAAATTTGTTGTAATTCTTTGGTTTGCTTATTGTAATTGTGAGGTGTAATGGTGAGAGAGCCCTTGATTTGCTAGGCAAAAGTTTTTTCTCAACATTTCTTTTCGTTCCCTTTTGGATAATGGGAATAAAGAACAGATATATGAGTTTAATGAGATCATCAGAGTGTAAAACAAGTTACAAAGCCCTCATTTCGTAAAATTGTTGCTTCTTGTTTCCATTTCTAAACGTCAATTTAATTTTAAATTGTTTAAACCAACGTCTATGGCACTTGGAATACACCAGTTCTAGTCAGATCACTGAAGTTAAACAACGTCTACTGAGTTTTTACTGAGTGGGTGACAACGCAGGATCGCGCTTTCATGATGCCAGGTAAATTTGTAAGTTTTCAGCGAGTGGAGAAGCAACCGCTTCAAAACAAAATTTAAATAATTAGTGACCATCATTTATAATTTAAACCTAAATTGTATACTGAAGCGGTTGCAAAAAAATCATAAAAAAAAAATCATACCTTATTTAACCAATACAACATGTAGTTTAAAGGAACGCAGAACGCACTTTGTTTTACACTGTATATGAAACAGAGAACACGTTATACAAGTTTTCTGAAGAGGCAAAAATTGTGGAAGGAAAAAAAACTGCTCATCCATATGAAAAGTTGAAAGCCCTCATGGTAGGTAGGAAAGAGAAAGAAACTGTCTCAACAAGCCGCTGTCTTTTCACAGATAGCGGTTCAGAGTTCAAACAATTCTTGTAATATTCCCTTAGAGCATAATTTTTGACGGAAGTTTATTATAAATTTTGAAAAACTTTATGTATCAACTACAAATATTTTTTCGAGACGCAAGCGCTAGTGGTGTTACACATTTGTTCCTCTAACAACGCCTTTAAATTTATTAGAATAAAAACAGTTAAATGAAAAAGCTTGATGTCACGCATTATATACCTCTACCAACGACCAGGAATGCCTATTAATTAATGTAAAAACAATAAATGTTCATAAGTGATGTTACGCATTATTTACTTCTACCAACGATCCTGAAATACCTATGTATTAATATGAAAACAGATAAATGTTTATACGTGATGTCACGCATTATCAGGGGCGTAGCGACTGGGGGGTATGGGGAGGTGTAACCCCCCCACAACATTCTCCAACATCCATCAGTCGGCAAATCGCGAATACTTCATCCATAAAATTATGAATTTTTCTGTTCATGGAGATAAAATCGGATATTTTTTTAAAAAAAAAATGCGACATTAATATCGGAAGTATCCGCGATTTGCCGACTCCGTTTGAAATTCGGATTTCAATCAGAGTGCATATTGTTCTTACAAGATTTTAAAAATTGTATCATCAATGGTAATCAGTTCCTGTAACGTCAGCATCTTGTGAACGGTCATTTAGTAAATTCAAATTAGTATTAAATCATTTGCGAATAACAATGGGGATGATCGTTTGAATGCATTGATGATGCTATATTCTTTGAATGATAAGGTTGATGAAATTAACGTCCATGAAATCGTTGAAAAAAAAATTCTCTTAAAACACTTCGGCTGCGGACTTTGCTCTGTAGTGATAGTATCATTTTAAAAAGATTTAGCAGCCCTCCGCTTTAGACACTGCTCTTTAGTGATAGCATCCCCAGCAGAGGCAGGATTTTTTCCTCATTAATATGAGTATTTGACCACATAAAAATAGAGCTCTAAGGCTCTAAGGGTTAGGTGGTAGAAAATGCCTCTGGCATTAAATGCCTCTGGCATTAACCTCGCCTAGTGGTCCGAAGTTTCTAAAAAAAAAAAACAATAATTGTAAAATATAATACTTGGGTGACTGTTATGTTTTTTCATTTGTGGGCCCCTGTCGGGGCCCTAAAACCAAAATTCATCCAAAAATTGTCATCTATAATAGGTAAATACTTCGGTGACTGTACATACCAAATTTTATCAAAATCAGACAAATTTTATGTTTTTTTAGACAAAATTCTACAAAATATCAAAAATTATCCAATATAATTCTCGGGTGAATCAATATACCAAATAATGTCAAAAAGCAATGGCCCAAAAGCAATAGGAAATGACATATTAGGTTTCTATTTTGGGTTTCGGGCTCCCGTCAAACGTTTTTTTAGGCCAAAATATTTCCAAAGAACAAAAAATACCCTGAATTGTCTGGGCATAAAGTAAAAATAGAGATAGTTATCTAAATGTTCTTTATCGCCCACAAAGGCAGGCAAAGTAAGGAAAGAAGTGAAAAGTTTTTGTAGTCGACAAAATCATGGATGTCGGTTTGTTATTAAAAAGCAAAAGAGCCAAGGTAGAAAGAATCAGAAGGCGAGGGAGATGAATACAAGAATTTAGGTGAGAAAGATTTTGAATTCCCTCAATTGAGGAATGGGGAAGTAGAAGTGTTTAATATTTTATTCTACCAAAAAAACACTGCGTGTGCTGTAAGAACGCCAAGAAAGATCTCCCTACGAAAAACTATTTGATCTCCCTATTAATCGGCAATTACGCTCTAAGAAGATAAAAAGGATGTTAGAAACATTTCACTCCTTGGTAGCTGGCGCATATTTTACCAGAAAATAAATTCACGTTACTTCTGGAATGCATAAATATTATGCTTGTATCTTAACTCTAGCATTGCCAAGGGGGTGGGGGGGGGGTACAAAGAACCCTCGTTTTAGCAAAAAGCTTATAGTAATCAATTTATGGCACTTATTTTAATGAGACCTTTAATAATTGTCACAAACAATATTGTTGTAGACTTAGGATTCGAGGATTAAGTTATCGTGAATTTAAAACGCGTTAAACTAACTTTAAAAATAATTAAAATAAAACTTAAAATAATTTATTAAAAAAAAAAAAAAAAAAAAAAAAAAAAAAAAAAAAAAAAAAAAAAAAAAA
>CM022874.1:27974117-27987758 GCA_012654025.1 Pachypsylla venusta
ATATTTGTTTATGCACCTATACAGTGAGCTCTTCTGTATCTGCTATGTGATCCTTCTGCTGCTTATGAGGTAGGACAAGCCAGGCTAGCTCCCGGACTAAAATATTCTTTTATGCACCTATACAGTGAGCTCTTCTGTATCTGCTATGTGATCCTTCTGCTGCTTATGAGGTAGGACAAGCCAGGCTAGCTCCCGGACTAAATGGAAAAGTCTCCTTATGTAATAGTTTTTCCTGACGTTGATATTCCCCCTCCTGTTCCAGGCCTATTCAAATGAACATTGCAGAACAATACACCTTTCCATATTTTTTCTTCTTTTTGTATCGTCACATTATTACTAATACCTCTTTCATTGTTTCTTTTCGCTCATCCTCTTTGCCTATCATTTATACAGGAACTAGGTCAATTGTGTCATTTTAGATCGTGTACTCTATTTTTTTTTCACTCTCTACGAACGTCTTGGGTATAAAAATTGGTAAAAATAAATCATCAAAAATATTTTATCTTGAATTTTTCCGACGTTAGTGGAAAAAGAAATAAAAAAAAAAATGTTTTACACATTTTTCTCTCTCTCCTTTCCCTCACTCCACTTTTTCCTTTTATGCATGATCTTATTTTCTTGCATAGCAAATAATGACATCATGATATATTAAATATTGTGAGCTTTCAGTGAAATTATTAGTGGAAATGTTAATGCCAATGCTAATTGTACAATGGTTTACTGGTAGCTTTGGAACTATATATTTGACCCAAATAATGGGCAGCATGAGGCTCGCGGTACCAGTCTGCCAATGGGCCCGAAAGTTCTATGAATAAAATAAATGCTTATACCAAGTTTCATCAAAATCAGACAAGGGGTAAAGAAACTTTGGTCTATGAATTTTTAACAGTCACTTTTTGTAACTGAATGACCTTCTTGGTGTTGCCCCGTGTCGCAATTCTATGAACGTTATGAAAAACAAGTTTAATCAAAATGGCAAAAAGCGTGAGTTATCGTGGGAGGAAAATACAAACAGACGTTTAAAGAATAATTTGGAGTTGAGCCCATACTTCGCTTCATTCGATCCATTAACTAACCAGAAGGCTCTGACTGCTTAGGCTTGTCAGACGTATATTTTATAAGAGAAGACATTTTCCGCCGCCGCCGTCCGCTAATCTCCATATCCTGTACACCGTGATGGTCACTTTTGCCACTCAGCGTTGAACGATTTTAATTAAATTTCAAAATCGGTCTACGCTAAGTGTCAAAAGTGACCATCACGGCTCGGCGGACAAACGATTTTTGGATTCTACATACCTTGAAAAGCAAAATATCAAATTTTGAGGGTAGAATTTTTTTTCGTGACGATTCCAAAGGTTCATTATTGAAAATAATAAACCAAAAGTCAACTAAGTAGAAATTGACAAATAGAGCACATTAAATTTTGTGGTTTTCAGATCAGGAATCAAACTTGAAAAATTAGGATTTATAACTTTATTTTTATGTTGATTCTTGCAATTCTCTGATGACCTCTTTATTCAGGCAAGAATTTAAAAATAAGGGGACGCCTTTTAAAATTATTATAATAATTTAAGCTAACCGATTCTTCTTTTTTCGACATGAAATAACTCAAATAACAGACAACAACTTTCGAAAATATGAAAAGCAATTTAAAAAATCCTTTTTATATGATTCTTATATTAAAGGACGTCTAGTCTACTCCAAGTTACCCCATAGAGGTATTGTCCTTCTGTGTGATAAATCAGTAGTAAATAAATTCTATGATTTTCCTTGCATTAATTGTAAATTCATTTTTCACATTTTTCTGGGGTCCCAGATATTTATTCGTTGTATGTGTTTGAGTTGTGAGAATTAGTATGTAAGTAGGTACAATATTCTTCTATAAAGCTAAATTTTAAAGGTTCTATTTGCATATACTCGTAGTTAGCGTATTCCTTCGAACCATATCAAGTTAAATTTGAGTAGGAGATGTAATAGTGTAGGTACTATTTAAATATGGGTCATACATGTGTGTTTGTTTGGGGAGTTAATAAAACACAAGTTAATAAATTCCAGGAACATGTGCAAATGATTTACTTGTAATGGTTAAATTGAAAATAAATTGGATTAGGTTGCATTTTTTCAGATTTATTTTGAAACCATAATTCAAAATTCCTGCTTCAAATTTTACGGACGAATGTCACCTTTCTTATTATGTTGCTACCTAAGAAGTTCTCTTATTATCAAAAACGTCACTACGAAGGAGAGATATTCGAAAAACTCTGCCAATCTACCACAAAGATTTATTCTGTACTAGCTGTTTCGCCCGTGCTTCCATACGATTAATGCTAAGTATATTTTTCAAGGACAAATGAAATCAGGGGGAGGGGGGCATGGGTTAGTACACACCCTATGTAGCCTTCAAAGACATTTCTCGTTTCTATGTTTTGCCAGGTGCCTCGAAGGCATGTTCATTCTGGGTGCTTATTATTTTTTAAATTTTGCCAGATACCGGTTTCGAACTCGTTGAGTTAATATGTTATATGTTTTCTGACAAAGTTTTAACATATCAGACAGTGACTTGCCAAATTTAGTCAATAAATTTGAAATTTGGCTGTAACTGGAATACGGTTTGACATATTTATAGGTTCTGATAATTTCCTCATGCCTAGACCATACTTTTGGGGGATTTAGTACCATCATTTCGCTTCTGTTTGGACTGACATTTCGCTTCTGTTTGGACTAAGAGAATATCAAATAAAATGTTTCGTGTCAATTATAATTAGTCTCTAAATTCGGACTGACTTAATAATTCGAACTCTCCATATTTTTCCCTTTTGGCGGTGGGTAACCTCTTGAGCTAAAGCGAAAGTTACGAGTGGCGTCAGTATTATAAGAGTCCCATATACGTTTTTGAATACAAAATGTTTGAAGTTTGAGAGGAACGACTTTAATGAAGACGCATTGTGAAGAGTTCTTAGGAAGGCATTAATTACCAAAATTAATTAATGCACTCCTTAAAAAATCTTTTGAAATTCAGGATATCCTTTGAGTTTTTCGTGTTCCTGGACTATAAAATACACTTAGAATAACACACTTTGATCGTCCAACAAAAATAACTTAAATACTTGACCTTATTCAGAATATACAGCGTGGCTCTGAAATATCTTGCCATTAAGTTTAATCTACATATATCAAACATCAATTGAATATTAAATAACTATTGAAAACCTTTGGATCAACCTTCAAATGATAGGCAAGAAAACATCAATTGAATATATGTAACTAAGGGTTGGTTGGAAGAGAATTCCTCAGGAATTAAGCCCGCCATTTGAATGAACATTTTATTTTACACTAGCAGGTGTACCCCGTGCTTCGCCATGGTTCAATTTAATTTTTCCATTAATTTTTTCAAATAATGAAAAAAAATTGCACCTTCTAGTTGTCCCATAAGATTTCACATGTAAATTTCGACTTATGGTTGGCATATCCTCCCAGTATGTCACAAAATAGAAATGAGAGCGATTTTCGGAGTAATTTTTAGCCAGGATTCCAATGAAGCTTTTACACGAAAATCGGACCTACGGTTCTGGACTTAGAACCGATCTGGTGGACTAAGGTTCTTTCAAAGAAATAATGGTTAATTTGTGATATTAATGAGGAAATTACAATTTCAAAAAGTAGGTTTCTACATATTTTTTTCCCCAAATTATCAAAAATATTAACCATTATTCCATGAAGGAACCTTAGTCCACTATATCGGTTCTAAGTCCAGAACCGTATGCCCGATGTTCGTGATAATAGTTTCATTGGAATCCTGGCTAAAAAGTACATCAAAAATCACTATCATTTCTATTTTGTGACATAGACCCATGTCAAAAAACAATATCAATGCAAACCCTGTATATATTTAACTTTCATAACTTATGTTTCACATATCATGCTATCTGGCCTTCACTTACTGAAAATCATCACAAATCCCGATTATTAGTCCTAATTTATAACATTACTTCATACTTTCTAAACGAAAATGGCCATTTTCGAAAATACCTCATTTTCACCTTCAGAAAAATAACAAGTTTTGACTTATCCAGCCTGCGACACTGACAAAATTGAAAATGTAGATTTTCATTAGTTCGGTGTATGTTAAACCTTTTTAGAAACATACTAAGTGAACAATTACATCAAAATTTAAAACGGGGGACATTATACAGGGTGTAAAATGATGGAACTTTAGACCCATCTAGTTCAGACCCTGATGATTTTTTTGAAAAAAAAAAAAAAATAGTAAATGCAAGTTAGTCCTCTTTTGTTTGAACTTTTGTTTAATTAATCAAAAAATGTATCATTCGATTTAAATTTCTCGAGAAATCGACACATTTTATCAATAAAAATCACTTCCGGGGGTGAACCTGGATCTCACCATAGTCATTAGATTGGCCAATGGCCCTGTTCCTATGCCTAGAGCTTTTGAATATTCAATAATTCCAACCAGTTCAAAAGTTAAGCGGGGTTGACCGGTCATTTTGAGACATACTATATATATATCTGTGTGCGTGTGTGTGTATGTATGTATGTAATTGTTTAGCCAAAACGGTAAGAGATATCCAAAAATTGATGGGAATGCCAACTCCCCCCCAACCATAGGCTGAAACACCAGAAAAATTATCAGAATTCAAAAATGTCGAAACGTTTTCGAGTTACGTCCGATTTTAGCCAAGCTATAGGCCGTAGCGAAGAACGGGCGAAACAGCTAGTTCTAGATAATTTCACCAAAAAGAAATCCACTACTAAATCTGACTCGGGTCGTTAAACAATTATGTTCGTTTTTTCTAAGGGTATACTCGTAAATTACTGCTTCCCCATATTATTCATATTTTGTTCGTTTTAGCGGATACCGAATACCTCTTTAAGATCCTCTTAAAAACCTTGAATATAAAATTGAGAAAACTATGTCAGAGCATTTTTATTATTCACGTATCCTGGATAAAGCAGGATGAACGTTTCTTCATTTTCGACTCCCGTCTGAAAGTTATTTTTATGACAAGAGAAGGTCGTGTGGAGACTTTAAGAGTTTTACGCCTTCCAATTGAGTGTAATCTGAAATTAGGATTTGAAACGAAAAAACCTATTTATATAAATATCTTTTCGATTGCCACCCTCTTGTTATCTCATATTTATCTACCTATTTACTTACAGGGAGTCTTGAGAACGGAAAATGTTCAAGTTTGTCTGTGAGAAACCTTTTTTGAGCATTTGTGGAGGCACTCCTTTCACAAAATTGCGTCTTTTTTTGCATGACCCAAAGATCTGGCATATTTGGCGCCAATTAAAATTATGAAATATAATATAAAATATATCATACTTGTAATCGTTCAGCGAGAAGCGCTCTGCTCACTATTCCACTAAGCCAAATACAATGACTACTGATGAAATGGAAAACTAGGGCAAAATCATTTTTCTAAATGGTGTATTTTTACACTGACTATAAGTACCCAAAACTGCCGACCGATCGGAGATGTCTCATTTTGTTCCATATTTTATTGGTGATGAAGTTTTCCTGCGTAAAATTTTTAATAGAGGAATCATACAGGACTTTTTATTGAAAATTTACAATGCAACTATTTCCAAATTGACCCATAATTATTTTAGTTTCCCAAAGTACTGGAAATAATCTATGGACACACTGAGAGCGGAGAACAAATTTCAGACGCTTCGCTATTCACATTATTTGAAAACTAATTCATTACAACATGAAATGGTTTTTTGATGGAAATGAGAGCGAAAAGCTCTATGAAATGAAATAGGGCCCAAACCGTTAGCCACAAGAGTATGTAAATAACATTATTTTACTGGGTTTAGCGATGGAATCATCAACACATTTTCCATTCTGTGTAGTATCTACTTTTTACATAAACACACTGCAAACGGGTGTAACAGAAATGTCATTATGATCGCATAGCTTAAGCTCATTCCTCATTATTTAACCATTATCCGCAACAATATACATTTCTGGCAATCAACCTCATGNAACAATCACCTGAGGCGTCTATTTAGTGGACAGGAGAGAATGTGGCGCACAGTTAGAGACTCGCCGCAACAACAAACGGGCGAATGTGGTCTTAAAAAAACTATGAGTAAGTCGGGTGTGGGCAATTCTCATCCTGGCCAAAACAACCCCCTCAGCCTGAGTATCCCTATTGCTGGTGGGCCATGAGATATGATTGACTTGATAATTTTAACTTTCTAGGTTCTGTAAATCCCGATATATTAGATATAGCACGGTCGTTTTTTTTTCTTGGCGTTTGCAAAACGACCGTTTTGCTTGATAATAGAGAATCAACGGATATACAAATTGAATATAAATTCCTATCAATTAGCCTATTGATTTCTCCAGGTTCAGTAGATCCTGATACAATTTAAGCGTTAGAAAATCAATGCATAACCACGCCAATTAGTTACAGTTTTAATGTTCTGAATTCGAAGGTTCAAATATTTTGAATCCAAAATGTTATTACACCGTTCATCAATTGTAAGAACTAACGCCTTCGTTGGAGCTAGAGTATCTTTCTCTTGTAAATAGCCAACAAAACCCTGTAAAAAAAGGGAAAAGTAGGGATTACCACTTGATGTGAAATGGAGATGAGAGGCTTTTCATTATGAACTGAAAAATTTATGAGGAAAAAAATGTACGTACATAACAAGTCGTAGTTTTTTGTTTCCATAAAACATGGCCAAGTTATGCTGAAAACAATCTTTTTTTACATCCTTTTTTTGAACCTTTGAAATGAATAGTATCTTCAATTCTTCAATGACCAAGTGAGTATCTTCAACAGCATATGTAAGTATGAGACTGCTGCTCTAAATCTGTTAATTAAGGAGGATAATAATTGACATTCAGCATTCAGAACCATGTCAATTACTGAAATGTAACACAAGATAATGAGCTTAAACATAATGGTATTGTAACGTTGTTTTCTGTGTTATTTTCAAGAATCATAGTTTCGATCTGTAAGATGTATTTTTCCCTACCCAAAATCTTCTTCTGTATATACACCTCCATGTTTGAGTGCAAATGTCTATGGAAATAAATCTGGTCCATTCTAAAGTAATTAAGACACCGGCTATATACATTCAGAGTCCCTAATATATCTATTCTCCAAACTGTCAAAATTTGACGAAATCCACAAAATACTACTCCATCAGTTTGAGCTGAATCTTTTTTCCTTCGAGTCAATTTTTAAGGGCAGACATTGCTACTACTGTGATGCTACTAGCTACATACTATTGATAGCTGTACAGAGTGTACAGCCAATCGGTAAAAGATATCAAATAATTGATGAGGCTGGTACTGCAGAAAATTTGTTATAACTAAAGAATGTCAAATTATATTTGAGTTACGTAAAATAAATCTTCCCCATTTTCGAACAACTTCGCAAATTACAGCTAAATGTCAAAATTAGACAACACATGAACGCAAGCAAGTTGTAGATAACTGACCACCCTTTAATTTGAGGCATACATTTAAATATTTTGAATAGCAACTCCAGAATTATGACGAGGATCGGGGGGAAAATATATATATATATGTATACATACATATATTATATACAGCGAGTCCCAGAATGACCGGTCACCCCCCCCCCTTAACTTTTCAACGGCTTGGAATTTTTAAAAGCTCCAGGGATAGAGAAAGGGCCATGGCCAATCGAATGATAATGGTAAAATCTAGGTTCAACCCCCGCAAGTGACTTTTATTGACAAAAAGTGTCGACTTCTCAAGAAATTAAAATGGAATGTAAATACATTGAAAATTTCTCATTCCTGTGAAAGAATTGAAAAGGTGAATATTTACCTTTTTTGGCTAACTTTCCTTATTTAAGTTAGGTATCATTGTTTGCTCTAAATAACCATCTTACTTCAGACTTTCTAACAGAAAATGAAAAAGATTAAACGGACTATTTTTACCTTCCAGGAGAAAAATGAGATGTGTCACTGGTTTAGGTAGACGAGAAACATATTTTGGAACACAATAAGGAGACATTTACATCAAATCTTAAAACAAACACCTTTATGCTCCGCCCCTGATTATTTTTTTGAAAAAATGAAAAGGAAAGTTTTTCTTTAATTTATTTGCACTTTTATTTCAACAAAAAATATTTGTAGCATTCAATTTAAATTTCTTGAGAAATCGACATTTTTGTCAGTAAAAGTCACTTGCAGAGGTCGAACCAGGATTTCACCATAACCATTCCATTGACCATGGCACCTTTCCTATCCATAGAGATTTTCAAAATTCAAAAATTCCAAGCCGTTCAAAAGTTAATGGGGGGGTCACAGACCATGCCTTAATAGGCCAGACGGTTAAAAGAACATGATGAATCGTTTTGTAAACGCAATGTACAGAGAGCGAGCATAAATCATATTTTAAACCTGCTGCAATTAATGTGAATATGAACAACATACAATACGCGAGAAGGGATTTTAATTTTTGGGAATATTAATTTTCAAAAAGGAGTTTCCACCATTATTGTGTGTGAACCCAATATTTGAAGAGTGTGTTGAAACTTGAAAACTATTCAATACTGGAATTATAATTATTTGTTAATCAAATTGAATTCAGTGACATGATTTTATTTTAAATGTGTAGTGTGGAGGTACTAGGTAGTACATATATGTATCTCTTAATTTTCAAAACGTACGGTCAATGACTGTTCAAAGAAGTAATGGGACAAAAAGTACAGTATAAATTATACCTTTGAAAAATCAAAAAAGATAAAAGAGAAACATCAAAAATACTTGGCCATCTGTAATGGAATCCGAAATTTCCTCATCAATACGATACAAGCCCATCTAATCAATATATTACAGAGTACAGAAATGTGAAGAAATTACGCTGCTACAGAGTTCATATGAATTATCTTACAGAACTCATAAGAGTTACCAAGCAAAGATTATATCAACACTTTGGCTGTCGAATTCATCATAAAATTCTTAGAAAACACCCTATAGCTATAGCTAATAATTATAAAGTTTACTTTTGCTTACAATGTAGAAGAACATCTATTCAAAATGGTAAGAGAAAAAAAGATCACTTCAAAAATGTTAAAGGGGGAGGGAAATGAAATAGAAAATAGGTCCCCGACGGGCGGATTATTCTGCAATTTATTTGAAATACAAAGCACAATCATAATAGAGAACTGCTGTATAACGATGGGGGTTTGGGTTGGGGCTGGAGGAGGCTGTAGGTTATGAAGGTTTCAGTGGTACAGGGGAACACGATTTGAGATTTTACACTTGACCTAAATTTTCTGACATCACTCTCGTAATATTTTTTACCCTATAGCTTGGGGTAACATTTATTTTTCTTCATTCAAATTTGGAGGAATGAAAGAAAATGGTTTATCGACACCTATCATGAGATAGAGAAAAATGTCATAAAATATTGGCCTTTTTAATGCCATGAAATAAGTTTAGAAGTGAAATTAATAAGGACAAAATCTTGAGATTAAAATAGATCAGCGTCTAGGGCACGTTGAATACACCAGTTCCCGATAGATCACTGAAGTTTAGCAACGTCCAACGAGGTTGTACCATGTGGGTGTCCACGTGGGTTCGCGACCTCGCGATGCTGGCTATTTTTCCGGCCCAACTCAGGCTGGGTGAGGTCAATGTGGTTAGCTGGTTTGCAAGTTTCCAGCGAATGTAGGGTAAAACCCCCGTCTTGAATGACCAATAGATGTTAAAGAAACGTTAAGCCAAATAAAAAATATAAAAAAAAATAGTTATAACTTCACAATATTTGCTTAACGTCTCTTTATCATCTATTGGTCATTCGAGACGGGGTTTTTCATTAGACAGAAACTTACATACCAGCTACTTACATCCAACCTGGGTTAGGCTGGGAATAGCTATTAGCAATGGTTCGAACCTACGGGGTCATCCCTTTTTTGCCACGTTAACACTTCTCCGATTCTGATGTATTATCGTAAATTCGGCTGGTTAGCTTCTAGGCCACTTAAAGACCTTTTGATTTTTCATGTTTCAGGGTGCTGCAAAATAGAGAGCAATTATCCAGCCTTTGATTGTGATTCATGAGTACATGCTTCGATTCTTCATCGGCGTATGATGAACTCGAGTAACCATGCATCAGATTTTCCTCGCCTGGCTCTTGTTCATGCGTTGCATAGTGAGGTAAGATATTTTTTGTCTTTTTTAAAATAAATTGTGTTTGTACGTTTCCATACTCAAAGTGTAACAATTCGAAGGAAAAGGAAAGGAAATATCAACCTTTTATTTGTATGTTTGTACGGACTGGCTTTGACTAAAAGAGCCTCAAAGCGAGGTCGTTGTTCCAACATCTCACAGGCTGAGTTTGTTCGGAAATAGCCAGCAGCATCAGAAGGGCTCGAAATTACGTGCTCACCCACTATTAAACGTAATACGTTATTTAATATCAGTGATCCTACGGGAATGGTGAATTCAACGTGCATTGACTCTGTCTAAGTACTCTAAATCATTCTTCAAATCGAAGATAATGATTTTGATACATTTTTTTTTTTTTAATAATAATAATATTCACACGCAGATAAATACACTTCAATTACGCGAACATTTGATATGAATTCTAATTGATAAGAGGTTAGTTTCATTATCTTCAATAAATAATATCTTTTTACATTTGTTTTTGTAAATATCTAGGTTGGAGGCATATAGGTATGTCGAAGATCATCATTGATGATAATAAGGGTAAATCTCTATAAATAGGTGTTGAATATCCTAGTTGGACATTGAAAAAAATTCGATTATTTCTATTTCGCAGTCGGATATTTGGGACCTCAAGATATATCTCTTTAATAAATTGCATTACACTTTGTAGATGTTAATAATTGACATGAATCTCCCCCCATCCATGTGAATCACTATAATTACATCAGTAATATTTTTTATAAAAAAAGTAATGTGTAATGAATGTGTAAAAAATTCAAAATTTTTGAAGGTATAACAGCATTACTAATGGGCCTCCTTCACGCTTTTCAATCTTCTATTTTTTTTTTTTCTATAATTACATCAGTAATATTTTTTATAAAAAAAGTAATGTGTAAGTAATGTGTAAAAAATTCAAAATTTTTGAAGGTATAACAGCATTACTAATGGGCCTCCTTCACGCTTTTCAATCTTCTATTTTTTTTTCTCTAATAATGCCGCCACTGATCAATCACTACGCACGTTACTCAATCGTCCGCACGAGGCTGAGTGCACCCCGAAATTATAAGCACAAAATCGAAAATTTTCCGACCCCGCCGCGGATTGAACCCGGTTACCCCAAGTGCAATGCCAGTGTGATACCCACTAGACTATTAGGAGCCCCCCTCTTTTATAAAAAGTATTACCCTAGGTAACACAAATATAATGCATAGTATGTAAATAATTACTTTTGCTATTTTCATGTTCATATAGCTCTGCCAAAAATGTAAATCATGAGATTATATTGTTGTCATTTAGCAGCTGTCATTTAGAGAACTTTTATACGAATTTCCGTCACACAAATAATTGTTAGATTAAAGAAAAGACGAATGAATAAAGTATTATATTGCAAAAATAACGTCAAAAGTTTGTATGGCGCCGCGGCGTATTGAATATTTCGGACCTCGTTAATCATTGATCAGCTCTCATAGTAAAAGTATTCTTGGGGTTAACCTGTGGGTAAAATTAATAGTAGAATCCATGACGATATGAGTTAAAAGCAAAAACACAATATCAGTAAAGAACAACAAATTGAATCTAGAAAGAAAAGTAAATACTTTTTGCAACAATAAAGAATAAAAAGCAACATTACGTACTGCTATTATTGTAATGTACTTTCTAATAATTTATCTCCCAGTTAAAAACTAAACTAGAGTAGAAAGTGGACTCCTAGTCAATCGATCTGGTCTAGACAGAGAAATTGTGCATGGTATTCTGACAACTCACAGATCTTTGGATATCTCTCATCGACTTGAGATTCCAGTAATGTGAAATTAATAGAAGGTAAAAAGAGATATCTAGCTAATCTAGGTGGTTTAATTTGGGATATAATATTATGCAAAATTTCAAGACTCCATATAAAGCTGTTCAAAAGATATTCAGATGGTATTGGACTTTTGGGACACCCTGTATTTGAATGGGCCCAAAGAGAAAGTAACAAAGTCCAAAAATGATTCGGTGAAAAATTAGCTTTATTATTTTCAATAATGAACCTTTGGGATTAACCACAAAAAATGCCTCCCCCCAAATTTGAAAGTTTACGTTTCAATTTTTGAAAGTAATGTACGTAAATTTCAAAAATAATTATGGGGAAATCCATTCGTCACCGCCGCTGTACAGCTCCATCCACAAAAGTGTCAATAAATGTCACTTGGCGGTGTCCCATTTGAATAAAATTAGTTGTGTACTTCCCATTTGAACTTAAATGGTCTTCGACACTTCCCTTTACACTCGGTCACGTTGGTAGGAATGAAGATTACGTAATTAACATATTATATTCCAAAAGTCTTGAATTTTGGATAACCTGGTCAAAAACATCATTAGCAAAAAAATGAAATGGCGTGTTGGCTACACTTTTCTTTTTAAGGATTTTATTATTGCCGAGGTTGAGACCGGATTTAAATGTTAAATCAAAGTACCCGAACTACTAGTCCCACTATAGTAGCACTCATACGGGTATGTTGAAGTAATAATAAAATATTTTCTTGTTAAGTGCTGTGATCCCTTAATCCCCATGAGGTCTTTCTTAGCGCAATAAATTTTTCTCGCTCCATTATTTCAAAACCTCTCTCCATCTCAATGGGAAGATTTGGGGAGAAAAGTTGAAAAAATAAATTAAATTTCTAACAATCTTCCTTAACTCGAGTTGATGGCAATGGAAAATTTCTTAAACAAATTTTAGTATCGTGCTTTCTGATTTTCTTCAAAAAAACAGCTGCGAGTAAAAATGAATCCTAAAATAAAAATAGATTCACACACATTTTAAGTGAAATATTATGCTTATTGATTCAAAGAGTGTTGGAAATTTTCCATTGGGTACACTAAAAACGCAATAAGTTTCCTTCATAGGATAAGGAGAGTAAAATGTGGCCCCAAGGAACCCTCTTTACCCCCAAAAAACCACTTCGTGGTAAAAAGTTCCCGCCAAGTCATTAGTCACAAAAAGCACTGAAATCAAAACAGTGCCCGCCTCAATTGTATATCTTTTGTCTCCCTTTTTAAAACTCCCTTTTTTACATTAATTTCACTAATTTTAAAAATCTCACAAATATCGCAAACCTCTTTTTTACGCCCATTTTTCGCAACTTTTTGCACTTTAGAAACTCACTTTCACACCTTTGGCGGTGTGCCCACTTAATGAGTTAGAGTTGTTAAAAAGGCAACACATAGACATATTTTATCGCTTTCACTTTACTAGACCTAAAATGTTATCTAGTTTACTAATATTCAAATGCAACATCTTATAGAAATAAATGAAATTGTACCTATTATTGTCATACCTCCAACGGTTTTTGCACCTAAATCATACAGTTTTCCTTTGCTCAATTATATTACCAACTATTAAATATAAAACTTCACTTATTTAAATGAAAATCTATGTATAAATGCATACCCCCCCCCCCCTACATTACTTTT
>CM022874.1:28013332-28032177 GCA_012654025.1 Pachypsylla venusta
AAAATCGGCCATAAAATCGGCCGTAACTAAAATGGCCGGACAATACCGTGCCTATAACCTTCCCCGGGTAAAAACAAATAAGTGTGCAAAGTTTCGTGCAATTCCGAGCTGTAGTTCGTAAGTTATAAGCGAACAAACAAACAAACAAATAAATAAACAAATAAATAAATAAACAAACAGACATTCACTTTTATATATATAGATATCATTGATGAAGATTTTAGGTTAAAATTTCATCAACTTTGCACCATCAGTACCTGGGTACTATCGACTGTCTGCATTCGCAAAAAATGTTTTTAATCTTCTTTTATTTTTTTCTTTCTTTCTGTAAGCCAGATATTTGGACTGCTCCGTAGAACTTTTGTTCTAATAAACTCCGAAAACAAAATGGGAAAATATTGGATTGGTTGCATGAAATATTCACAGATTGAGCTACAGTCGATGACCAAATTAAGGATTTTTTGTCCACAATTTTTCGTTCTAATTCTCAGTGTTTCCTTTAGAGGCACACAGGAAGAATTTGTAGAAAAATATGGAGAACGTGTTTGCTATAGCGGACATTCTTTTTTCCAAGAAAACTGTTAGTCCGATATAAAAATTTGGCACAATCGTTTTTAATTTGAATTAACTTACCGGTACTCTCATTTCTCTCATGCTTGGTAAATTCCTTGCTTTGCAAACTAGTTGTTTTGTTCTATTCCATTAACCACGGAACTAGCTCCGAACTTGTGAATAAACCTGAAGTAAAAACTCGCGGAATTTGCAAATGAGAAAAGAAACATCAAATATTTTGATTACGGCCCTGAGTCAAGGAGTAGATAATTCATAATACAGGAGATGGAAGGGGTAAACAAAGGAGCGAATGATAAATGAGGGCTCTTTACACACTAAACTTGCTTGTGCTACTTTGCATTTGACATGTTTAGAGTTTCAAATATAAAAAGACACTTAATCTTGTTTCCAATTTCTTTCTGTCCTTTCCCCTTGTTGCGTTCAAATCTGAAACCTCTATCTGTAAATCAGTAAACGAACGATGAATATTTGAATAAATAGCGATTAACGGACAATTTTATACACACTGTCACAGAAAAACGTTGCAAAAATTGAAAAATTAAGCAAAGAAAAAAGGACTAATAACAAAAAATATTTTTTATTTTTATTGTATGTGATTCTTTTAAATTATATTTTTTGGGATTGGTATTCATAAATTTAAGTAGAAAAATAAAACCAAGATTTTCATTTGGCTTATTAAAATAAATGTTTAAAGGTGGCTGACAAACACCATGTTTGATGGGTAGGATATATTGTT
The DNA here is from genome assembly GCA_012654025.1 of Pachypsylla venusta. Classification (NCBI taxonomy): domain Eukaryota; kingdom Metazoa; phylum Arthropoda; class Insecta; order Hemiptera; family Aphalaridae; genus Pachypsylla; species Pachypsylla venusta. The sequence goes on from CM022874.1 coordinate 28,014,642, forward strand.
GGGTGAGCACGCAAGTTATATATTTTTTTCTTTTTTCGGTACACAGATTTTATAAAGCTATATTATAAATATAATCAAAATCAAAATCATGTTCAACGGAGAAAGTTTACAATTCTAAAAATTACCGGAAACATTTTTTCTTTTTACTTTCCTCAATATCCTTAAAAAAGGATAAACCTTAGCAGAACTTTTGGTTTCAATTAAATCAACTCTTGTCGTTTTTGACGCATTTTAGCGTTTTTACTAATCCTGTATAAATAGAGAACGGTAAGATCTAGAGCTTGATATTTGGCGCCTATTCATACCAAAGACATGCATTAAATGCGTAAACAATTATCTTTAAAGTCCAGTCTAGCGTTGCCGAATTTTAATTGATTTATAACCGAATTTTGGACGTACTTCCAATTTTGTAAATATGTATATGTGAATTGTATATGTATACTGTATTGGGCAACGGAAAATAATCTTCAATTTCAAAATAACAATAAGAAAAACTCTGTAATGTGAGTGGGGTTTATTATTTTACTGGATAAAAAAATGCCACACCCCCAAAATGAGTGGGGGGTATTTTTTTCTTTTCTTTCTCGTGAAGAATTGAAGATTCCAAATCTGGGGCGTAATTAGACCCTGTGACATACATACCAAATTTCAAGTCTCTGGCTCTTAACATTCTTTTTTTAGACAGGATTAATGCAAATCGCTAAAAAGCAGCAAAAACCGTCAACAGGTGATATTTTTTTTCTCTTTTAACGATTTCAAAGGTTCGTTATTGAAAATAATAAACCAAAATTTAAAATCTAATGTACCGCTATTATTTACAAAAACACAACACACGCACACACGATTTGGACTCTGGTGGGAATGAAAACTCGATATCGATAATTTCAGCCCATTACTATACTTTCTTCTACTTTTTATAGATAAGGAGAGTCGTGCGATGTTCAGACCAGATTTTTTTTAAATTTCATTGTTTAAAATGAAAACAGGAGAATATTTTTTAAAACCCCTTCTAAAGTCACAGTAATTTATAATGTCCTGTTACCTTGCTACTTTCTTTTCATACAGCTTTAATGTAATATACTTAATTTTTTTTTTTTTGCTTCTCCTTGTCACTCATCCCCCTCCCAACATATGTATGGTTTGGTTTTAAATTTTAATTTATTTCTCATTTTTCATTTATTTAACATTTTTTCTTTGTAGAAAGAGAAAATTTAAATGATAACAAAAATCATTCGCGTGGTGGATGGTTTCTTTCATAAATATTGAGGTCACTGATAATATAATTATGTTTCTCTACTAACAATTCAGAGGGTTTGTCTCGTATTTTGTGAAATTGAAAACGTAATTATCATAATATTGAATGTAAGGGCTCGTATAGGAACATTCTTTTATGGTATAATTACATCATATACCTGTGGGCGCCCACAAGCAGAGTGCGGTCTAGTTTTAATTCTAAGAATTCCTCTAATGATCTGTTTGTCTATGCGTTCCTCGCCTTGTTCGAATTTGATGAAACTCAGTATGAATTAAATGAGTAACCAAATTTGGCTACCATGGCCACACATTTTGATTCATAATATAAGTGAGGTGTACAGTTCATAAGATTACAAGTATTACTTCCACAGCTGTGAGCGAGACAGCTGTGATAAAATCTTGTAATCTAATATAATAATAATCAAAAGCTGTCTTTTGGTCCACTTTAATACCTCTACGTGTACCTGTACCCAACAATTTATTTGATTGTGTTATGGCCATGCATAGTACATACAGTATGTATGTCCCACAAAGTTGAATACATAATAAATATTTACGAAGAGAAAAAAAAAAAAAAAAATACATNCCCCCCCGTATCTCGGGAATGGCTAACAATAGAAGAAAACGCAAAAACAAGTATCCCATAGATATTGGGGGGATTAATTTTAGACTATAAAATTTTTGGCCTCGCCGTTTAGGCTGGGCACCGACTGGCTTCAAAATCTTAAATGAGAAGGTATAGTGACACCTTGTTTTAAAGGTCTCGTTAATACGAGTTCATTACACTACAAACCAGAGCTCTATAGGATCTACCGTTCACGAATTACAGGATGGAACATGTTGCGGCCCCAACGAAATGGTAGGTAAAAATGTCTAAAAATAAATTTTTAGGATCCCAAATAAGTAATTTAGTAAAGTATAGTGTTCCAACAAGATGGTTGTCCCACGCAGAGTTCGAGCTTTCTTAGACCAAAATTTTCAAAACAGCTGGATAGATTTGGTCTAAGAAGGCTCGATCTCTGCGGTCAAAGTGTACGGGACAACAATCGAAAATTTCAGTTCATTACAATACTTTCTTCTTCTTTTTTATAGATAAGGAGAGTTATGTTATGTTCATACCAGATTTTATTTACGAAGGACAAATTCAGTTTTTGGAATAGGGTTACTGTCCGGTAGTCGCTCGGGGACCAGTTCTCGATCACCATCTCAATTATTTGTAACTTTCTTACTTCATATCCTATTCATTTTTCAGTAACATATTTGAAATCTGCTTTTTCTGTTCGTTGAAATAAAAAAAAAAAAAACTTGCTAAAATGATCCTTTGATTTTTATATTAACAAAAAATTAAAAATCTAAAACAGTGTGTTTTCATCATTTCAAGGTGGCCGACCGGTCAAGCTCGTTTTTTCAACCTTATTTTCAAAACATTTTTTTATATATTTTTAATTATTTTCCAACTGATCTTAATAATTTCTGTGATAAATTATATCTTTAAAAACATTTTGAACACAAGGTAAGTGAGTTTTTTACATTTTATTAATTCATTTAAGCCCTTTTTAAAACTGATTGACTTCAGAAACAGCTTTTTGGTTCTGTTTCAGTAGTCACTCAGCTCTGATCGAAAACAAAAACAATGTGTTTTTATAGTCGATCGGCTCTGATTGAGGTAAATGTTGTTGTTGGTTGGTCACCGAATGAGTCATAATTCAATTTTATTGGGGGAAAAGTCTCACAAAATTGGTTTTGTGAGTCTTGTCTTATATGCACAGAAATGTGAACAAACTTGTTATTTCTTTTTGTTACAGAATGGCTCCTAAAACTGATGAAAGTAAAAAGAAGAAGAACAAAAATATAGCAATCAAAAGAACATTTTTTTAGTACAATGAAGACCAGTTGGCGAAAGCTTATGATGCAGTGCAATTGTTGGGAATGTCAATAAGGCAAGTCTCGCGGGAATTCTAAGTTCCTTTTTCTACACTTCGTGGGAAATTGAAGGGTAAACCAACACTACAAAGGGAAATGGGCCCGGCACCTGTTCTTTCTCCTAAAGAAGAACAATTATTGATCGATTATATCGTTGTAAATGCCAAGAAAGGCTCAAACGGTAAAAGACAATTCAAACAGTAAAAGACATTGTTAAAGAGGATGGATGGAAATTCCAAACCAGGACGTCCTGGTTTGGAATTAACCAGGTACGTACCTGGTTAATTGTTTCTTGCCTTATTAATTGTTTTCGCATGTTTTTCCGATATTTCAGGGTGTCTCCTTATGAAACGTCTTAACCAGGTACGTCCTGGTTTGGAATTCACAAACGGAGTTATCCTTCCATCCTCTTTAACAATGTCTTTTACCGTTTGAATCAGTGTGCACCAAGCGGTGCACACTAAGCCTTTCTTGACATTTAGAACGATATAATCGATCAATAATTGTTCTTCTTTAGGAGAAAGAACAGGTGCCGGGCCCATTTTCCTTTGTAGTGTTGGTTTACCCTTTAATTTCCCACGAAGTGTAGAGAAAGGAACCAGCACAGTAAAGCTTTCTTTTTCATTACCAGATTTTATTTCGTACATATTATCATAACCGATGGGTCCCAATTAAATATCCGGGTGGGGTCTGAAAGTACGTGCAAACATACTTCTTTTTTCAGAAAATTTTCAAGATTTTTATACCAGTTTCGCAAATCCAATTAGCTCGGCTTATAAAGCAGCGGGGTTTCGTGTCGATGGACGGCGGTTCGAACCCAGGTAAAGACGCATTTTCTAAATTGATTGTCTCCATCATTGTGACAACGTCAATTACGTGAATACAAAATTGGTTTTGTTTTCTGAGGACCGTATTGTATTCATACTATACCGTGTTCATGNTGCTGTCTAACTTTAGTGCAAGTGGGAAGGGAGTGCCTCCCATGGTTGTTTCTTCTTTGCAAAAAATCTCCCGGGATATTTCTCAAAATATCAACGAGGATTGGTTTATTGGGAAATCAAATCAAAAAAAAATATTTCTTTAATATGAACACACATTATTTGTGTTCATACCTAGTTTAGTTTTATTATTATGAGGAGCCGCACCAATTAGCTCGGCTTATAAAGCAGCGGGGTTTCGTGTCGATGGACGGCCGTTCGAACCCAGCTAAAGACGGATTTTCTAAATTGATTTTCTCCATCATTGTGACAACGTCAATTACGTGAATACAAAATTGGTTTTGTTTTCTGAGGACCGTATTGTATTCATACTATACCGTGTTCATGTTTATTTAATATTGTGTAAATAATTTATTTTTATATACCTACCTAGGTGTATAAAAAAAACTGTAACAGATACAGCGGATCTCTCTTCCTTTATACGTAGATAATAAAGAGGATAGGTACTCGTATTACCTATTTGGTTGAAAGGTTGTGAATTTTCTTAGCTTTGTGATTTTTAATAAATAAAGATATTTAAATAAAAACTTGATGCTAGTTAAATTTATTTTCTTTTTTTCCTGTAAATTTAAATAGCCATAGGTAGGCGAAGGTAACAGGCTCAGTAGATATGTTGGAAAACTACACCTTTGAAACAGTGATCGAAAACTGATACATTTTGTGATCGACTATAAAAACAAGTGAGCGAGAACTGGTGTTTTTGGCGTTCCATTTTTAAATGATTTGAAAAGCATTTTAAATTAAAATTATCCAAAAAATCTTAATTTTAATCAAAAGAACAAACTCTTACTATCATTTAACACAAAATATGAATAATTTGAGTTGTTCTCAAATTAACCAGAGCTAATTAGATTTGAAAAACGCTTAAGTGAGCGACTACCGGTACAGTCACCCTACACAGGTGTCTTTTAATGAAAGGTATCCAAAGTTTTCTAATCCCTAAAATTATGGAACTATGCGCTATATTATATATCTGCGTGTTTGCAGACATCCTACTGAGATTCAAGCTTTTGGTTTACTATTTTGAATTATAAAAACTTTTAAAGCAGCCACATTTTCGGGGCCAGGGTGGCCGAGAAAATCGTTGCAAAAAATTAGTTACAGAACACTTCATTTGTGTTTTTCCCAAAACATATTACTTTTCTGACGTAGATTTTTTTTTATTTTGACTAAAAAAAAAAATGCGTTGATACGAAAATAAAATTTGCAGAAAAAAAAAAAAAAAAAACATTCCGATGATTTTTTGAAAATAAATAATTATGTTCTGTCGTACTTCTTTCGGCAAAAATAATTATAATTTTCCGATATTTTACATTGAAATCTGCCAAACAAATATTACAATACTCTTATCGTTTCAATAACACCAATATCAATGGAACATTACAATTTAATGAAACTTCGGGGAACTCTCTCTCTCTCTCGTAGCGGTTTTCCGAACTATGATCTTCTAAATTTTAACTAAACCAAAATGACTGGCAAATGGATCATCCCTGTTCAAATTATAAAACATTTCAAATTCTAAGTATTTGATTAAGTTTTTAAAAAGGGGAAAACTTAAAAACTCGTTAGTGGTCAAACTTTAAAATTTCTCGTAATAATGAAAGTTGCAAGACTTGATAAAGGGAGAGAGAGAGAGATTTTTATTAAGGTGAAGCAAATGAGAAACTAAAAGGAAACGACAGCCCATAGTTTTGTTGCTTGGAAATGTGCCAAAAGATGTTTGAAGAAATTTGAAAAGTAAAGGGAAAAAAGAAAATGAGGAGAAATTTGTAAGCCATAACAATAAAGACAGTTGTGATGTGAGAATATTGCAGAGCAATAAAAAAAATAAGAAACAGCAAAGTAAAAGAAAAATGTGGTGGTCGGTGCTGAGGATGGGGCCCAAGGATATTAGTTCATCAACACCCCTCCCCCCCACATACACACACAATGTCGTGTGTCCGAATAATAGAATGGAAATACATTGAAATAATGTGCAGGACACAATCACAAATTTACCTTTTTTGGTTAAATCAATTTAACTTATATTGGAGATTCCATATTTAACATATTGATTCCATATTTAACTCAATATGGAATCAATATGTTGTAATATTCTCGAAAGATGTTGAAAATCAAATCAATACTTATTATTGTTTGTGATACGAGGTCAACCATTTTTTCCACTAACAGATATTTTCTTCGTCGAGTTGTTAGAATAAGATATAGATCATTGTAGTAAAACAGCATATAGAGTAGTCTGAATAACCACACAAGCAAGTCCAAGAAGGAAATGAACAATATTTACTGGTAGAGATGGTGCTTGGTTGAGGACTACAACCATGTGGGGAAGGTAAAAGCAAAGTTGACCATTGCGGGTAAAAATATTTGCTGGATAAATAATAATGTGACTGCCGTAATTTTGTCTACAGAGGTGAAATCGTGAGAAAGCTATGGTGATCTCTCTTAAATGTCTGTAGACTTGTTTGCATTTATAATTGGTTGAGACTAGAATGGTTTTAATCCACCCTCCAAATCTGGATTACATAAATCGGACTCTTAATTTCAAGAAATATTAAATAATCTGCCAAGAAAAACAACTTTCTGTAGAAGAAAATATTTAAACGAATTCAATGAAATTGACGTGATAACATCTGAGAACCAACCCCTAAAATTGGGATGAACGGCAAAAATTATTGGGGGGAAACTGTACTGATTATTGACCTATTTAGCTGAGTTTTTCTTTCACTTTAATAAAGGAACTGAGAACTTTAATGTTGAAGGAAAAACAAATTTATGTGTATTCCTAGAAATATTATTAAATATTCAATGTGAAGTACATTTACATAAATATTTATATGTATTCATAATGTTGGTGTAATACGTTTTCTGCGTGCTTGTCATACGAGTATTAACTTTCAGCATTCAGTTTGCTATCTATTTTTAGTATTAATTGAAATTATGACGAGGAAAGCTCTACACATACAAAAATTTCATATCTCACGTAAATAAATCTATTTCATTACACACATACCTTCAGTTTGAAACTTTTACATAACTAATATGTAAAGTTCAATCAATACAGAGTGATCTCAAATTCAAGAAGTCAATCCCATCACATATGCACTCATAATAAAACGTTTGTCTCTTGAGGTTGGCAAACCTGGTACCGAATTGTAAAGTCGTTTTCAAAAGTGCTCTTTATTTTTCTTTTACAAAATTAATATCGGTAATTGTTTTTTCAAACTGTAAATAGTTTTTTTAAGTGGAACATTAAAGATAAGTTAAATCCAACATATTTATTGTAATTCGAACATATTTAAAAGGCGTATATTTGGTACCTAAAATTCAATATGGAGGCTGATTTAGAACACAACCTATCTCAATAAATAAAATTTAATATTTAGTGAAGGTCATTTCAGATCAAACCAATTAACAGGGTCCAGGGTCTTCTTCCATCATTACATACTGAGTATTACAAACATTTCAAATGCTCATTTTATACCTATAAAATGAGCATTTGAAATGTTTGTATGAGGAGTGGAAGAAAAACCTTCTTACTGATACTGACTGAGGGCAGATATCTGAAGATATGGCCAAGTCACACATGTTTATGTTGTATAAAAAATCAGATTCAAAAATGTAGATAACTACAGAAGTACCGCTCCATTAAAAAACATCTTGAAGCTGTGTTTCTTATGTAACAAATTTATATTGGACATCCTATTGGTAACTTTAAAACACACTACCGTTATTTATGACGAGTATACACTTACTTTTTCACTTTCGACTCGAGTTTCGTCTATTTCGTAGACATTTTCAATGAAACTCGAGTCAGAAGTGAAAAAGTAAGTGAATCCTCGTCATAAATAGCAGTAGTGTTTTTTTTTTAAAAAAAAAAAAAAAAAATCTTAAAGCTATTCACACACATGATAGCTCAGATCGCCCTTATTTGGTGTGAAAGTAATTCTATATTTATTGAAGCCCAAAGTAATTTTCGACCAGGACGAAGTTGCACCGATAATATATTTCCCGTAGAAAATCTGTTCTTAATAATATAAGCAAGATTTTGGCTCAGAGCTTTCAACAAAACCTGTAAATAGAACTTTTTTCTCTCTTCTTTTTGTATTATTGATGATGAATAGAATATTAATAGCGATACAAACTTTCCATGATGGTTGACCTATATTGGAAATGTAACGTTATCTTACCCAAGTCATAACTATCTTCGAGTTTCTTTGTATTTTCTGAGCTTAGAAAATAAAAATCAAAACATTACCTATAGTTTCAATTACGAGATTTGAGACAGTGTATTTGCCAAAAAAAAAAAATATATATTTGTACATGTTTTTAGCAATTCGCCCTGCATGGATTGAAGAGGAACCGCGACAACGATTCCTTTTCTCCTCGCCATATAGGCTTTGTAAACAAAGCTTGTGATTCAACACCCATAATGAGTGAGCTTAATTTTGAAGGAAAAAAATCTCACATGATTTGTAGGTTATTTTTGCCTTTAAATGTTAACCTTAAACTTAAGGCGCTCAAGTGTTAATCTTAAGGCGCTTTTTCCTAGAAGCATGTACGTACTACGTCTTCCTGAGTAAACCAATGTAGTTGTTTTTCTAAACGCTACAGAAGCTACTAGGCATGCTGGAGACAAATGCAAGAGGAAACATACCTTTAAAATATTTTTTTAAAGATACAAGTTTCAAGTCTCTAGGTTTAGCCATCGTAAAGCTACGTTGATTATCAGTCAGTCAGTATACCAACTGGGATTTGCGTTTTATAGGTATAGAAGATTTACATATGTATAATATAATCACAATTTATTGAAAAGGACCTTGTAGTAAATTGTTGTTGTTTGTTGATTAACTGAGTCATCCATAAACCATTTTCTTACAAAAGAAAAAAAAATAATAAATACAAAAAAAAAAAAGAATAATAATAATAATAACCGGGAAATTGAAGAAAGATAAAACATGAAAGTGAGAACTAACTGAATGTCTTCTACCACTACATATTATAAACCGTAGCCCACCGCGTCTGCCCCCACAGCGTACCATGTCAAACAATTTTCTGTCTGTTCGCGATAAACTCAAAAATGAGTGAACGGATATTCATGCGGTTTTCACCAATAGACATAGTGATGCATGAGGAAGGTGTATAAAAATTCAACAAAAATGTCAAACAATTTTCGATTTACGGCTGATTTTCTGATTTTTGATCAAATTTCCGCAAGTCCGATATCTTGAATTTTGTCGCGACAACATATCAACACATAGCGAGAAAGTTTTGGTGGGCACCTAAATCCTTTCCAGAGTTACAAGTTCGAATACGAGATCGGGCAAAATAAAATTTAAGAAATACTAATTAGATAGCCAAAGCGGTAAGAAATGTCAAATAATTGTGATTGAAATTCAATTTCTCTAACTGCTTTCGAGTTGCACAGATACACTTGTGTACAATATGATAATAATATCTGGAAGATGATGTTCCCCTTCAAGTATTGAACTGATGAAAACCGTGAAATTTTTTGTTCATTGACAAAAATAGCTGAATGGTGTATTACAGTTTTCGCTCAGTACTGGAGAAGAACACTAATTTTGCTCCAGAACTTGAGACTTGGCGGTAAAACGCTAATAGCCGATTGCAATCACCTCCTCCTTTATGCACTACTGACAACACTACGAGTACCTTCAAAAGACTGGCTTCAATTTGACAAAGTAAATCGTAATGAGAAACTATTGTGGAAATCAACATCGGGGAATTTCTTATTAGGACTAATTATATTAAAAAGTTTATAAAAAAAATGAATGATAAACTTATTCCACAGCAAATGAAATCAAAATGAAAGTACCTAGGTACTCGTGTATAGAAAAAACTTGGAAGTTTGATACCAAAATCAAGTTTCCTGAAGTTTTCATTATTAAAAAAAATCATACAAAAAAAAGTTAGAGAAATTGCACCTCATAAGTGCAATTCAAAACTAAGGAAGGGAAAACTATTTAATTTCGTTTAGCCTACGGCTGGAGCACTCATAAATATTAATCGGCCACCCTGATGAAGTAGGCAACAAGTCATATCAAACTTCATCAACATCATCTTCAGTAGTAACCAAACCTAGGAAAACAGTCGTATTATTTGGTTTCACCTAAAGGTCAAAGAAATATATAATTTTTTACTTTCTCTTCCTAGAAGATAAAGTATTGTATTCGTGCAGAAAATTTTGACTTTTTTTTGGACCAAAAAATCATTTGACGGGAACCCAAAACCCAAAATAAAGATCAAATATATTCGGCCATATTGCTTTTGGGCCATATTTTCAAAATTTTGGGTCATTTTTGAATTTTGAAAATATTTGGAGCCACGGGGGAAAAAAAAAAAAAATATTCCGACNGCATTAAAAAAAAATATATAAATACATATAAAAATGAATGTATGTGTGTTTGTGTATCCTTTATGCATTCCGAAACTAGTTATCCGATTGCAATTAAATTTGTCTAGGTCCCATCCCTATAATGTTAAACTACACCAACTAGGTACAAACAATGGATGGGTGACAGCAAAAAAGTTAACGTTTTTCGAACTAAATGACATTATTTCTCGAAATTTATCGAGACAACCTATCAACTCAAAGCGAGAAAGTTTTAGGTGACATCTTACTCCTTCGTTTAGGACATATTTTGCAAAATTGTGACAAGCCATTCCAAGGTTACAGGTTCGAATCCGGGATCAAACAAAATAAAATTCAGACAATACCCATTGTTTAGACAAGACAATAAGAGATATAGAAAAATTGATGGGAATGAATCACCCCCAAAACCATAGACTGAGACCCCAGAAAAATTATCATTGTTCAAAAATATACACCATTTTCGAGTTACGGCCGATTTTCGATTTTTGTATGGGAAATCAAAGAATACTATTAGAAGCGGTAAGAGGTATTGAACAATTGATGAAATTGGATCCCCCCCCACACCAAACAAAAAAAACAAAGTCTGGACGCCAGAACAAATATCAGTTCAAAACTATCCAATAGTTTTCGAGTTACGGCTCATTTCCGATTCAAATTGTAGCACAATTTTGTCCAAAATAAATAAAATTTTGTACAAAAGCGGGTAGAGCCGATAAAAATTAAGAGAATTGAATACCAAGTGTGTTGGGTAGAACGTGTTGGGAGTAGTATTGGGTTAGGTTCCAAAAAAAAAATTCGTGTTGAAGGCTGCGCAAGGTTAGGCTGGATCCTAACCCAATACTACTCCCAATACGTTCTACACAGATTAACAACCCGTTACTACTCCCCATGTTCTACCTAGGTTAACAAACGTGTAGGTAATATGTAATCTATGTGTGGTATGTTCTGATCGGCATTGTACCTCGGTGATATGATTATTAATGTAAGAGTCAGATTTATTATCATATTTTCTCTCATCTTCTCGAAACTAAGTTCGCGTTTCGGGTACTCTGCTAGTTAGAGGTAAAAAAGGCTAATCGTTTTGTCAACTCTCTAATCGTTTTCGAGTTACGGCTCATTTTCTGATTCAAACTGTAGCACAATTTTGTCCGATATAAATCAAATTTTGTACAAAAGCGGTTAGAGCCGATAGAATTTAATAGAATTGAACACCAAGTTTGTTGGGTAGAACGTGTTTGGAGCAGTATTGAGTTAGGTTCCAAAAAAAATAAAATGCGTGTTGAAGGCTGCGCAAGGTTAGGCTGTGTCGCAGACCAGCCTAAACTTATTTTTTTGAAACCTAACTCAATACTACTCCCAACACGTTCTACACAGCTTAACAACCCGTTACTACTCCCCTTGTTCTACCTACATTAACAAACGTGTAGGTAATATGTAATCTATAAGTGGAATGTTCTGATCGGCATTAAACGTTTTTACCTCGGTGATATGATTATTAATGTAAGAGTCAGATTTGTTATCATCATAACAAAAAGAGAATATTAAATGTATTTTTATGGAGTAAAAGTAATATTGGATATAATTCAATGTGCTTAGATCGAGTAAAAGTAATATTATAGATAATTCAATGTGTTATCGATGGAGTAAAAGTAATATTAGAGATAATTCTATGTGCTTTTTGATGGAGTAAAAGTAATATTAGAGATAATTCAATGTGCCTTTCATGGAGTACAAGTAACATTAGAGATAATTCAATGTGTTTCCGATGTAGTAAAAGTATCTATAAATATAAAAGGGAAATATGTTGTATGTGTGTATGTTTGTCTGTCCGGAATTGTTTGGCCAGAAGGGTAGGAGATATCGAAAAATTGATCTGAATGGACCTCCCCAAAACCATAGACTACGACCCCAGGAAAATTACCAGAGTTTAATAAAGTTGAGTCGTTCTCAAGTTACGGCCGATTTTCCGATATTTGAAAAAATCTGAAAATTGGTCACGGTGCAATATCTCAAATTTTGTTGCCACAACATATGTACTCAAAGCCTGAAGGTTTTAGCTGACATCTTTATCCTTCATATAGGACATATTTTGGAAAATTGTGACTAGCCTTTAGGGTTACAAGTTTGAATGCGGAATCGGACAAAATAAAATTTAGACAATACTCATTGTTTAGCAAAGATGGTAAGAGATATAGAAAAATTGATGGGGCTGAGACCCCAGAAAAATTATCATTGTTCAAAAATATACACCATTTTCGAGTTACGGCCGATTTTCGATTTTTGTATGGGAAATCAAAGAATACTATTAGAAACGGTAAGAGGTATTGAACAATTGATGAAATTGGACCCCCCCCCCCACCAAAAAAAAAAACAAACAAAGTCTGGGATGCCAGAAAAAATATCAGAGTTCAAAACTCTCCAATAGTTTTCGAGTTACGGCTCATTTCCGATTCAAATTGTAGCACAATTTTGTCCGACGTAAATACAATTTTGTACAAAAGCGGGTAGAGCCGATAAAATTTAATAGAAGACAATTTAATAGAAAAGTTACTACTCCCCATGTTCTACCGTAAATTTCCGGTGGCTGAAATTTGATATGTAGGTTCGCTTTATGTTCTGGATGTGCAATAAGAAAGGATATTTTAATATTGCAACTGGGGCGCCAGCCACAGGGGTAAAGTGCGCAAAGGGCGCGCCACCAAATATTATCACCTTTTCATCACTGTTTCTCCGTACCGGTAAATTTCCGGTGGCTGAAATTTAGTATGTAGGTTCGCTTTATGTTCTAAATGTGCAATAAGAAAGGGTTTTTTAATATTCCAACTGGGGCGACAGCCACGGGGGTAAAGGGCGCGTCCATCAAATATTATAACTTTTTCCTCACTGCTTCACCGTACCGGTAAATTTCCGGTGGCTGAAATTTGGTATGTTGGTTCGCTTTATGTTCTAGATGCGTACTAAGAAAGTATTTTTAAATATACCAACAGGGGCGCCAGCCACGGGGGTAAAGGGCGCGCCCACCAAATATTATCACATTTTCATCAATATTTCTCCGTACCGGTAAATTTCCGGTGGCTGAAATTTGGTATGCAGGTTCGCTTTATGTTCTAGATGTGCAAAAAAAAAAGATTTTTTAATATTCCAACTGGGGTGCAAGCCGCGGGTGTAAAGGGCGCGTCCATAAAATATTATCACATTTTCATAACTGTTTCTCTATATCGGTAAATTTTTGGTGGCTGAAATTTGGTATGTAGGTTCGCTTTATGTTCTAGCTGTGAAATAAGAAAGGATTTTTTTAATATTCAACTGGGACGCCAGCCGCGGGGGTGTAAAGTGCGTATCCTAATTCTTCTATCAGCTATTAAAGCCCGTAGCGAAGCACGGGTAAAACAGCTAGTATCTATATATATAAAAGGTAAATATGTTGTATGTGTGTATGTTTGTCTGTCCGGAATTGTTTGGCCAGAAGGGTAGGAGATATCGAAAAATTGATCGGAATGGACCTCCCCAAAACCATATGCTACGACCCCAGGAAAATTACAAGAGTTTAATAAAGTTGAGTCGTTCTCAAGTTACGGCCAATTTTCCGATATTTGAAAAAAATCTGAAAATTGGCTAATAGCCACGGTCCAATTACTCAAATTTTGTCGCGACAACATATCAACTCAAAGCGAGAAAGTTTTAGCTGACATCTTTATCCTTCATTTAGGACATATTTTGGAAAATTGTGACTAGCCATTGGGGTTACAAGTTTGAATCCGGAATCGGACAAAATAAAATTTAGACAATACTCATTGTTTAGCCAAGACGGTAAGAGACATAGAAAAATTGATGGGAATGAATCCCCCCAAAACATAGACTGAGACCCAGAAAAATTATCATTGTTCAAACATGTACACCATTTTCGAGTTACGGCCGATTTTCGATTTTTGTATGGGAAACGGTAAGAGGTATTGAACAATTGATGGGAATGGACCAAAAAAAAAACAAAGTCTGGGACCCCAGTAAAATTATCAGAGTTCAAAACTCTTCAATCGTTTTCGAGTTACGGCTCATTTTCTGATTCAAATTGTAGCACAATTTTGTCCGATATAAATAAAATTTTGTACAAAAGCGGGTGGAGCCGATAAAACTTAATAGAATTCAGCACCAAGTTTTTTGGGTAGAACGTGTTGGGGGTAGTATTGGGTTAGGTTCCAAAAAAAAAAAAAAACGAAAANAAAAAAAAAAAAAAAAAAAAAAAAAAAAAAAAAAATGCGTGTTGAAAGCTGCGCAAGGTTAGGCTGGGTCGCAGACCAGCCTAAACTTATTTTCTTTTGGAACCTAACCCAATACTACTCCCAACACGTTCTAAACAGCTTAACTACCCGTTACCACTCCCCAAGTTCTACCTAGGTGAATAAACGTGTGGGTCTCCACAGCTTGACAACCCGTTACTACTCCCCATGTTCTAACTAGGTTAACACACGTGCAGGTAATATGTAATCTATGTGTGGTATGTTCTGATCGGCATTAAACGTTTGTACCTCGGTGATATAATTATTAATATAAGAAGCTGATATATTATCATTTTTTCTCTCATCTTCTGGAAACGAATATCGCTAGTTAGAGATAATAACGGCTAATCGTTTCGTCAAATCTACGCTGGCAAAAGGTAAAAAAAATCTCAAGGTATGACTTTAAAGTGATCATAGACTTTTTCAAAAAAACTTATTTTTTTTGGAACCTAACCCAATACTACTCCCAACACGTTCTACACAGCTTAACAACCCGTTACTACTCCCCATGTTCTACTAGGTTACCAAACGTGTAGGTAATAGGATGCGCAAGGTTAGCCTGGGTCGCAGACCAGCCTAAACTTATTTTTTTTTGGAACCTAAGCCAATACCACTACCAACACGTTCTACACAGCTTAACAACACGTTACTACTCCACATGTTCTACCTAGGTTAACAAACGTGTAGGTAAAATATAATCTATGTGTGGTATGTTCTGATCGGCATTAAACGTTTGTACAACGGTGATATGATTATTTATTAATGTAAGAGTCAGATTTATTATCATTTTTTCTCACATCTTCTCTAAACGAAGTTCGGGTACTTTGCTAGTTAGAGATAATAACGGCTAATCGTTTCGTTAACTCTCCAATCGTTTTCGAGTTACGGCTCATTTCCGATTCAAATTGTAGCACAATTTTGTCTCTCATCTTCTTGAAACGAAGTTCGGGTACTCTGCTAGTTAGAGATAATAACGGCAAATCGTTTCGTTAACTCCCCAATCGTTTTCGAGTTACGGCTCATTTCCGATTCAAATTGTAGCACAATTTTGTCCGATATAAATACCATTTTGTACAAAAGGGGGTAGAGCCGATAATAAGATTTACCCACAAACATACATACAAAGCAAGTTAAATAAAAGCCTTTAAAAATTAATAGAATTGAAAGTTACGGCTCATTTCCGATTCAAATTGTAGCACAATTTTGTCCGATATAAATACAATTTTGTACAAAAGCGGGTAGAGCCGATAAAATTTATTAGAATTGAACACCAAGTTTGTTAGGTAGAACGTGTTGGAAGTAGTATTGGGTTAGGTTCCAAAAAAAACAAAAAACAAATGCGTGTTGAAGGCTGCGCAAGGTTAGGCTGGGTCGCAGACCAGCCTAACTTATTTTTTTTTTTGGGAACCTAACCCAATACTACTCCGAACACGTTCTACACAGCTTAACAACCCGTTACTACTACCCATGTTCTACCTAGGTTAACAAACGTGTAGGTAATATATAATCTATGTGTGGTATGTTCTGATCGGCATTAAACGTTTGTACCTCGGTGATATGATTATTAATGTAAGAGTCAGATTTATTTTCATTTTTTTTCTCATCTTCTTGACACGAATATCGCTAGTTAGAGATAATAACGGCTAGTTGGAGATAATAACGGCTAGTTGGAGATAATAACGGCTAATCGTTTCGTCAGCAGTACGAGTGTGTATGTCTTTATAGTTTCATGTGCACAAAATCTACGCTGGCAATAGGTAAAAAAAATCTGAAGGTTTGTCTTTAAAGTGATCACAGACTTTTTCAAAAAAACTTATTTTTTTTGGAACCTAACCCAATACTAGTCCCAACACGTTCCAAACAGCTTGACAACCCGTTACTACTCCCTATGTCCTACCTAGGTTAACAAACGTGTAGGTAATAGGCTGCGCAAGGTTAGCCTGGGCCGCAGACCAGCCTAAACTTATTTTTTTTTTGGAACCTAAGCCAATACCACTCCCTAACGAAGTTAGGGTACTATGCTAGTTATTAAAGATAATAACGGCTAATCGTTTCGTCAAATCTCCAATCGTTTTCGAGTTACGGCTCATTTTCCAATTCAAATTGTAGCACAATTTTGTCCAATATAAATAAAATTTTGTACAAAAGCGGGTAGAGCCGATACAATTTAATAGAATTGAACACCAAGTTTGTTGGGTAGAACGTGTTGGGAGTAGTATTAGGTTAGGTTCCAAAAAAAATAAAATGCGTGTTGAAGTCTGCGCAAGGTTAGGCTGGGTCGCAGACCAGCCTAACTTATTTTTTTTGAACCCTAACCCAATACTACTACCAACACGTTCTACACAGCTTAACAACCCGTTACTGCTCCCCATGTTCTACCTAGTTTAACCAACGTGTAGGTAATGTGTAATCTATGTGTGGTATGTTCTGATCGGCATTAAACGTTTGTACCTCGGTGATATGATTATTAATGTAAGAATCAGATTTATTATCATTTTTTCTCTCATCTTCTTGAAACGAATATCGCTAGTTAGAGATAATCCCACAAAAAAACACTTCGTGTAAAAAAAGGACGTCAAGAGTAGCAATATTTACCCCGCCCAAAATATACTTCTCGCAATAATTTAAAAACAACTGATATAAAAAAGAACGTCAATAATCTGTGTACCATCACACTCCTTTCTTGGATT
>CM022874.1:28038332-28055870 GCA_012654025.1 Pachypsylla venusta
TATCAATTAACTTTTGATATTATCAGGACTGAATTTAGAATACTCTCATAACGGTCCGTTCAAACTACACGTTCTTACATTCCTTATCCTAATATAATTCAAAAGTTTTAAAAAATGTATCAATTAACTTTTGATATTATCAGGACTGAATTTAGAATACTCTCATAACGGTCCGTTCAAACTACACGTTCTTACATTCCTTATCCTAATATAATTCAAAAGTTTTAAAAAATGTATCAATTAACTTTTGATATTATCAGGACTGAATTTAGAATACTCTCATAACGGTCCGTTCAAACTACACGTTCTTACATTCCTTATCCTAATATAATTCAAAAGTTTTACAAAATAGATCAATCAACTTTTGATATTATCAGGACTGAATTTAGAATACTGTCATAACGCTCCGTTCAAACTATACGTTTTTACTTTCCTTATCGTATAAAAAGGAAAGTATTGTAATGGGCTGAAATTTTCGATGTCGAGTTTTCAATGCCAAAACAGGTTTTGGGGTCCCCAGAGCCCAAATCTCCAGTTTCAGCCATTGGTCCGTGCGTGTATCTATCTGTCCGTCTGTCTGTGAACAAGATATGTCAATAACGGCAAAATAAGCTTTTGGTGGAAATAGAATAAACCGTTGGCGGTTTTATGCCGCTTTTTAGCGGTTTTCTCATATCCTGCTTAAAATGAGAACGGTAATACGAGTAGCTAGAACTTGAAATTTGGTGCCTATTCATATCAATTTCATACAAGAAATTGAAAAATACAACTTAGGTTGAAGTGTAATATATTGTTGGCCGCTAATTAGCTGTTGAAGTCAGTTTGTGGGCGTTTCGCCTGAAACCAGAACTTGAAATTTGATGCCTATTTATATCAATTTCAAATAAGAAATTGAAATATACAACTTAAGTTGAAGTGTAATATATCAAGAAGTGTAATATATAATTGTATTTCCGCTCTGGGGACTTCAAAACGTGTTTTGGCATTGAAAACTCGACATTGAAAATTTCAGCCTATTACAATACTTTCTTCTTTTTTTATCGATAAGGAAAGTCGTGTGATGTTCACACCAAATTTTTTGAGGAGGTGAAAGAATATATACACAGTACTTACTAACTTATATGTTTTTTTTTTACATTTACTTTCAAAAACAACCAATCAATAGTGATAACCGATAAATCAGTTATTGTTTGCTAATAAAGTTTTTAATGGTCAAGATATGTATATTTTAGCTTGGAGGCTAATAATTGATATGGGCATCAAGAACAAAGTCAATCACTTCAATATAATTACGTCATTAACACAAACATGATGATATCACAGAGTAGTCTAGCTTACAGTGTTTTTTTTTCGAAATCATCTCAGATGTCAAGTGTACACGGCCCGTGAGAATGTTACCCTTAAGAAACTTTCAGTATTATTTGACCTCGACCTTTAGACCCAGGATCAGGGACGTTTTATCTCTGACAAACACTCTGGGGGAAAAAAATGATCTGCCTTTTTACGTGATTTTTTTTTTTTTTTTCTTTCTTTCTTTCGAAAGAACATTGCATGAATAGTATGAAAAGGCGTAGTTCTCGCCTCAGCGGAACCAAGTTTTTGGCAGGGCGGCAACTTTTGAAAAAAAATTATTCCATTCTTATTGGTCAATGTCGATTTTCTTCCTTCCAAAAAAGCAATGAGAAACTATTAGCGGTTGCCTTGAAAATAATAAACAAGATCATTTTAAAACATTCCGAACATAATTATGAGGAGAATTTGCCGTCCTATAGACAAATTCTCAGGCCCTGCCACGAAGACTGCTTTTTAATTTTAGGTTTTACATTTAGGTTTTACAATACGGCCATTGTAAAACCTTGCAGCCCAATACTAACAGGTCTGGGAACTATAGACCTCATTCAAATAATGAGCTGCCAGGTGATTTTTTGGGCTCAGAACTAATCAACTAATTCTATGTATACAATCAACGATCGAGAGTTATCGTGGAACGAACAAGAAGGACAAATGGGCGTTTAAAGAAAAACCGTGGAATTCAAACTAGACCTCACTTAATTTGGTCAGTTAACTTACGTATTTTAAAAACTACCCACTATAATAAAGCCGTTCTGCCATTGGGGGGAGACTCGGCAGGATTTTTTTATATTTTTTGGAGTTCATAACATCACTGAACTCTATACATACGGCCCTGATAGTCTTTTGAACTGGAGAAAATATACATTGAAAGTTGTTTAGAGTTTGTAAAGTTCTATTTTGTAAAAGAGAAGTGTGCTTTTTATACAGATAAAGTTTTCTGGTGCTTTGAAAGTTGACTTACAACACAAAACACAATTACATAATTTTTTCTTGCCTTTATATTGAGTCTATAGGGTTTTGCATAAACTTTTCACAGACGTTGTTCATTTCAGTACTAATCTCTGATTTAGAACACAACTGTGTACAGCAAAATGAGATTTAAGAGCAACTGTTTTGCACAAATCTTTACTTTTCCTGACGGTGGCTTTAAACGCAGGTGTGATAGAATACACGAATCACCCACAGATAAATAGAAAAATGAAAAAAAAAAAAAAATCCTTTATACCTAGATGAGAGCTGGAAGACAAACTTGACATCAAGATATCTTCTCAACAAATACCACTTTTAGTGGTAAAGGAACTAAAGTTTTCTTTTTAGTGACACTTAAGCTGCTTTCCCACTGCACGCAACATTTTGTTGCGCAACGTTTCATTCTCCGCTGTTTCTACAGAATCAAATGTGAGATCAAATCCCACTGACGTTTCTCAACGTTGCGAAACAAAAGGGCGATGCTGCTCTGTCGAGAACCTTGCAACATTTCGAGGTGACTCTGGATTAATTCATTTTTTAAAAAAAGTATTTAAGTTTTATTTCTACTATTGAAGACGTTTTGGAATTATTGTTTTAAATACCATGCTAATATTACATTACTTCTTCAATTAATTTATAGAGTACCACTAAATAATTTTTTAGGGAGCAGACAGATACTATTATTTTTTTTCTGTGCAACTAACTAACTTAAAATATGGATTAGTTGAAAGTAGAAGGTTAATTTTCATGAATAAATGGTGGGAAATACGAGAAAACTCACTTTTAAACGTTTAATTCACAATTTTATTGCTTGAAAATCGACGAAACTATGGAGAAATCAAATGTTTATTCAAAAAAAAATATGCAGAGAATTTTTTTTTTGTTTTTGTTTATTTAAAATATTAGTTTCATGTTGGTACAACTATGTCTGCTTCAGTTTAATATATTCAAATAGTTCAATAAATTCGGAAGAAAAAGTTTTTTTTTTTTTTAAAATAAAGTAAAATTAAAGTGAATTAAACGTTTAAAAAGACTTTCTAAATTATATTATACTACATTTTAAGATTGTAACTTGCTCCAAAAAAATTTATAGTATCTGTCTGGTACCCAGATTTTGAAGAAGTTTATTTTCATCTCTCCCCACAAAAGATCAGAGAGGATTCGGGAGAGAAGAGAATTTGATTATGAAGAGGGAGGAGATGTTAGATTATACTTAGCTGTTGGCTGATCTGGATTTTGGATCATTCGGCCAGATTTTAATATTGCGAACTTTGTATAAACCAACATTCTAAATTTAGAACTTATCTAAAAATGAAAAATTAAAATATTTTCAACTTTCATAAAATTAATAATAGATTTTTGAATCACTTTATGAAATTAAACACATATCACATATGTTAAGCAACGTTCTGCGAGGTTTTATTCAGTGGATGACCCAATAGGTAGGGTTTGAAGTTTTTTTTTATCGAATCTTTACCTTTGAAGCTATAAACCTGATGTTTATTTAAAAATATTCCCAGAAAGCTCCCGTTTTTTAATCCACTCAATAGTTCTCTAGACATTAGCTAAATCTCCCCGGTGTCACTTAGGTTTCGTTCATACGGCCATGCCTTGTTGAAAAGAATACAGATACATGTATAGTGTGAGCATACTATACGTGGATCAGAATTCTTGAGCGCGAGGCATGGTGGTATGAAAGTAAACTAACATACATGGATCAGTATTATAATGCGTGCAAGGCATGGCCGTATAAACGTAACCTAACATCAGTACTCTTGTCAGCGATGCATGGCATTATGAACGAAACTGTGGATCAAAGTTCTCGTGAACGAGGCATGGTTAAAAAAAATGCAATTTTTCCGGACCTACAAATGATCCAGGAAACATTCTAAGGAAAACCCCAGGTTTCTGGCTTCAAAAAAAAAATATGATAAAAACCCCTTCCAACTGGTTCCTGCTCTCATCATGCTGGTTATTCCCAGCCCAGTTAAGGATGTGGTCAAATAACCAATAGATGCTAAAGAGACGTCAAGCCGAAAAAAAACAAGCTTAACATTTTTACGGAATGATGCCCTCAGTTTTTTAGACTTTAAATTTTGTTTTTGAAGCTAGTAACCTTGATTATATTTTTTAATGTTCCTTGGTCATTTAAAACAGATATATATATATGAACTGTATTTTTTCACAGAAATAAATAATAATTATTTCTGGCCACATTGATTTTACACAGCCTGGGTTAGGCCGGGAGCAGCACGCATCACGAGGGCGGGAACCGGCGTGGTCACAAACCACGTAAAACCTCGCTGAAATTTGCCTAACTTCAGTGATTTTACAGGAACTGGTAAATTCACTATTCAAAGCGCCATTGACGCTGACCAGATAAAAAAAAATAGCCAGCATCTATGGCACTTTGAATACACCAGTTCCCGTTGGATCACTGAAGTTGAGCAACGTCCAGCGAGGTTGTACCATGTCGGTGTCTACGTGGATTCGCGCCCTCGTGATACTGGCTATTTTTCCGGCCCAACCCAGACTGGGTAATGTGGGTAGCTAGTTTCCAGCGAATGGAGGGAAAAACCCCGTCCTGAATGACCAATAGATGTTAAGCCAAAAAAAAACGATGATAAAACATTTATGAACCCTTTGGGTTCGCGGGTACAAGGGTAAAAAGTTTTTATAAAAAAAAAATGTTATAAAAACATGCATGCAAACAAGTACAAATCAACACAAAATAAAGTGTCCTACCTTTTTGTAGAACTTGAACGCCATTTGTTAGTAATAATTCAAAATTGTTTTTAAATTTAAACTTCATTATCTTTCAAACAAAACAAAAAAAATAAAAAATACCTATAACGGATATAAAAAAAAAAACTTCAATTCAATTAAATTTAAAAAAAAAATCTAGGCACTTAAAAATAAAATCAAAAAAATAAAAAGAGAAGTTTTAACAGACAACATCACCGCTCGACGTCCAGTTCAATACTAAACTAAATTTTCCCTCATTTGATTTTACCTAACAAATGTATACTTGATTCTGATTGGTCAATCCCTAGTATCGTATGATACTAAAATGGTCAGAAAGGTAGCGTGGGAAACAGATATTTGAACCTTTCCCATGGAAAATTTATAGATAACAAACCTAATCAGTGTCGTAGAGAGAACAAATTTTTACTTTTTAAAGCCCTAATAAATAATTAATAAATAATTTACTATAATAGATGTTGGATCACTGTCGTAGAACAATGTTCAATATTAAAAATAACTGTAGACATTAGGTATTTGGGTTATTCTTTTTTTTTTTTGGAATACAATAAGGTACAGCGAACTGAGCGAACAATCTAAGCACTCTAAGCAGTGTCGTAGAAACAAAAAATATGATTGACCGAACAAAGTGAGTTCCAGTTTTAACACCAAAATTATTCTTTTGTTTTTCCTTTTATACCAAAATAACTTTGACCATTGATTCGTTGATGGTATTAGCTGATTCGTTATTGCGGTACCTAGCGCCAAGTACCTCTCTAACGTTAATTAATTGGTATTTTCTAGTAGGTATAAAACATTGCATAATAATTAAATTTTAGGAGTACCTACACAGCTTACGCAAAATGTGTGCACGGCAGCGTGATGAATAACTATAAGATGAGAAATATAGGGTCACGAGAGTCGCGAAAAATTAAAATATAAATAAAAGTGCAAAGTATTAGGTGAATAAAGTATGATTTCTCTTCTAGTCTTAGAGATTGAATGAGGTCTACAGTTCCCTGAACCACTAGTTGTAAAATATTAAAATTTTTGGGGGTATTTTAAACAGTGATCTAGGTTTAGAGAGTAAGAGAATGTATAAAAGTTGACTGAAGTATCCGGACCACAAAACACCCATATATGTGATACTTCAGACATCATTATACAAGGGGGAAAAGGATCTTGTTATTACCAAAATATTAGAGACTGTTAATGAGGGAGGGTAAGAACGTTGAACCAAAGGATAAAGGATGAATAACAGTGGTTTCAGTCACCAGAATAATTTCTCACTGTA
This sequence comes from Pachypsylla venusta, assembly GCA_012654025.1. NCBI lineage: Eukaryota > Metazoa > Arthropoda > Insecta > Hemiptera > Aphalaridae > Pachypsylla > Pachypsylla venusta. Next base: position 28,044,691 of record CM022874.1, read on the forward strand.
AACGAAGCACAAATCATAAATAAGGATTTATAATAAAAAAGAAAAGAATGAAATAAAAATTGACTGACTTTTGAAAGTAGGTAATCAAAATTTTCCTCTTATCAATATTATGGTTTTGTATTTTATGAAGCCAACAGAACAGTAATAAAACCTATAGTAGGTACCTAAAGAAAAGCGATAACTCAGAAACGTTTGAGAATATATTTTTCTATTAATAAACTACACGGTCCGTCCAGAAAAAGGAATTGTGTCTGAATGGTTGATCTGACTTCGGTACGGAATTTAGTAGAGAAGTTATTTTATCCGATCCTCGTGTTTGCTTCATGAACTCTTTTTGGAAAATGGCTGTTAAAATGTCAAAAGTCTATAAAAATAAAGTGGTACGAAATACCTGAAATATGACTCGTGATCCAAAAAACTTTCGTAAAATCTATCTAATTGACGAACGAAGTGAGCTGTAGTTTAACCATGTAAGGTCACTTCATATGTTTCACCTCCTCTTCTAAATAATTAAATTAGACATTATAAATAAAAAAACGAGCTCTGGAGCCAAACCGCTAGTGCGATACTGTGGAAATTTGGAACAGGTCATCTATAGACAAAAAGCCCAACCAAGAAAGTCGCCAGTGGATCAAATCCCTAAAATCAAAACAAAATTTTGATGAAATTTAAAATGGGTAGGTAACTATGGAATTATTTTATATGTAAAAAAATGGGACCTTGTGAGTTTGTCTTTGTCAGGGGCCCCACTAGTGGGTCCAATAAGCTCCTTCAATTGACTATCGCTTTTTTAAAAAACGGTTCCGCATATTTATATAAAATTAAATTCAAAATAATTAAAATCACTGTTTTCCAGCTTTTAGTAATAATGGCCCCAGGGCCAAGAATGTCACATTTGGGACAAATCTCTAAAATTCAAACCACATAACCACTTTGATGAAATTTAAAATGGGTAAAAATGACTACAGAGATACACCCATAGGAGTGTATCTCTGTCAGGGGACCGCAAGGGGCCCCTAATAAGCTCCTTGAGATGGCGATTATTTTTAAAAGAAAACGGTTCGGTATATTCACATGAAATTCAAAACAAACAATGTCTACAGCCTACAGGGATTATTGAAGATATTTATCACTGTATATTCAAAACTTTTATGCAGAGTAGCTCCTCGAAATCAAAAAGCCAAGGGCGTAACGTTTGGGCCAAATCTCTAAAATCCAAACCACATAACCAATTTTGATGAAATTGAAATCTGGTAATAATAGGAATATTTTACCTAAAGACATTGGTCCCCGGAGGCGTAACTTCAACAGGGGCCCCGTTTATAGGATCCAGCAGGTCCCAAAAACGAATAAATGTAAAAGTCATCTAATCTTGATCAAATTTGGTATGCACACTGCACAGTCACTTAAGCATTTTGAAGGAATTTCGTTTTGGGGACCCCTGCAGGGGCCCACAATGTAAAATTATAAAATTCGTTCTCATTTTGGGTGTACTTAGTCAGTAGTCACTCAAGTATTAAATGGGACAAATTTTGGTTTTTTGTAGAATGTAAAAATATAAAAGTCATATGTAAAAATATAAAAGTCGTCCCACTTGGATAAAAATATATCAGTCACCCAAGAATTGTAATATTTTAACCAATGAGCAACGTCAACAGCCGAAGAAGCTATAATCAGCTCAGGGAAATTTATAATTGCAAAAATAAAATTGAATAAAAAAATAAAAAAAAACAGACAAAGACTCCCAAATCTAATTAGAACAATATATTCGCCAATGGGTAACGCCAACAGCCTAAATCTGCCAAAACTAAATGCAACAACTTTTTGTACAAAGACTACCCATTGAAATTTATTAATATTTGCGCGTACATACAACGTCAGACTGAAAGACCAAACTTTGGAAGAGTAAGTCTAGTACGGTTTTCCGTACCATTTATTAAATATGTATTGCTTGAAAATGAATTGGAATTTATTCATTAACTCCAAAGTATTTTTATTATTTAAAAAGTATAATTTCTTCTGAGGAGCCTTGAAAAGAAAATAGGTACTTCAAGAAACTAACTTCTTTTTATTTAACAAATTTATATTAGAAATCCTCTTGGTAACTTACACTACCGTTGTTGATAACGAGGATTCACTTACATCGTTTTCTTCTTTTTCTTGAGACAATCTCTTCTAGCCTTTTTTATATATTATTTTTATTCGATTTAACCAATTAATTTTTTTAATTATTTCCTCGCTTCTTGGACATTAAGAAAATATCTCGTTAAAAATTTGGTCCTCTCAATTTAAATAGAATGACAAAGTCAAATCTAAATTATTTTTTTTAAAAAGTTCATGACTTTTTTAATTTAAACAAAGTTAATGGCGGACCCTATGTTCAAATTCAGAGTGGCTGGATATATTTTATAGACACCAAGATATAGCCAACGATTATTTATATACCTACGTATAGTCTTCAGACGAACAAATACATTTTGCCAAAAAAAGTTTCATTTTTGTAGCTTTTGAAAAAAAAAAAAAAAAAAAAAAACTAAATAGGTCAGAGCAATCCAGATTTTTCCGAGCTCTAAAGATGATGTCATAAAACATAATGTACCCATGTTATTTAGGTCATAACATTTTTTAAAAAAAAATCTTTTTTGGGTAAAGCCACTAGGCACAAAACAGGGTTGTCTAAAAATGTTTATATTTTCTGGGGTTAGCGTAAGTCCTAAATTGGAACCAAATCGTACCACCTATTTCGAAGATAGGAAAATGTTATGTAAGACATAACATTTTCTTTATCTATAATCCGCTGTACAAACTGAAAGGTCGCACCATATTTTAAAATCAGTGTCCTGAAATAATAGCCATAGGCCCTTATTAGCCCACTATCGCTAACCTTCTGATTTTGTGTGTTTGAAAATTTTTTGAAACTTTTAAGTTGATTTATTTATTATTCAGAAAAAACATGAAAATTTTCTCACCGAGCCTCTTAGGAAATCCCGGGCCTGGGGGGGATTCCCCCCCTCTCGTCGGGCCTGCTGTTGGACTTATTATTATTCATACAAAACATAGTGCGGAATATTAAATCAATTACTTTTACTCATACAAGATACCAAGACAACCAAGAACTTATATTTCTTATAAAAATTGCATGGTTTATTCTTACAAATAGTATGATGTGTTAGGTATATTGCTTTACAGTTTGCATGATGCTGCTCTACCCAACTGTCAGGCATAATCAACTGAAACATGATGCGTGATTTATTACTTTCCCAGGGAAGCAAGAGTAGAATTAGAAGTGTAAAATGACCCGGAGTGGGGTCATTAAACACTTTTACCAAAAATGTCTCGCGTGTGAAATCAACATGTAATACAAACTGCTTTGTACTCGCTTTTCTGTACGGGCCGGTTTTTTTGACGGTGCTGTTAAATTAGATTTGAAGTAAAAAAAAATGTATACATAGTTTCAGAATTTTATTTCAGTGTTACGATTTTGCATAGAAAATTACAGATAGATACCTGGATAGCGAGAAACAAATTTACGGCTTCAACTCTGCTTCGCTTCCTCTTTCAGTTGTCATTAAAGGTCCATCATGTTTCCGTTTTGTCCAATTGTTTCAGGAGCCCTTTGGTCCATTTGAAATTCGTCTAGAAGCCGGTTTGTATGACTTGTTCCAAGCTCTTCGTTCATTACTAACTGTTACTCATTGGCATTCATTTACCTTAATTCATTCTACCCTTCCCTTCACGTCTTCTCTTTTAAATGTGATATCCAAGTTTCCCCTGTCACCCCAGATTGTTCCGCTGAGACCAAATGCATCGCCGTATGCTATTTTTAGGTAAGTTAATACATCAACATTTAGAATTTTTGACACTTTTAAATTGCAAATTTTTGTGAAATATTTCGTTATTCTTTTTAATCGATAAAATAGAAAATTTTAGAATTCATACGATAAAAATACCAGATATTTAACTGGATTACTTTTCAAGTACCAAAAGACCAGCAGGAGTTAGGTGTAAGATCTTTTCATAGAGGAATTTAGCCCAGAAATATCATCACTTTAAATACGTAATCCTTGTTTTCATTTCAGAATGTTATCAGAAATATCTCGTGCTACAAAAGGTGTTGTTTTACTAATGGTAGATGGAAAGGTTGCTAAAAGGTTCATGGATGAAGCAAAACGTTTAAATATGGTAGATGGAGATTTCGTCTGGCTTTGGATAGACACAAGTGCCATTGTGTCTGCTTCCTCCCGACATCCAGATAATGACGCCGTAGAAATGATCACAGAAAGTCGGGAGAGAAGATCTCGAATCACCATGCATAACCTAGAAAGCAATAATACATTTTCACGAAATAAAAGACGAAGATTTGTATATTTCCATGATGACTTTTACAATAAACGCCACCCTTTGTTAAATCCAATGCCTCCACATCGGATCAACTACTCCCTGCCGGCACTGCCCGTGGGATTATTAGCCATTAAAGCATTACCAATGAAAATTGATAAGCATTTTCTTCGCAGTACAATAAGATTGATTTTTGAAGCAATTAAGAAGACTTACTTTAGATTTTGTACAGCGCCCCCCTCTTCAAATTTATGTTTTACTTCCTACAAGTCTTCGATTTTCAATGAATATAACTTTACGCATTTTTTATTTCGGTAAGTTCATGCTGGCTTTGCTTTTTATATGAATTAAACTTTGTGCCTAGTCGTCAAATTAGTTCCAACAAAAAAATCCGATTTTTCTGTTCATTCAAATTCATTCACAATTTTCACTTCTGCGAGCAACTGAAATTATGCTGAGAAAAATGTTTCGTGAGAGATGTGTTTTTTTTCTTAATCTTTTTTTTTTTTTTTTTTTTTTTTTTTTTTTTTTTTTTTTTTTTTTTTTTTTTTTTTTTTTTTTTTTTTTTNCTTAACGTCTCTTTAACATCTATTGGGTATTCGAGACGGGGGGTTTCACCCTCCATTCGCTTTAAACTTGCAAACCAGCTATCCACATTGACCTCACCCAGCCTGGGTTGGGCCGGAAAAATAGACAGCATCACGAGGACGCGAACCCACGTGCACATCCACATGGTACAACCTTGCTGGACGTTGCTTAACTTCAGTGATTCAACGGGAACTGGTGTATTCAAAGTGGCATAGACACTGGCTTATGGTTTTAATTTTTAGTGCAAACAAATGTCACTTGGGGACAATTTTTTCCCTTAAATATTGTTCCAAAATATATTTTAGAATATTTTATCCGAGGCGCGTAAAGAACAATCTTTTTCCTCCGGAGGATTCATACGAACGGGCTGGTTATAGACTAGAGAATGTATTTCTTAAAGCAATTGAATTAGCATCAATCTAATTGCCCAAAATTTTAATTGAATCGAGGGTTGGGCTTGAGGACAATTAATATTTTTTTAAAAAATATACATATGATGTACCACGAATCTTCATATTCAAATGCCACTAACTCTAAACCTCAGGGTTTCTCTCATTTGCAAACTCCGTGATTTGAGTTATTTTCAGATTAGTCTGCAGGTTAGCGGTAGCGATTCATTTCTGTTTAAGAGATATAATTTGTTAATGGGCCCTTATTTTTAAAGGTCGGAAATCAAATGAGCTTAAATGGTTCACTATTTTGTAACTAGGAGATTTATTTTTGGATTTCGTCACTGAAACTTTTTCTAATTTCTGTGCAGGGAAATGAAAAGTTTAGCTCATGAAGCCTTGAGTGGGAGAAAAAATGATTCTTCCCTTGTAACGAGATTTCAAATTCTCAATTTAGTTCCTAGTTCTCCCATTCAATCTACAAATGTATCAGGTGCGTAGTCATACCTACTCAAAATGCGGAGTTTTTGTACCCAGTTCGACTTAACCAATTCTAAGGAGCAAAACTGACTTCTTATTTAGGTACTTTATTAATTTAATTCAATAGTAGTAGGACAATAGCCCCCCTCCCCAATTGTATTAAGTACAACCGACCTTACATATGGTAAAATCTTTAAAAGAGGTAAATTGCTTCGCGCAAAGATACACTGGTGGTTTCTGGAACTTTGCCTGGCTCATAGCCGTGGGCTCACATTTCTTATGCATCAAGGAGATCCATACTTATAGAACGTAAAGCACAGTTGTTATAGTGACTGAAGTACCAATTGACTGACTGCCTCATAATCTCTCATTGTTCTTGTTCATTTTTTAAGAAGGGAAAACGAGTAATGATTGAGAATGACCCCCGCCCCCAAAAGAGTATGTAATCAAAATTTTACTCAGCCGATTTTCAATTCCGAAAAATCGAAAGCGAGAAGTAACGCATGAGCAAAAAAGGTGAAATTGGATACAAAGGTGTTCCGCGGTACAAAAATAATATCCTTGAGTAAAATTTTGATTCTTCTGAAGAGGACCCGTTCCCTAGGAATAGAGTAGGTACCACCAAAAATCAAGAATTGAGAAGTACCGCATCTGGATGAGCGAGCGGGAAAGCTGAAATTCGATACATAGGTTTTCGCCAGTACACAAAATAATATCCTTGAATAAAATATTGTTTTTTATAACAATACGAGTAGGATTCAGATTCCACCACAGTCGTAATCTGGAAATTTTTGTTGATTTCCCGAAGCACGAGCAAACAGCTAGTCATTTGTAAATATGAAAAATAAACGGATATTCCTAATAATTTTGTATGGTCACTAAAATCATTAAAAAATCGTATTACTCGATATTCAATAAGATAAGTAATTGTGTGGTTGCCTGTGAGTACTCTAACCTCTTACAAATAGATTTATTAGTAAATCAGATTTACTAACTAATTAAAATACCAGACTGGTGACAAACTATAGTTTATTTATTAATTACGGAATGGGAATTAATTTATTAGGAATGGGAAATATTTTCATATGCTTGCACGATGTTAGTTATTCTAAAATCTTATGATCATACTCCCCTGGTTACGAATCTACTGCAACTGAGCTACGGAGGCTTAGTGATTTTATTGCCAGTGACACACTATTTTTGCATTTTCTCTTAGAGTCCACATCATGGAGATCTGTTGGTGAGATTATTGGTCATTCTGATGTTAGATTAGAAACAATTGTATGGCCGGGTGGTGAATTAGTGCCTGCATCAACTACAAAAGGTGCCAGAAGTATATTCAGGGTTGTAACAGCCCTAGCTCCTCCTTTTGTAATGGAAGGGGAATTAGATGAGGATGGACAGTGCCTTAGAGGTAAGTGAAAATATATTCAGGGTTGTAACACCCCTAGCTCCTCCTTTTGTAATGGAAGGGGAATTAGATGAGGATGGACAGTGCCTTAGATAGAAGTAAGCGAAGTATATTCAGGGTTGTACCATCCCTAGCACCTCCTTTTCTAATGGAAGGGGAATTAGATGAGGATATGGACAGTGGACACTATGGACAGTGCCTTAGAGGTAAGTGAAACTCACAAGATTATAGGGATATCTCAGAAATCAGAAATTGTGATTTTCCTAATACAAGCAATTGCATAGTATTGCACGTTTGATAACTTATTTCACATCAGTGCGATGCGATGCAACAAGCTACCAAATAATTGACCGAACAAAGTCAGGTCTGTGTTTTAACTCTATGATTTTATACTAATTTGATATCTATTGATGAATCTTCGTAAGAACATTTTATTTATATGTATATCGATTTTAATAGTATGTTCCGGACAAAAGTCTATAGACATTGTATCTTTTCTTATAAATACGACTATATCGTAGACTTTAACAAATGTCGTAGACTATTATGGCTATAATTTTATCTGAAATCTAGTCAGGTCGATAAAAACACCCTCCACCCTGTCAGATAAAATTATATTTCTACATCAGGTAGTTCCGGGGAAAGGAGGACACCCCAATGACTGTGTACTTTCAAACACTAAACTTTCAAGACATGTGACTGCTTCTGTTGTAGCTATGCATATGATGTTAGGTGAACAAATGATAATCTGTCCACATCGTAATGAGGAACCTGTTGTCATTGTTCCCACTTGAGAGAAAAATGTATTATCAACGAGTATCGCGACACTGTAAACAGTATATCTAATCCCCTTGAAAAATCTTTTCGCGATAAAAAGTCATTGTGCCCGCCTCTTATTGTTAATAGCAGCGATGATGTGTGGTTACTGAAAAGGTTTTAACGGCCCTTCTTGGCTGTAACTGTGACGGTATGTCTTCCAGGTTGTTCTGGTATGTAACTGCCCATGCCGGGGACGTACCCGCCTCAAATGGATATTCTGATCTCCCCTTTCCTACCAACCTTTTTAAACTTCATTTCACAACTTTAAAATATCTCGCAAAAATCCCCTTTGATACCCTTCATTCACAATTTTTCGCAAATTCACCTTGGAATAAAACAAATTTTATAAGCTGGTTTGGAGTTCTTGTACCCCAAATCAGCTCATTTATTCTAATTGGAATGACTGGAGTTATCAGTTTTAAATTCACTTACCGCTCTATGATATTCATTAGAGTAACTGTTAAGTTTTCTCTTTCAATTTCAGGATTGGAGTGTCATAGACTGTTGACATCTGGAAAAGATAATCTTACATTAGTTTTTAATGAAATGGAAAAAATCGAAGATGAAGAAGAGGAAGTTGATAAACTTACCAGAGCTCGAGAAATTTGGAGCTTTGGAAGATCAAATGTGTTCCAACATTCAAGGTCAGTAACTAAACTTATAAATATTAAATACATCTAGAGTTCAAATTACCAGAGTGGAGATTTGAGCCTCAACACTTGTCTAAACTAGGCCTCAACAGTATCGACACAAAATTGGATCTCAAGTAATGTAAACAAATAATCTATAGGAGCGCTCTTATTTTGTCGACCTCATATCTTGTAACACGAACTGTAACTGTGTTAAGGGAATTTGGATGCTTTAGAATATCCACTACGAAGTTTACAAGAAGGGAATAAACCTAACACTTTTGGGAAATGTCCTTCATCGGTCCATCCTTCAACTCCAGAGTGATGATAAATCGAACGATTTGAAACTAGTACCTATCTTTGTAAATAAATGTAAAATGTTTCTGGAAAGTGTTATTGGTTTATTGGGCGGAGCGAAGCGTAGCCTTATACTCTCTACAAACTGCAAACTTTTGTTACCCTACTCCTCCGAAACTACTCAACCGATTTTTACCAAATTTTTTTCTTCATATTCTGCATAAACCCAAGGGTGCATATATCTATTTTTAAAACGATATCTTTAACCGTTTCCGATTTTTTGGCCGATTTTCCGATTTTTTACCAAAATCAGAGAGTCATGATCCGATATCTTAAATTTTGTCGCGACAGCATTTCAACTCATAACGAAAAAGTTTTAGGTGTCTTCTCAAGACTTAATTTAGGACATTATTTACTAAATTTTGACAAACCATTCCAGAATTACACTTTCGAATCCGGGATTGGGCAAAATTAAATTTAGGAAATACTAATTGTTTAGTCAAAACGTTGAAGGATATCGAATATAATTATATATATACCCCCAAGGCTGCATACATCTATTTTCGGAACAATATCTTGAACCGTTTCCGATTTTTCGGCCGATTATTTTGCGTTTTAAATAGGACCTACTACTCAACGGCATGATGCAATCAAGAAAGGTGCGGTATTCTCAAAAAATCTTGTTTTAACGGAATAATGGAGCAATATGCTAAGGTTTATGTGGTGCCCGATGGCTCCGCCCGTTTTTGTCCACGGACACACCTAGTTATTTTCAATAATGAACCTTGCGAATCGTCACGAAAAAATATCCCCCTCAAAATTTGATATTTTATGTTTCAAGGTACGTAGAATCCAAAAATCTAATAAAAAAATCTGTTTGTCCGCCGCGCCGTACGCCGTGATGGACACTTCTGCCACTTAACGTTGACCGATTTGGATGATTTGGTATATTTTGATACAATCGAATATACCTTGGCGGTTTTTGCCACTTTTTGCGGTTTTAAATATTGCTGTCTAAAAAGAAATTTTAAATTTGGTTTGTATGTCATATTTGGGGTTTCAGTAAGATTCTTAGAAGCTAAGTAAATTAGCTTAGTATTTATTTATATGTATTATTATTTAATAAAATTAAATATTATTATTATTATGAAAAACTTTGGGTGTAATCAAATATACCCTTGGCGGATTTTGCCGCTTTTTAGCGGTTTTAAGTATTGTTGTTCAAAAAGAGAATGCTAAGAGCTAGAAATTTGGTTTGTTTGTCATATTTGGGGTCTCAGTAAGCTTCGAAACTTTTGGGTGCAATCAAATATACCGCTGGTGGTCTAAAAAGGGAATAGTAAGAGCTAGAGATTAGAAATATGGTATGTATGTCATATTTGGGGTCTGAGTAAGCTGAAAAACTTTGGGTGTAATGAATCATACCGCTGGCAGATTTTACTGCTTTTGGGCTGTTTTCATTAATCCTGTCTAAAAAGAGAATGGTAATAGCCAGAGACTTGACATTTGGTAGTACCTACGTCATTACGTCATATTTGCGGTCTCAGTATGCTTCGAAACTTTAGAATATACAGGTGGAGTTTTTATCGCTTTTCATTAATCCTATCTAAAAAGAGAATGGTAAGAGACAGAAACTTTTTTTTTTTTGGGGGGGGGGGTATTTTTTTAGCCAATAAACCAATTTCTCACATTGGCAGAGTTTTTAATTTAATTTTAAAAGTAAATACTCAGTAGGGTCCAATATAAGATAATAGAAGTTTTCTTGTATGTACATAATATGATGTTCGATTGCGTATATTCGAATTGAAGAGAAAGAGAAATAAATGGTACGGAAAACCGTACTAGACATTCTCTTCCTCTTCCGTAATCATTTCATCAGAATACCACAGAAGGCAGATGCTGTTCTTCTAAAGATTTAAGTCTTTTAGTGACATTATTGTTATATTTCTATTTTCTGTTGATGTTGAACATTATTTTAAAAAGATTTTGCGGACTTCGGCTGCGGAATTTGCTCTTTAGTGACAGTATTATTTTGAACGATTTTGCAGCCTTCGTCTGCGGACTTTGCTCTTTAGTGATGGTATTATGTTAAACAGATTTTGCAGCCTCCGGCTGCGGACTTTGCTCTTTAGTGACAGTATTATTTTAAAAGATTTTGCAGCCTTCGGCTGTGGACTTTGCTCTTTAGTGACACTATTATTTTGAAAGATTTTGCAGCCTTCGGTTGCG
>CM022874.1:28057004-28069261 GCA_012654025.1 Pachypsylla venusta
AAAACACCAAAAATTATCAAATATAATACTTTGGTGGCTATGCATACCAAATTTTATCAAAATCGGACGAATTTTATGTTTTTTTTTTTATTTATTTGTGGGCCCCTACCGGGGCCCCAAAACCAAAATTACTACAAAATACCAAAAGATGTCAATTATAGTACTTATAGTACCAAATTTTATCAAAATCAGACAAAATTTATGTTTTTTTCATATTTGGGGCCCAGCCCGGGCCCCAAATGCAAAAAATTTGCAAAACGCCAAAAATTATAAAATATTATACTTTGGTGGCTATGCATACCAAATTTTATCAAAATAGGACGAATTTTATGTTTTTTTTTCATTTGTGGGCCCCTACCGGAGCCCCATAACCCAAATTACTACAAAATACCAAAAGATGTCAATTATAGTACTTGGGCAACGGTGCATACCAAATTTTATCAAGATCAGACAAAATTTATGTTTTTTTCATATTTGGGACCCGACTGGGGCCCCAAATGCAAAAAATCTAAAAAACACCAAAAATTGCCAAATATAATGCTTTGATGGCTATGAATATCAAATTTGATCAAAATCGGACGAATTTTATGTTTCTTTCATTTAGGCCCCAAAACCAAAATTACTACTAAATATCAAAAGATGTCAATTATAGTACTTGGGCAACGGTGCATACCAAATTTTTAATCAAAATCAGACAAAATTTATATTTTTTTCATATTTGGGGCCCCAAATGCAAAAAATCTAAAAAACACCAAAAATTGTCAAATATAATACTTTGGTGACTGTGCATACNTTTTTTTTTTTTTTTTTTTTTTTTTTTTTTTTTTTTTTTTTTTTTTTTTTTTTTCATAAAAAGATGCCATAGTTTCATTTTAGAGAGAACCCCCCACAATTCAGGACCAAGAACGTCGCAATTGGACCAAATCTCTTAAATCCAAACCACACAACCAATTATAAATAGGGTATTGGTTTATTTATGTAAAAAAAAAAAAATGGTCCCATGTGGGTGCGTTTTTTGACAGGGCCATCGCCAGTGCGCCCCAGCAGATAAAAATAATACTGTCACTAAAGAGCAAAGTCCGCAGCCGAAGACTGCAAAATCTTTTTAAAATAATACTGTCACTAAAGAGCAAAGTCCACAGCCGAAGGCTGCAAAATCTTTCAAAATAATACTAGGTGTGGCTATTAAGTTCGTAGACTCGAGCCGCTACGCGAAAGCTGTGCATGCTAGGAAAATATGATGAACATGTTTCGACAGCTTCAAGTCTTGTATTTTGATTGATAGGTGTCGCATGCCCGTACTGTAATCAGTTCTGTTGTGATAGCCCGACGCGCAAGACACCTTTTTTAATTTTGCCGGAATTATGATTGATATAAACGTTGAGCAACGAGTGATTATTAAATTTTACGTAAAACTTGGTAAAAGTGCTAGTGAAATTTTTTCTTTGTTAAAGACAGTGCACCGGGAGTCATGTTTGAAAAGATCAACGCTTTATAAGTGGTTTAAACGGTTTCAAGATGGTCAGGAAGATGTTGAGGACGATCCACGTCCTGGTCGCCCCCACACCTCAAAAACTGACGAAAACATTGAAAAAGTTGGTGTTATGATTCGTTCTGATTGTAGATTAACTCTTAGACTAATGGCTGATACACTTAAAATTGATAAAGAATGTGTGAGACAAATTTTGCACGAAAATTTCAACATGACAAAAGTTTGCGCAAAAATGGTGCCCAAGAACCTTTCAGATGTGCAAAAGGAAGTTCGCAAAAATCTCTCTACAGACGCCCTAAATTAGATCGAAAGTGACCCCAACTTCTTAAAAAGAGTCATTACATGCGATGAATCATGGTTTTTTAGCTATGACCCAGAAACGAAGCGCCAGTCCATGCATTGGAAGAGCCCAAATTCTCCGAGGATGAAAAAAGCTCGGATGAGCAAGTCAAAATTCAAGGTCATGATGATTGTTTTCTTTGATATCCAGGTGATAATTCACCTAGAATAGGTTCCTGAAGGCCAACCCGTCACTCAGTATTACTATCTTGAAGTTCTAACTCGCCTTCGCGAGAAAATAAGAAAGAAACGACCCGAATTGTGGAATGAGAAGTCATGTTCTGCACCAGGACAATGCGCCAGACCACAGTGCCTTCTCCGTGAAGACGTTCCTGGCCAAGTACAACATCCCAGTGTTGGGCCACCGTCCTTACTCACCCGACCTGGCCCCGTGCGACTTTTACTTATTCCCAAAAATCAAATCTGCTCTGAAAGGTACCAGATTTGACAGCGTAGATGTCGTTAAGAAAAAAGCGGGAGAAGTCATGAAAGGCCTCACACAAAATGACCTCCACCACTGTTTCGATCAATGGAAAATTCGCCTGGAACGTTGTAGGGATAGAGGAGGGGAGTACATTGAAGGGGGTAACTACTAAAGTTGGGTAAGTTAAACACACATCGTTTTATGGGAAGAGTCAACGAACTTAATAGCCACACCTCGTATTGTCACTAAAGAGCAAAGTCCGCAGCCGAAGACTGCAAAATTGTTCAAAATAATAGTGTCACTAAAGAGTAAAAATTCCGCAGCCGGAGGTTGCAAAATCTTTCAAAATAATACTGTCACTAAAGAGTCTTTCCTTGACATAGGTGTGAAAATTTACAACAATTTGGACGAAGACACCAAAACCTTACCGCTTATCAAATTTAAAAAGAAACTCAAAGTGACATTGCTATCTCTAGCACCGTACACAATCAATGTCTCTATTACCGGATGATTATATATATACCTATATCTTTTTTTTTCTTTTTTTTTTAAAAAAAAAAATAGACGTTAAAATATTTCCTGATGGGTGGTATCGATTCGTTATTGAGAGTTTGAATTTGGATGCTGGAGAGATTTTACATAGATTTGGTGGACTTTTGGTTGCGTTCGGCCTACCGTTGTCACGCCGTGTGTGTTGACTCCTCCAATAATGGGATCAACATTTGTGGTCTGGCAGTGGTCGGTTGGGTGCCTCCGAATATCACCTTTAGCTTTAAATCTCTTTGATATTTAGATTTGAATTTTTGGTGGACGAATCGGTATTGCCTAATGGAGTTTTTTTTTTTTTCTCTCTCATTTTATTATTATATTGTGGGGATTATAATAATTATTAATTATATACGGAATATATAATTTTTAGGCACTCCATCATTCCATCAATTTAAAATTTTCATCATATTGTTTTTCTCATATTTTATTCAATTGTAATGTGTCGCAAAAATTTAGCACACAATAAATATATACATACATACAACTCGAAAAAACCTAAACGTTTAGAATTTGCAACTTCATTCTCTTCAAATATGGTTAAAGTTCTTTTAAAAACGCCAGAACAAATAGAAGGGTCATTTCCTATTCACATCCAAGCCTAGTCCTTTTAAAATAGATTGATGAGTCTTGCTCATAAATACACCTTTTCCAATTCTTCTCTTGATGTCGATGACTCTGAAAAGGGCTTTGTCTCATTAGAAGTAATTTGTTATTTTGGAAATAAATAAACAAATTAACTAAGTTCCCATTTTCTTCTTTGACATTTTCATTATGCCCTAAACAGGCGTCGGAATCCTTCTCCTCCCTACGACTGTACTGGTTCTTTTGCTTAAAAAGTTCCTTTGATTTCCGGGAAAGTTTTCACTGTCAGTTAGTTGAGTTAGTCTATATTCATATGTAATGCCAGTCTTCTTTTACTTTCTGGTCTGCATAATAACAATCGTTATGAAATTCTTTCATGTGTAGTACATAGTACAAGTTCCATTTACATGTTCAAAATTTATACTTCTTTTTCAATTTGTTTTGTTAGTTAATGTTACCCAGTTTCTTCTCTGGTCCTTGAGCATCCCATTTGTCCTAAAAAGTCGTCTAGTCATTAAGTACTTTCGGGAAAGTTTTAATCTCTTCGATTGATACACACTGTTTCTTTCAAAAAGTAATTTGCTTTAAATTGAAATGTTTTCCAGAAAAGGAATTGATTAATTTAATTATTTTTAAACTTGATTTACTGCAATCACTTTTTACAACTTTAAATTTATTTCGGTAGCTTATTTATAAATGGGCGTTATTTCGTCTCATTAAACACTTTGGCTAACTTTCACTTTTTTAAAATTAAACAGCATTTATTTACTTTCAGTTCTTTTATTAGTGAAAGATAATTTATTTTTCATACAATTAAGGTTCAGTTTTTGTATCTATCTAGTTTGTGTTAATTTATAGGTTTAGCTAGTTTTTTAATACAAATAAATGGAAAACTTTTCCTAAACTATTAAAACCTAGCTTCTAAAAAACATAAATTGTTTGAACTTATTTTCAAGGCATGGGGGATGCAGTTTTTGTCATTTTTGATTGAGGTAATTTATTTTCAAAGTGAGAAGGATGCAGTTTTTGCATCTAGCTTGTTTTTATTTATTTTCAAAGCAAGCAGAATGCAGTTTTTGCCATTCAGATTGAGTATTTTTTTTAAAAAAAGAGAGAAGGATGCAGTTTTTGCATCTAGCTTGTTATTAATTATTTTAAAAGAAGAAAAAAAAATCAAATAAAGGAGCAAGGGGATGCAGATTTTGTAGCTAGTTTTTATTTATTTTCAAAGCAGGTAGTATGCAGTTTATAGATGTTCTTTGTTTTATGCTAAAACTAAATTACGAAAAGACTGTTTATATAATTATTATTTATAAGATTATGATAACAAATGATGCATTCATTTTTCAGATCATTGACAAATTTAGAGCAGATACTTTTTCAAAGTCTAAAAAAATAATTGCAAACATCAGCATTTTGTACACAAAAAAAAAATCATTAAGGAAAAGCTAAGACTGACAGAAGGATAAAAACTTGAAAGAAAATAGATAAAAGAGAGGAAAAAAAAGTTTAATAAATAGCTTCTGAGTGTTGTTTGCTGAACCAATCAGAAGCTTGCATGACACAACAATTAATTTTCTTCATCGAGACATCAGCCTCATACCACAACTTTTTTTTTTTCTTTCGCTTTATTAAATATAAAAATTAAAACAATTCTTCTTAATTAATCTTTTCTTCTTCGAGTGTTAAAGATATTTATTTTCGAACTTTGTAGGGCATTTTGTAACAAAAACATAAAGATCTGGCTGGTGGAAAGCAGATTGTGTGATAGCCTTGCCCAATCACTCAAGTCTATATTGGAAATATTTTTAGACATTGGTATGACAGGACCGGCGTCTAAACGAACAACTCGTAAAATGCGTGTGTACCACGGGGATCAGGATTGTCTATATTGGTAATATTTTTAGACATTGGTATGACAGGACCGGCGTCTAAACGAACAACTCGTAAAATGCGTGTTTACCACGAGGATCAGGATTGTCTATATTGGCAATATTTTTAAACATTGGTATGACAGGACCGACGTCTAAACGAACAACTCGTAAAATGCGTGTTTACCACGGGGATCAGGATTGTCCATATTGGCAATATTTTTAGATATTGGTATGACAGGACCTGCGCGGAGTCTAAACGAAGAAATATTAAAATGCGTGTTTAACACGAGCATCAGTTTAAAACCATAGAAGAGCTTATAGAATTTTTTTTTTTTTTTTTTTTTTTTTTTTTTTTTTTTTTTNTTTTTTTTTTTTTTAATGGTGAATCCATGTGGCTCAATGTAAAATCACATCTTGATTTCCGGGGTGGGCCTGCTTGCCTTTCTCCTTTTCCTATTTTCCCTTCGATTTCTGGGACGATATCTTAGATATCAACAGCTAGTGTTGAAAATCTCTCTACTATTAAAACAAATATGTGTTCACAGATACCACTATAGGACCAATTGTTGCTATGGCATGTCAATGAACAGCTAGTGTTGAAATCCTCTCTACTTTTAAAACAAATATGTGTTCACAGATACCACTATAGGACCAATTGTTGCTATGGTATGTCAATCAACTGCTAGTGTTGAAAATCTCTCTACTATTAAAACAAATATGTGTTCACAGATACCACTATAGGACCAATTGTTGCTATGGTATGTCAATGAACAGCTAGTGTTGAAAATATCTCTACTTTTAAAACAAATATGTGTTCACAGATACCACTATAGGACCAATTGTTGCTATGGTATGTCAATCAACAGCTAGTGTTGAAAATCTCTCTACTATTAAAACAAATGTGTGTTCACAGATACCACTATAGGACCAATTGTTGCTACTGTTGAAAATCTCTCTACTATTAAAACAAATATGTGTTCACAAATACCGCTATAGAACCAATTGTTGCTAGTATGTCAATCAACAGCTAGTGTTGAAAATCTCTCTACTATTAAAACAAATATGTGTTCACAGATACCACAATAGGACCAATTATTGCTATGGTATGTCAATCAACAGCTAGTGTTGAAAATCTCTCTACTATTAAAACAAATATGTGTTCACAGATACCACTGTAGGACCAATTGTTGCTATGGTATATCAATCAACAGCTAGTGTTGAAAATCTCTCTACTATTAAAACAAATATGTGTTCACAGATACCACTATAGGACAAATTGTTGCTATGGTATGTCAATCAACAGCTAGTGTTGAAAATCTCTCTACTATTAAAACAAATATGTGTTCACAGATACCGCTATAGGACCAATTGTTGCTATGGTATGTCAATGGATCTTCTGGAGAACATCGCCCAAGAATTAGAATTCGATTTCCATCTATACATAGTGGCGGATGGTTTATTTGGAACCAAAACTCGAGAAGATCACAAAGAGAAATGGAATGGTATTGTAGGTGACTTAGTATCGGGTGCAGCTCATATGTCCTTTGCTCCTTTGAGTGTCAGTAGCACAAGGTAAGTTGATATTAGAACCACTTTTTAATTGTAGACATAGAGTAAATATTGATTTATGATCTGCAGAATTTACAGTAGCGCATCCAGGATTTTCCTTTGGGGGGGGGGGTCATATCGAGGTGAAATTTTAAGGAAGTTTGATGAATTTTCGGGATTTTGAAGGTATATTTTTGCATGGCAAAAGCGTCATTATTGATACAGTCATTCCTATCCCTAAAGCCGCCAGTCTGACCCTATCAAAACATGAGCGCGGGGGAGGGGGTGAAGTTCAGACCCTCCAACATATATCTACCTCTGAATTCCACTAAACTGTTTTAATTAATTTGTTCTACAGAGATGAAACTGTGAGGAAACTGTTTTGACGTATATACTCGCTAACCATGCGAAAGATAATATTGGTGTCAATCACTTTATGCGCATAAAAACTTGATTTTTTTATTCTGGGAACCCGCACCCCCCCCCCCATCTTGTGTGCACCACTGAGAATTTAGAAATATTTTATAGGATGTTTCTTGTTGTCAATGTGAAATATGAATTTCCTAAAAAACTGCAAATGTAGCGACGCGACGTTTCGAAAACTAAACATTTTTTAAAATAAAAATACCTACCTATATTCTTCTTGAATTTTTATGTAATAAAAGTAAATGGTCCTCAGGTATTTAAAAATCTCCAATATGACATTTTGTTAATATTTTACTTATTCCCCCTCCCCTCCACGCCAAAAAAAGAATAATGTTTTTGATGTATATTTCAAGAACCGTAGAATCCGAAAATCGAATTAATAAAATCAGTTCGACCGCCGCCGCTCCGTCAACCATGCTGCACTTTTGCACTTAGCGATTTTGATGAAATTTGATATGTACCTTGTCCCATTTACGGTCTAAGAGTGTCCCGAAACTTTTCGGCACTGTTCCAGTGTTCCATACTAAAATTTGATATGTATGTCCCATTTACGGTCTAATAGTGTGGAAATAAAAGTCAGATTGATTACATACTTTGTAGGAGAGGTTTCAATAAGGAAGTTAGGGATTGTAAAGTCATCAATGGAGAGAGCGTCACATCACAACATAGACTTCTAGTAATGGATATGAATATTAAGATTGGAATGGTAACCAAGCACAAGAGAACGTACGAAAAGAAGATTAAGTGGTGGAAACTAAAAGACGAGGGAGTGAAAAGAGAGTTCAAAGAGAAGATTTTAGCAAGAGTTANTCGTCACTGTTCCATACTAAAATTTGATATGTATATCCCATTTACGGTCTAATAGTGTCCCGAAACTTTTCGTCACTGTTCCATACTAAAATTTGATATGTATATCCCATTTACGGTCTAATAGTGTCCCGAAACTTTTCGTCACTGTTCCATACTAAAATTTGATATGTATATCCCATTTACGGTCTAATAGTGTCCCGAAACTTTTCGTCACTGTTCCATACTAAAATTTGATATGTATATCCCATTTACGGTCTAATAGTGTCCCGAAACTTTTCGTCACTGTTCCATACTAAAATTTGATATGTATATCCCATTTACGGTCTAATAGTGTCCCGAAACTTTTCGTCACTGTTCCATACTAAAATTTGATATGTATATCCCATTTACGGTCTAATAGTGTCCCGAAAATTTTTGTCACTGTTCCATACTAAAATTTGATATGTATGTCCCATTTACGGTCTAATAGTGTCCCGAAACTTTTCGTCACTGTTCCATACTAAAATTTGATATGTATATCCCATTTACGGTCTAATAGTGTCCCGAAACTTTTCGTCACTGTTCCATACTAAAATTTGAAATGTATATCCCATTTACGGTCCAATATTTTCCCGAAACTTTTTGTCACTGTTCCATAATAAAATTGGATTTCAAAAAAATCGGACAAATCGTACGGCGGCCGAACGGTTTTTTAAATTTTAATGCTTAATCCCTAGCTACGAAAAATATAAAACTTTGAGAGAGGGGGAATTTTTATATTATACAATGATTCCAAAGTTCCATTTTGGAAATGATAAACCGAAAAAACAAGTTGGACCTGGAATTATTTACACCTGTACCCGTAAGTTCTACCTTGAGGGATTCAACACCATGACAATTATTATCTGTCTTTTTGTCTTTATCCCTTCAAATGAATCACTCTGTACATATATCAATATAAAAATTCGGCAATAAATTTGATTGTTTTTTTATTTGAATTTTACTGCAAATTGTAAAATCTTGAATATAAGTGAATTCATATTTTTTAAATTTGTTTTTTACCCACAGGAGCCAAGTGATAGATTATACTGTCCCATATTTTTATAGTGGTGTGTCATTTCTGGCAGCACCAAAGCGTACCAGTGATATTCCTCTACTAGCGTTTCTCCTTCCATTCTCTCCTGAACTTTGGATTGCTATTTTCACGTCATTACATGTTACGGCAGTAGCGGTTGCTATTTATGAATGGTTAAGTCCTTTTGGTTTAAACCCTTGGGGAAGACAGCGTAGTAAAAACTTCAGGTAAGAAATCTTAAAAGTGAATTATAGAGAAAATTAATCACCGAAAAACTTTAAAGTAAAAAAAAAAAAAAAACTCTGTGCAATTAGAGGGTAGCCAAACAGATATTGTCACCTGCTGACGATCCCAGCTGAAGAATCCCAGGGTTCCCTTCAGTATCAAATATACAGGGTGTCCCAAAAGTCCGAGACCACCTGAATATCTTTTGATCGACTTTATGTGAAGATCTGAAATGTTGCATGGTATTATATCCCAAATTAAACCACCTGATGGTGTGACTAATTTTTCAGGGGCGGGTCCCACGTGGCCCCCAGGGGGTCCAACTTTTGTTTTTTTAAATACGAACCCCCATCTTGTGATACATTTTCAGAAAGACAATAGAATTAAAAGTACTTTGTGCAAAAAAAAAAAAAAATACACATCTAGCGTGTTTAATGACTTCCAAGAGTGTCTAAAACTAGGCGAATTATTTGCAATTGAATATTGAATGATTGCATAGGACACCAATGTCGAGGAAATAATTCGCCTAGTTTTAGACACTCTTGGCAGTCATATCTTGGAAATTTCAAATGGCCGCCATTTTGAAATTAAACACGCTAGACGTGTTTTTGCAAAGTACTTCTAATTCTATTGTTTTTCTGAAAATGTATCAGAAGATGGGGGTTCGTATTTAAAAAACAAAAGTTGGACCCCCTGGATGCCACATGGGACCCGCCCCTGAAAAATTGGTCGCACCATCAGGTGGTCTAATTTGGGATATAATACTATGCAAAATTTCAAAACTCCACATAAAGCCGTTCAAAAGATATTCAGGTGGTTTCGGACTTTTGGGACATCCCGTATGCTTATACCTATATAATTTTTAAAAGACGTCTCCGTGGCAGAGTGCGCATCACACTCGGCTTGCACCACGGAGGTTCCCGGACGGGTCGAAAATTTAAAAAAAGTTTTTTCGAATTTTCTACTTGGTACATTACATATAATTTTTGACTGAACATGAAATATGTATTCAGTTAGTAAGGTCTTTGTTTAACTGTCTGTCTTTTTGTATATCACGAATCACGATCCTTCTCAAATGCGTGGTTTGATTATATGATTTTGGATACTAATAACTATAGCGGGGTCTCATGGCGTTCCCCTTAACGATATATGAAAAATATTTATCTTTTTGATAAGTAACATAGACTGTTTGGAAAAAAAAAAAATAAATATGAAAAAATTCAAGGCCAAAAAATGAGAGGAAGAGGGGGACCTAAAATGTAGACGGAAAAATATTTTGAATTTGAAGCTCACCAAGTGGGATATCGGTAACTAGATGGAAAATAAGATCTAAGTAAGTGAGGTCTACAGTTCACATAAATACTGGTTTAAATTATGAGCTTCAGTCTTATTTGAAAAAAATTAAACATTATGTAGGTATACCATTAGAAAAACAATAACAATCAATCGCCAATGCTGGTATTGTTTGTGTTTGGGGAGTACTATGTATTATTGAACTAGTAGACCCGCTATTGTTATCAAAAACACCCCATTTGTCTCTAACTAGGAACCTGTTTATAAATTTTACATTCATTTTTATATTTCAGCATGGCATCTGCTTTATGGGCAATGTGGGGTCTGCTGTGCGGACACCTTGTTCAATATAAAGCTCCTAAGTCGTGGCCAAATAAGTTTCTTATCAATGTTTGGGGAGGATTTTCTGTGATATTTGTAGCATCATATACAGCAAACATTGCTGCCCTCATAGCGGGATTATTTTTCCATTCTGGCGTGGGAGATCAAAATGATAGAAGTGTGAGTAATCTTGATTCATTTGCTGAATCTATCTATATATACAGTGTGTCTAAGAATGACCGATCACCCCCCCCTTAATTTTGAACGGTTTGGATTTTTTAAAATTTGAAAAGCTCTAGAGATAGGAAGAGAGACATGGTCAATCGAATAGTTATAACTCCCGGAAGTAACTTTTATTGACAAAAAGTGTCGATTTCTCAAGAAATTTAAATAGAATGGTCCAAATATTTTTTGTTCAAATAAAAGTACAAATAAAATAAGGAAGAACTTTCTGATTCAGACCTCATCGAATTGGACCTGTTCCTTGGCCTACCAGTGGAGGAGAGGAGGGTCTGAATAAACAGATATTTAACTGATGTCAAGTGATAGTTTTAAACAAATTGGAATATATCATTAAATGCACAGAAAGCAACTCATTATTTAAAACATTTCAGTTACTATCTCAAAGGGTTGCAACTGCCAAAGCTTCAGCTGCAGAAAATTATATTCATAGAAACAATCAAATGCTCTGGGAACATATGCAAAGGTTCACCGTCAAAAATATAGCGGAAGGTGTCCAACAATTAAAGTAAGTTGATTGACCTGAAGAAGTTTTGCCAGCTTCCGGATAGAAATAGTTGGGCGACTGTTGTTTTTAGTGCACCACCCCGATTCCTCATATACTGAAAATGACCAAGAGAGTAAAAACCATTATTTTGAATAGAAAAAGTCTGCTTTCTACAGTTATTACACACGTTGTGAATAATTTATTTTTCACTTTATTGAGGAGCGCGGCAGCGCTCCGCCTGCCAAGTCAAATACAATGAGCGTTGCACAAGTGATATATTACTTCACGTCACAAAGTGCACTTTTCAGGTCTCTCCACAGCCACGAGAAAAATATGTGGAGTGACTTTTTTTAAATATTTGATAATCGGATTGGTAGATGATAAGATAAAATCAACAATTTGAAAAAAAAAAAGTTACGGGAACACTGAGAAAAAAACATTTCAAAATGGTCATTTTTACTGTCTTATCCTCCTTCTTCATCTTCTTCTTCTTGGATGTTGACGGGGCTACAGCCAAATCTACCGAACTGATTTTGATCGGAGATGTCTCATTTGGTTGCATCTTGTGGAAGGGTGTGCCTTTTGATATTTTT
>CM022874.1:28072613-28082960 GCA_012654025.1 Pachypsylla venusta
AGGCACACCGCCAAAGGTGTGAAAGTGAGTTTCTAAAGTGCAAAAAGTTGCGAAAAATGGGCGTAAAAAAGAGGTTTGCGATATTTGTGAGATTTTTAAAATTAGTGAAATTAATGTAAAAAAGGGAGTTTTAAAAAGAGAGACAAAAGATATACAATTGAGGCGGGATTTTTGTTTTGATTTCAGTGCTTTTTGTGACTAATGACTTGGCGGGAACTTTTTACCACGAAGTGGTTTTTTGGGTTATTACAAGTCGACATCATCAAGGCTGAAAAATTTCTAATAAAAAAAGTTATTAAACATACAGTCAGTTCAGAATAACTTTTTTATCTGTCCCTCCTTCTTTTAACCTTGTTGATAAGTTTAGAAGGGGTTCAAAAAAGAATACTGAGCCATCATAAAGGTCGTATGCCTGCAAAAAAAGCAAATATGTCAGATTCCACTAATAGAGGGGACCAGATATTTTCTTGTGGTGAGTGCCATATTTTCCACTTGCAGATGTTATTCATCTTTTGCTATTGTTGTTTTATGTTCTTCAAATTTCTTTTACTATATTTTAAAAAAGTTCGTATAGAGCGTGTCCGGGAAAGATCATTCACCTTAACTTTTGAACGGCTTGGATTTTTCGAATTTTGAAAACCTCTGGGGATACCAATTGAATGATTATAATCAGATCCCCAGGTCCGACCACAGGAAGTTTTCTAGACAAAAAGTATCAAATTCTAAAGAAATTTAAATAGAATGAAGAAATATTTTTAAAAAAAATAAAAGTCCAAATAAAAGAAGGACTAACTTTTAATTTTTTCAAAAAAATATAATGAGGTGTGGAGTTAGAGGGGTCCAAATTTTGATTTTTTTACAATATGTATGATGGCCCTGTTATAAGGTTTAATATAAAAGATCATTCCAAAGAAGGTTTCTCATCTACTTAAATAATCAAAAGTCTACATTTTCAAGAAGTTACATCTGAGGATCTAACCTGAATCTGACCACAACCATTCAATTGTCCATGACACCTCCTATCCCAAGAGCTTTTCTGAATTCAAAAATTCCAAGCTGTTTAAAAGGTCATTCCGAGACACTCTGCGGTGTACGAGCATATGCATTGTGTTCTAAATGTTCCATTTTTATTTGTTTCACTGTCCTTACTATCTCTGTTTCATTTTATTCTTTCCAAGACTGCTATATATACATCATTATAGGATTGCTTTATACATTATTATGGCGGATGTTTTAAATTGTTTGAAGTGGATTTCAAAAGTTTATTATTGAAAATATCTACAACTGAGTCATTAAACAGAACTGAGAACCGATGAGGAAGTATAGTAATTATAATCAATAAAGCATTGAAAAAGGTTTGCCTAATATAATGCTGATTTATGACATTTTTCTGTTTTTCTTTTCAGGAATGGCAGTTTAGACATTCTCATAGCGGACACTCCAATATTGGATTATTATCGAGCTACTGACCATGGTTGTAAATTACAAAAAATTGGAGAAACAATCAATCAAGATACTTATGCTGTCGGTCTTACAAAAGGTTTTCCTTTAAAAGTAAGAAAAAAATCGAGAACAATAAAATACACCCTTTTCAAAAGAACTTTGCACAAAAAGATTAGAAATCGGATTTCGGTCAAAGAAAGTGTTAAGAGACCCAACATCTATTAACTAAATTATTGGTCAAGTCTGATGATTTTTCAAAATTAGTTGAAAGTGCAGCAGATCTTAGGCTAAAAGAACGAAAAAAGTCGTCTTTGAGATAGGTATACAGGATGTGTAAAAATTAAAGGATACTCTTCTTTCAGTAAACTAATATCAATTTTTGAAAATAAAAAAATACGTTTTTATGTAGTTCTTTTGATTATAGTAATTTTATTGTGTTCAACTTATACGTAGACACAGTGCACGAGTATCTTAAAATCAGTCAACTTCCAACTATTTTGAAAAAATCATCAGATTTGACCACTAAAATCTATGAGTTAACTAACAGGTGCTTTTTCCAATACCTATTTCATTCGCATAGTCACATAATATTTAATTTTTCAAATTAGTTAAAATTTTCTATGCAGGTCTCAATTAAGTTCTAGTTGTTACAATAGGTACGCTTGGTGTTACAAGGTGTTTCGTCTCGTATCAGAATATAATAAACCCAAATTGCTTTTTAAAATTCATGCTCGATTCCAAAGGCTCATTACGAAAAATACAAAACCAAAAAATATCTTCAAATAAGCCATGAACCAAGTTGGCATTGTTTTTTTATGATCAGAACGTTTAACCTTTCATAAATTAAGCATTCAAATTATTCTTTGAAATTTTCTAGGATAGCATTTCGGCTGTGATATCAAAATACTCAAACAATGGCTACATGGATATACTACAAGAAAAGTGGTATGGAGGTCTCCCTTGTTTTAAATTAGATACCGACATGGACATGGCGCAGCCTAAACCATTGGGCATTGCAGCTGTTGCTGGTAATATTATAAACCTTGATTTTTTTTTTTTTTTGTTAGAGTCCTTTTTAAAAATGTTTGACTCTGAATTGCTGATTGCAAACTTTGTAAGATAAATAAGAGAGCTTAGCATTTCTCGTCATTTGTGGAACTCAAATGATCAACGTTATGGCTTGTCATTGCAAGCGTACATCGACGTTATGTCCATCGAACTCGGCGACATGTTGTTTTGACGTAGTTAAATGTCGAATCTGTCAGCCGGCATCAATTTTATGTTGAATACACCAGTGCCCATAAGATCACTGAGCAACGTTCTGCGAGGTTTTTCTCGGGTTTTCCGCTCTATTATGATGCTGACTATTCTCGTTCTAGGCTGGATGAGATGGATGTGAGTAGCTGGTTTGTATATTTCCAGTAAATGGAGGGTAAAACCCCCGTCTCGAATGACCTTTAACTGTTAAAGAGACGTGAGTTATTGATTTGCAATATGAACTCTCTCTCTCTCTCTCTCTCTTAATCATTTTTTGTTACTGAAATGTTAGTAATGCGTAGCATTGTCATTGCATTTCTTTTATCTTTGCCTAATCTGCTTTCACTCCAGTGTGCAGTTTGCTATTGCTACTGTAGAGCAACAATATAAAACTTTTGCCTGAATACAATTAACTAGGAATCTAGGTATTCGTTTTATATGTGTTGATATGTCGCGAAATTTGGTTCTTCATTATGAAAATCTTTTTTTTTTTAGCAGACCAATATAAAACATAATGTTTCATTATTTAGTGCTTCTCAGCCCTAAAGGCTGCATCTCGAACACAATCAACAATAAATAATTATAAACAACATAAGACAAAATGGTTCAATCAAAGTATACAGCACTTTTGTTAGAGCTAGTTTCTAAAATGCGATTTTCAGGGGGCGGGACCTGTATATTAAGATACATTCTATTTCTGTTAGTTCATTATCATCTATTTGTCTGTTTCAGGTGTCTTTTGTCTTTTGGCGGTAGGAGTAATAGCCGGTTGTATGATTTTATGTATGGAACATTTATTTTATCGGTATACTCTACCGATCCTAAGACATAAACCGAAAGGAACAATCTGGCGTAGTCGTAACGTCATGTTTTTTAGTCAAAAACTGTACAGATTTATCAACTGTGTAGAATTGGTATCTCCCCATCATGCTGCAAGAGAATTGGTGCACACACTCAGACAAGGGCAAATCACAAGTCTCTTTCAGAAAAATGTTAAAACGGTAAGCAATAAGTGTTTTGAGTTTTTAGAACTTCGTCTGCTCGTTACACACTCTCGTGTTTTTGGATGTTTAGCCTACCAAAGGGTTGGGTGGAAGAGAATTCCTCAGGAATTTACCCCGCCCTTTTCTTCTCTCTCTCTCTCTCTCTCTCTCTCTCTCTCTCTCTCTTTATTAACTTATAATAAAGTTAATTCAATAAAGAGTTAAATAATAATAATATTTAACTTTATTCTTACACCGCCTACTATGTTAGTTACCTGCTGGCCACAGTGGCCACTTGGACATCATTTCAAAATGATGGTAAACTTCCTTTACGCGGCCAAAAAATATGGATGACGCGTCACCGTACAATTTTCCTTACCATCAATCTGCTCATCGGAACAAAATATCTATAGAAACAAATCATTTAAAGAACTGTTTGATACAATACAGTTTCGATGATCAAACCATGGGCGTACGCAGCATTTCGTCTAGGAGGGGGCAGCCGAGTTTGTTATCCGGTTGGGGTCAACTTTTTGCTACAGGCGATTTTTTTTTACTTTCCTTATCCTATAAAAAGGAAAGTATTGTAATGGGCTGAAATTTTCGATGTCGAGTTTTCAATGGCAAATCACGTTTTGGGGTCCCCAGAGCCCAAATCTCGAGTTTCAGCCATTGGCCGGTGTGCTGTCTGCAAACAAGATATCTCAAGATCGGCAAGTGCTAGAGACTTGAAATTTGGTATGCATGTAGTTGTATGCCATGAACAGCAAAATAAGCTGTTGTTGGAAATTGAATATAGTGTTGGAGGTTTTATGCCTCTTTTTAGGGGTTTCGCATATCCTGCTTAAAACGGTAATAACTATAGAATTTTAAACTTGGTGCCTATTCATATCAATTTCATACAAGAAATTGAAGAATACATCTTAGGTTGAAGTGTAATATATTGTTGGCCGCTAATTAATTTTGGTCTTGGGGCCCCGGTAAGGACCCAAAAATGAAATAACATAAATTTTGTTTGATTTTGATACATTTTGGAATGCACTGCACAGTCACCGAAGTATTTATTATATTTGATCATTTTTGCAGAATTTTTGCTTGAAAAAAACAAACAGAAAAGTTGCCTGATTTTGATAAAATTTGGTATGCCAGTCACCAAAGTATTATATTTGATGATTTTTAGTATTTTGTAGGAATAATGGTTTTGAGGCCCCCGGTCGGGGCTCAAAAATGAAAAAAAACAGAAAAGTTTCCTGATTTTGATAAAATTTGGTATGCCAATCACCCAAGTATTTAATTGACAATTTTTGTTATTTTGTAGAAACTTTGGCTCCAGCCTACTCAGCCACCGCCTTGTATAATTCTAAAAATAAAAAAAAACATTAGTTGGGACACATGGGATTATTTTTTAAAAAAAATACTAAAGAGCCTGATTTTGATAAAATTTGGTAAAGAGCCACGTCAGCAGCCGTAGGCTGTGAAATCTTTTTAAAATAATACCATCACTAAAGAGCAAAGTCCACAGCCGAAGGCTGCTAAATCTTTTTAAAATAATACTATCACTAAAGAGCAATGTCCACAGCCGAAGGCTGCCAAATCTTTTTGAAATAATACCATCACTAAAGAGCAAAGTCCATACAGCCGAAGGCTTCAAAATTTCAAAATAATACTGTCACTAAAGAACAAAGTCCACTGCCGAAGGCAACAAAATCTTTTTGAAATAAAGGTCAACGGCAGCAGAAAAAATCTTTATATATAAAAGGCAGTTTCCTGTGACTGATCAACGTAGAGCCGAAACTATTAATGCTACAGACTTGAAATTTGGCAGGGACCTTCGTTGCACCATGTAAGTGTGCTCTCAGAAAGGATTTTGCAAAATTTTAATTTTAAGGGGTAGAAATTGCGAAAAGTAAATAATCCCCATAAGAAATACATTGAAGCGAGAGAGATAGCATAATAAATGTATATACATACATAAAACAGCGAACACGCCTACTTTCACACGGGAACGGCCATTCCTCTAAGGTGCCAATCTATAGGTCGTAGCGAAGCACGGGCGAAACAGCCAGTTATAATTATAATATCACTAATAGACTTCAAACTTTAGAAGAACAACATCTACATTCGATGGTAGTCTGATAGAATTATTAAGGAAGAAAAAGTCTATTACGGTTGTCCGTACCATTTATTTTAATTTAGGGGTGAAAAGTATTTTTATCTAGTGTAAGTTGGGTCGAAAAATCATAATGTCTAGTGTAAGTTACGCCGAAAAGTCATAATATCTAGTGTAAGTTGGATTTATTTTCTAGGGGGGCAGCTGCCTCCCCCCCCTTGCGTACGCCCATGGATCAAACATCAATGTGATGTCAGTTTGTGAACAAATTTTTGTTTACGTTTTATGTACATAATATCGACGGTGTAAGTGAAACAATTGCTAGTGATATTATATATTACTAGCTGTTTTCCCGCGCTTCGCTACGGTTACAAAATTCAACAACAATTTCGAGATCGCGAAATTAAATCTCGTCAATTTTAGATTTTTGGTGAAACCGACCCCCCAGACTGAACACGGCTCCTATTTAGAAAATTCAATATTTTACTCAAAGATATTACTTTTTGCACTGCGGAGCACCTTCTTATAAAATTTCAGCTTTCTCGCTAATTCCGAAGTGATACTTCTTAACTATGGGTTTTTGGTGGAACCGACCTCCAGAGTGAGCACCGCTCATGGTTAGAAAATTCAATATTTTATTCAAGGATATGACTTTTTGTACTTCAGAACACCTTTGTATCAAATTTCAGCTTTCTCGCTCATCCCGAAGTGGTACTTCTCAATTCCGATTTTTTGGTGGTGAAAACCGCCCATAGATCGGATAGAAACCGAAAATTGTCAAATTTTATATTTTTTGTAGGGTCCTTATATACTATTTTGGGGGGTCTATTCTCGGTCATTTTTCGTTATCTCTTTTAGTTTGCCCAGAAAAAAATTGCAAAAAGACCCGCTAAATAGCGGCATTTTTGACGGTAACTTGCTCCCACTTGAATTTTATTTTTTTCTTATTACGCACCTAAATAATAAAAGGGACCTTTGTGCAAAGTTTCAAGTCTCTACGTTTAGCCATCATGGAGCTACGTTGATTATCAGTCAGTCAGTAAGTCAGTCAGTCAGTACGTCAGTCAGTATACCAACTGGGCTTTGCGTTTTATAAGTATAGATAGTACTTGAAAGTACTGGACTTATTTAATAGTAATATCAAAATTCTATGAAATCTCCTTGAAATATTAATCTTGAATTATTTCAGGAACATGAACAAACCAGAAGACGAAAAAGTAAAGCTCAATTCTTTGAAATGATTCAAGAAATCAGAAGGTCAGTAAATTTTTAGGGTCTTTTTACCACTTCAATACCCATCATTACACATACAATATGGGCACTCACTTGTATTTCATGATACTCCCAATGACAGGATCAGAAGGTAACAACACCTATAGGAAGACGTATTAGAATATTCTATATTAGAATTAGAATATATTATTCTAATACGTCAGTAGCTCAGTTTGTTGAGGCGGTGGATTCCTAAACAGGAGGCTTTTGGTTCGAATCCAACTCCATCCCCCCTCTTCGACACGAGAATAGAATCTTTAGAAGAGGGCGCCTATTAAAAATATATTATGCATATATTTTTAATAGGCGCCCTATATGTATATATTTTTTTAAAAAAATCTGAATATAAATAATAATTTATTATTATTACGTTTTAAAGAATTAATATTCCGTAGAATAAAGTAAAACCTGTCATCACCACTCTCCAGGTCCGAAAAATAAAAATATTGTATATCTTGGACTCGTCATCTCCTAATAATGACATTCAAAGTTACTATTTTATTCGTTCCAAGGAATATACATATAGTTACCTAGTCTTGTTTTTTTTTAAGAAATATTCATTTATTGTAGAATTAGTATTCTGTGAAATTGGGACGCGTAAAGCAATTAAGCTACCAGATATTGAATTAGCCATGGGGTAATGAGACAATTATCGAGCCATTTTTGTGTTATTTAAATTCAAATATCACACAGTCACAAGATAACCTGCGTAGATACCAAATCTGGTTAAGAAAATGAAAATAAAAAAAATAGGCTCGTTCAGTAAAAAAAAATTGGAAACCCATATTGTGGATAGTAGACCACCATGTGCAGGGAAAGAATGCAATTCTTTTCCTGCGCAACGAAAATTTTTTAAAGGTAATTTTTATTTCAATTATACGCATCGGTAAAGATTTTGGTCTGTGCGCGGAATCAAGCAATCAACTGTTTTTCTGTTGAACGATAATCAATTCACCGAGTACAATTGTATTTTGGTAAAGGAAATAACTTTTGAGAAAAAGGACAAGTGCAAATTATTCAGAACTAAATTATCCAAAAAATTATAATAGAGTTTCATTTTTTTAAAACAAAAAAAAAAAAACCTGGGTCTCAAGCTCTACAAAAATTGTGTACTATTGTACTCTCTCGGTCCGAAGAGAATTGATATAGCAAACATGAGACATGCCTCTAATATTTTCCTTTCCCCTTCAGGGTTCAACAAGCAGAGAAGCAGGATAATATGAATAAAGGTAGTCCCAATAAGAAGAAACACAACAGAACAAAAAGTCCCCAAGTTTTGTTAAGCCCACCTGAACTTATGATGCAACACAGACGTCTATCACCTAGCAAGTGAGTACATAAACTTTTCGGTGACGACGGGAATAAAATATAGGATAACAGCCAAATGAAGAGCAAATCTCGCATTTTCTAAATTTTACAGAATAGGCTTTCCGAATTTTAGATAAAATATTGCAATCGTGCAAAAAAATTGGAACTTTTTTGGCCTAAAAAATCATTTGATGGGAACCCGAAACCCAAAATAAAGATCAAATATGTCATTTCCTATTGTTTTTGGACCATATTTTCACAATTTTGGGTCATTTTTGAAGTTTTTTTTTATTATTTATATTTTTTAAAATAATACTATCATTAAAGAGCAAAGTCCACAGTGAATGCTGCAAAATCTTTTTAAAATAAAGCAACGTCCATTTATATTTAAAATTCTTTTAAATTAATACTATCACTAAAGAGCAAAGTCCACAGTGAATGCTGCAAATTTTCATATGTCATATTGCTGTTTCAGACTTGACTTTGCCAGAAGATTCAGTAAAGATTTTTTCAGATCAAAAAGTTCGGGCAACTTGAATACAACACGAAGAATGAGCACAGAAATCAACTTGGCTACTGGGAGATTTCTAGATTTTCAAAGTGCTCAAACTATTGGAAGAAGGTTAAGCCATGGGGTAGCAAATAGTCCTCCTGATGTCATTAGTAGACGTTCAAGTGCCTTGACCCCACGTCGTGAATCCAGTCCAGAACCAATTTTAGAAAATGAACCAACTAAACCAAATTTACCTAAGTTGTTGTTACCAAAAGACCCTTCGTTATGTTCTATTGCTCCAAAGCATGATCTCAGTCCAAGGTCACCGAGTTCTAGAAATTTTCCAGCAATACCTTCAAGGGATATTGGAACGGCAGCTAAAAAATTTAGCTACGTCGATATAAATTCATCATCTTTTAAACATAAAATATCAAAGTTGAACAATGATTCCAAACAGCAACCCGAATGCTTAAAACCTTTTGTGCCTTCTAATCTCAGTTATGAAAGCGGCGAGAAGACTGGTAATGTTAGTGAGGATTCTCTCCTTAATCGTGAGAATTGGTCAAATGTGTCTGGAAAATCAGTGGAACACATTATTGAAATTATCATACCGGATGAAAATGAGAGAAAATCAGATTGCGTGCCAAACAATAGTGGTAAAGATAAAATTATTATTCCAAAGAAAGAAAAAGGAATTGGAAAAGAGAAAAACAAATGTGTCGAGAAGCATAAAAATCACAAACAAAGCCAATCATGTGCCAAACCAACAATTGTTTCCTACATTCCTCCTAAAAAAAGTGAGGGGGAGTGTTCGGACGACCAAATGTCGGATCAGAAATGTGAATCGCCATTACAAAAATTAAGTCGGGAAGAACTTTTATCTTTAATTGAAACTCCTGACCATGAGCTCAAAAATAGTATTTTAGACGCATTGAAATATAAAGATCCCACTTGACGAAATGGAAAAGTATATGAGAAATGATTCAATTTCACTGGAAACCGAATGCTTTCATTTATAGAAAAATGATCTCCTATTTGCTCAAAATGCTTTCGAAAGCAATTAATCAAATATCTAAATGAGCAATGAAGCTCAAAATTGCTTGTCCGAGAGAGTATTAAAATTGGAGATTATACAATATGGGACAAAAGAAGACGTGGATATTCCAGGGTTTTTCTGTCATTGTAATATAATTATGTTACAAAGGACAAAGGACTCTAACCCAAAACAGGACCAGCCATAATTTTAATATAGTTTCTATTTTAGTTGTTATTTTTTTTGCCAAACATTGTACAAAATCCCACGGCCGTAGGAAGGGGGGGGCAGGGGGCAGCTGCCCCCCCTAGAAATTTCCAAAAGTATGCAGCACGGAAGGGGCAACTTAGATTTACACTAGATAAAATGATTTTTGGAGGCAAAAAAGTCATCAAGCACCGAAATACGATAAATGCCGCATTTTGTCCCTAATCCAACAGCCCTACTG